>JAXQQM020065751.1:0-64009 GCA_034641835.2 Pinus albicaulis | reverse complement strand
CAAGAATTCTGAGCTTGAATGAATACTTCTCTCTGAAGCATATCTGAATGGAAAGGGTTACAGTTGAATGAAAGATATGAATGTATGATGCACCAATGAAGAAATGATGAAGAAGGGAATCTAGATGTGAGAGATATTTGTCACCTAGATACATTTAGGTTAGATGATTAGATCTGAGATGAGGTGAACATCTGTCTGAAGTAAAGGGTAAAATCTGAGTGATGTATCTATTCTGAAGAATTGCAATGACCTAAATTTCTGAAGAACTATACGCTAGTTCACCGCAGAGTAAGCGCGTATATACACGGGTTTGCTGAAGAGAAAGCGCGTATGGGCAGTAAAATTAGCTCTGTAATATGTACATAAGTATATGTAGGTTTGTATGGTCGAAGGCGCGTATATACGCAGGATCAGTGAAAGGAAAGCACATATGAAGATTAGGGTTTGCTGAAGTATGAAGTATCAAATGTCTGATCTATTTTTCTGTGTTACTGCTATGTGTTGATGATGTATGATTGAGCTCAAATGTATGGAGTGGGTCCAGTCTGAAAATATGATGAAACGTGGCCTGCAAGTTGTGTTCTAAAGGAATATTTGGATCCAGTGTGAAAATTGATGAAACGTGGTCCATGGTGGTGCTGAGGGTTGTAGCCTTTAGATCAGGGGGTTGTAGCTCCCTTCCAGGTGAGGCTGGTAAACGAGATCAGGGGGTCATATCTCCCTTCCAGGAGAGGCTGGTAAATGAGAGCAGGGGGTCGTAGCTCCCTTCCACGAGAGGCTGGTAAACGAGCGCAGGTGGGTGCCTGTGTGCTAGTAGGAGGTTGCACCAGCACATATTTTGTAAGATGTTTTCTCTATAATAAAATATTGAAGGCTGAGACAACGGCAGCGGTGGTTTTCTCCCGACTTGGATTTCCACCTAAAATCCTGGTTTTCATGTGTGTTGCTTATGTGTGATGATTTATTCTGTTCTTACTGCACATGTTTACAGTTTATTGAACATCTAATGAATGAATGATGGAATGATATAAGTGAAAAATTAATGGCATAACAAGATCTCTGTGTATACGCGAGTTTTATGAAGGATATCCACGTGTATACGATAGTTAGCTTCATCAAAGTAGCATATGGGTTTTAGTGAATGGAAAAGTAAAAAATTTTTATTAAGTCCTAAATACTGATTCACCCCCCCCCCCCTCCTCTCTCAGTATTTTTCCCAACAATAGTCATTTTGGTCAAGGAGTGGTGGAAAAGGCTCGACATTTGGTGGTCATAGCTTCTCTTCTTGAAAATTGAGGCCATCTTGTCAATACTTTGGACATGGTAGTATGGTAAATAATGAAGTGCATCAGTAACCTTATATGATATGAGTAAATCCTGGAGTATCTCCCCTCACAGGTGAAATACTTGATAATATACCTCATTAGTAGGGAATATCACTCTATCAGGTGGGATAAGGGGAAGATAGCCTTGCAACCTTGTTGACAAATAGGTTTTAGGTAAGGACCATAATAGCTCAAATCCAACTTCTTTTGTTTAAACCATATCTTGCCAATTTCTGGTATACCCATTGCTTTAGAAATGGATTCAGATGAGAGCTCAAACTCCACTCCTACTAAGTTAACTTGGTGATTTTGTAAGCCAAGGATGAACAATCTAGTCAAGTTTGAGTGGATTTTGACTTGCTTGACCATTTCACAAAACTGCTAACACCTAACATCCTAAAAGCATGAAAGGATCATGGAAGAGGAAGTAATCTAAATGGTGTCTAAGGGTTCAAACCTATTTTCCCTTCCTTCCTTATGTTTAGGCTCGGAAGGTCTTTGGCTTTCATCACTGCTGGTATGAATTTCTCCTTCAGACATGGTGGATGGTCCTAGCACATCAAGATTTTTTAGATTTTGTTTGAGAGTTTTTAGTTCAAAAGGGTGCAATGAGTGAGGTGATGGGCGAATTTTGAAAATGGGGGCCAAATTGAAACTTTCCAAGAGTGCACTTAGTGTTTTAGAGGTTTTTTTGCTGTCACTCATTCTCCTCTGGTATATATAACATTTTTCTCCTTTGCAAAACCTAATAAAATATATTTAAAATTGATTTTTTATGCAGCCTAGGGTTTGGTTTAATTAGGCCTTTTAAATATCTCTTTGCTTAGTAAAATCAAAGCTTGGAGACAAGAAAATAAACCACCAACCTTGTGTCTTTGATTGCAGGAAGTTTGGAGGAGAAAAATTGAATTTTTGACTCCTTTTACCAAGTTTAGACAAACTTCTTCTGTGTGTAGTGCGAAGTCAGCTCAGGCCGGAGATGGGCCAGTCGAGTCCATCGGAGCATTGCACATCGTGGCTGACAGGAAAATTTGGGCAGCTCAGGCACTTGGCTATGTCTGTGCGTAACACCGGCCCAGGTGCGTAGCACTAGGCCCTAGGTGCACAGTGCAATGTTAAATAACACTGCGAACACCCCTCCTGTGCCTAGCACTGAAGGCCAGGTGCGTAGCACCGACCTCCGTGAGTAGTGCCTAGAGATTTTCACTAATTTTGCATAGAAACCCTTAAAATATCTCTCAATGACTTTCTTTGCCTTTATAACCTTTTTGAAAAATAGATTTGAAGCCTAAACCCACTTTTGTAATGTTCATGTTTCTTCACATTTTCTCACTGTGTATTTGACTATTTTGGTCTTGCAGGTGGCATATTAGATTGAAATCGTTTCTTTTCTTTATTATTGGAGGCTTCTTAAGTCTCTTTTTAATTTGACACCCTTCTTGAAAAAGAACCTTTTTTTGACTTTAACACATAGATAGAAAATTGATCATTTTTCCATTTCTCCTTTTGATTGATATTTTGTATTTGAAACATTCTTTCCTTTGACCTTGTGGAGTATACTGTTTGTCTGCCAAACCATATAAGGTAGCTAGAAAACCCTTGAAACCATTTTTTGTGGTGAAGGAGGTTTCTTTGTCACTATTTTGACACTCTTTGTCTATCTTCCCAACCTTATGATTTTTTAGGGATAATTCAGAAAAACAAATAGTGTTATCTTCTAAGTTGTCAAAGAGACACTTATCAAACTCACTATTTATGTCTAAAGGCCTTCAATGATCATTTGAAGGGTTTTAGGTGTTCCTTGCCTTTGCAACCTTAGCATTTCTCTATTGCTTGTTCAAAACAATCATGAATCAAGATTCCCAACGAACACATACCTTGCTGCTTTCTTCTTGGTTGTGAGTGGTTTTCTTGTGATGATGCCTGTCATTACTTTACCTTACCTCGTGGCTAATCTAATGGTTTTTTTTTTCTCTGGAGGAATGTAATCAAAGGGCAGCTGTCCCTCTACAAGATTCATGCTTGAGGCCAAACAACTTCTTAATGATCTTTTTGATTGATGTATAATGTTGCTTATGTGCCACTGTCCTTTAGGACCTACATGGACTTTTTGATGGGCAACACTTCATAACAATATCTGATGAGATCATGATATCCCTTGTAAACTTAAGCCTGTTTTTATCTTACTATTAGCTGTGGGTGCCATTATGAGCTTTTTATTTCTCCTTCTTTGCCTCTCTTTCTGTTGTTGACCATTTACAAAACATTTCTGCAGAAATTCTTGGACATGGTAAATTGCTCCTTTGTAGGCTTACAGCTTGATCAAGAGGATATCTTTGGAGGTATTTGATATTATTTGGACAATGATAAGCTTCATTCTTGTGTTCTCTTTATTTCACCTTTGAATATCTGTGGAAACAGTGATTTTAGAACCATGACAGTGCATAACCTAGGTGACCCTATTTGACTTATTGTAATGTCCTTGGAAAAGGTTTTTGACTGAAAACTTGAATCAAGGTTTGGATGAGGAGACAAGGTTTTTGACACTCTATTATGCACTACCATCCTAGACAACTAGAAAACCTTTTTTTTCTTGAAAGGGGCTTTAGAAAGGGAGTTTTGATACCACCATTTCTTGAGGCACTTGATGAATAGGGGAAAAAGTTCATTTTACTTAGCAAAACAAGGTGTGAAAATAGAGGGAATAGGAAAAAAGAGACAAAGTGTTATAAGAAAACATAGTGAGAGTGTGGGACATCATTCTAGGATTTGGTCTTTTCTGGGTGATAGATTGGCCATGCTTCGACAGGGAAGTGGATAGTGAAAATTTCTCTTTGAGGAGATTGCTAGAACTCACATGATTCTTGAATTTTGTTTATAGAAATCTAGGACAAAGCATTTAGTAATATAAACAGGCAAAAATTACTGATGAATAATAGTGGCTCCACTTGGGGAGGGCAGCTCCTTTTCAGGAGGTGTCCAGAATTTCAGATTTATACCTTATGAAGACCAGTGCCTCATCCATTGGGCGGATTTTATTCTTTTCTTTTGTCGCTGCTTTCCCTAAAATGGTGATTTTGAAAATCTGAAAGCATGATTGGCTCAACTTCACTTTTACCTACCCAACCTACTCGCCTAACATGTTTTCTTCCTCGGGTGCACTTGAACTGGCAAACTCATTGACATTTTTATTTTGAAAGTAAAAACAAACTATCTACTTCTACACTAATCTCTTCTAGAAGTTCATATTGGGCTAATGAACTCCTTTTATTCTCTACCTATACTATTCAACTGTCAAGGTTAAACTGTTTGACAAGATTCATTCACTGAGATAAAAACATGAAATTGAAAACATGACTAAATCAGGATTAGACAATCTAATTTATCATGGGTTTGTGGCATAAGAACAAGCTGCACACAAATTTTATTTTCGTACAAAATAAGATTTAGAAAAATCAGGGCTAGGATACATAGTTTTCTATTCATCCCTGTTTTTCTCCTTGGTTCTGTTTTTGGCATGTGGAACCAGTCGCTTTCTTTCCTAATCTATTCTCTTTGACAATTCAAGCTTCAATGATTTGACTGGCATTTTTTTCACTAACTTATCAACAATAAATTTAAAACATGTTCAGCCATGATTAGGCTATATAGCTGAACAAGACATTGTTTTTGCGCCGGTAGTGGCATTTAGGCTTGCACACTTTCAGTATTACTATTTTTTGGGTATGGGGTTGTACCTTTTCTCTAGAATCTACCCTCTTTTCTATTTTTTCTATGTTTTTGTGTTTTCTCTATTTTTGGCCTTTTCTTCTAACAATGATATGTACAATGAGTGGAAAATTAAAGCTAAGGATCTTGACAAAAGTAGTGTTTGAGCATCCTATCTTCAAAATGATCTCCTAACACTTTTTGTCCATTCAGTTTTTTGGAATAGGGATCATAGTTATTTTCATTTACAAACATGGTGTAAGGATTTTTCCAAGATTTTTCAAATAACTCATGTTCTCCTTGATGCTTCTTCTTTGACCTTTTATCCTCAAATCTATTTGTGTCAAAGATCCTCTTTAAGTAGGCAAGGTGTTCTTTATCATCTTTAAAACAAATGATGAAATCATCCATGTACACCATAGTGGAGAAGGCACAGTTTTTTGGAAAGTATTTCCAACACTTTCTAACCCGGGAAATATTTGTTCAAGCATGCAATTGTTCCAAGGAAATTTTAAAAAATCTTTGAGCTGATTGATCTAAAGTGGTATCACCTGATGGTATCCTGAAAAACTATCATGCATTGAGATTTGGTTAGAAAACCCTACCCTTTGTAAAGTATGATATTTTTTGGTAAAAATTTATTTGTTCTTTTGGAAGGGTTGCTCCCTGTACCTAAAGTATATACAAAGCCTATGTCCCTTTGCCTTCTTTCCAAGTGAACTCAACTGCTCAAAAATTTTCTGATTCTTTTTGAAAGGAAGGTTTTTTAGAACAATGGCTATGTTACAAGGTTTTAGACTAGCCTGCCTACACACATAAGAATTCTAAATTTTTTTGCACAATCTTGTATTCCTTTGTTTTGTGTGTAGTAATAAAATTTTAGAAAACTTAATTATTTCAGGCTTCTTGAGTTTACCCATGCTATCTTCCTCTATACCAGCTTTAGAAAAAATTTCTTTGGGATCTATTGTGAAAATTGATAATTTTTCTGAAAGGGAAATTTTCTTGTATGATGAAGTATCTAGGTAAGGTAAAAATATCAGAATGTCTTGTTCCAAACTCCCAAAGATTTGTGTTTTGTGAGGGTATTTCATTTTGTTTGGATTATAAAAAGGAGGAAGTTGTGATTTTTTGGTTTGTCCTTCCTTTGAGCAACCTATTTCCTTTCCTAGACTAGTTTTTGTTTCTGGCATTTCATTTTCAATTTGAAGAAAATCAAGTTTGGTTTTGTTAACTTGTGGTGTTTCAGGATCGTGATAGTTTTGGCTGTCGAACTCATCATAGAGGAAGTGATCTGATTTTTGTAATGTGCCTAGATCTTCACAATTTTCATTTACTTTCTCATCAAGCTCATTTTCATTATACAAGATGAATAAGTCCAAGTTTGAATGAATGGAATAGATAGGGGTGTTGTTGGGTCTATCTAGGATGCTTACCATATACTTCATATGATATTCCTAGTAGAGTCTCCTATTTTAGTTAAAAATCGGGATGGTAGCATAAGACATTTCAAGTTGGAGGTTTCCCAAAAGTTTAGCTCCCCAAGATTGCGATAACAACATGCCATATTTGGGGGGAATGCCAGCCACGACTATATCCATGACTAGGCTCTTAGCAAGGATTTGTGTTAGATTGACACATAAGTCTTTTATCAGGCCCAGGCATTTAACCATGCTTGAATCGAAGGAATACAGATCTTTGTAGGACCTGGTTATCTCTAGGCCCAATCTTTCCATCACTACCTTCGGCATGAGGTTGTGAGAGGCACCAGAGTTTAACATGGCATTATGTAGGATTTTTTTGTGTATGTTTAGGCTAACATAGAATGGGGGAATGGCTCCTTATTGGTATTTTCCATCTACTTCGGGTCCAAAAAATAGCTCTGGTTTATCATCTGTCAAATTTAGAGTATGGGTATCATTTCCTATGTTCAAAACTTTCAAAACTTGGGAGCGGTACATATCCTAAGCTACCAGTTCAGTGAGAGGGATGGTTATTTTGATTTTAGCAATATTTCCTTCAAAACTGAAAGGTACTTGAGTTTTAGACATATTTACATCAGTTTTATCAGCCATAAATTTTTCCACATTTTTAATTTGCTGATTTTGATTCGGGGCTTTGGTCAGTAGAGGTTTCTCAAGGCCACTAGCAGAGGTGCTAGGACAACTTGTGTCAACACCTTGTTGGCTAGTTTATCCTTGTTGGGATTAATTTTCTTAGCCATGGTGCCGTTATTTTCTGTTGTTCTTTTAAGAATGTTTTCAGGAGTTTTTTTAATAGCAGTGTTTGAGTTATTTTTCCTGGAGTTGTCTTGGTTTTTCTTATTCCTAAGATCATATTGTCTATAGACTTCCATTATGGCATTTTCTAATCCAAATTCATGGTCTTCGAAATCTTCATAGCTTGTTTCATCTTGGTTTGAGGAGAAAAAGCCTTGTTCTTATTCTGTGAGAATAAACTCACCCTCACTATCAGATCCTATTAAGTTTAGGTGATTTTCATTTGGTTGTTCAATATCTCTTTCCCCTTCGTCAACATAGTTATCTTGGAAAGGTGGCCTGATTTGTTGATAATTTTCCCTTGGTCTATTTTGGGGCGGGTCTCTTCTAAAATTTTGATTCTGGTTTCTGTTTTGGGGATTTGTTTGGTTGTCCCTAGGGGGTGCTCTTTCATTTATGCTTATTCTCTCCATCATTTTTTCGATGGTCCTAATAAGGTTATATATCTTGGAATCAGATGAGGAGGTGGAGGGCATGGTGTCATATTTGTATGTTACCCTCTTTTATGATCTTAGCCTAGCTCTTTTTTCAATTAAGTTGGCCTCTACACTTATAGCTCCTTTTTGCATGTCTTCTAGAGTTAGGGGCTTTCTTTCTCTTAGTTGATAGGCCATGTCGGGGTCAAAACCCTCCAATAATTTAGCTAAGGCTATGCCTAATGGGGGTTTCATGTTTTGCGGTAGTGCATTGTAAACACTATTGAACCTAGTGCAATAGTCTTGGACACTTTCCCCTGTGTTTCTTTTAATATTGCTATATTCTGAGAGGATCTAAAGAGGGTTTTTCTTGATTTCTCATCTGTTTATGAAAGTTTGGTAAAGGGAAGGAGATCATGTATGCTATTGGGAGTTAGGCTTTTGAACCATTTCTTAGCTTCTCCTCCTAGGCTTTGGGCCAACATCCTCATTTTCATGGTTTACTCTTCTAATTCCATGTAGACAAAAACATCATTAATTCTATCTACATGCTGTTGGGCAGTAGTGGATTCAGCCCTGGTGAAGTGTGGGCTTTTGTATTGGTAATCATTTGGAAAAGGTACTAATGGTTGTGGTAACACAAGGGGTGCATACCATGCTGCCATGGTGGGAGATAATGGTGGATTTACAAGTGGAGGATTTGTGCTATGAGATGGAGTGGTTTGCACAGTGATGGTATGAATGGGTGTGGCAGAAGTACTTGGACCAGTAAACTGATTCTAAGCAGACTTGGGGTGAAGAGAGCCAAAGTGGTGGAGAAGTTGGAAATCAGGTGGTGTGGATGGGCTCAATATCGGTATGGTCGATCCTACTTTGTGAATTGGTCCTAAAAAGGTTTTTGGTATGGCATAAGTCAAACTGGGGGTCTTGCAATGCTATAAGATGTTAAGGTAAAGATCTTGCTTTATGAATAGTCCTATTAGTAGCTAAGTTTCTAGTTTCAGAAGTTTTCCACAAAATATTTTCTCGGTCATCAATTATAGTAGGGGGGTTTGGATCTAGATGAGATCTAGCATTGATTCTTCGTGGAGCCAGCTTTCAAACTCAAAATTTTGAGAGGTTGAAAGTTTTTGACTGCTTTCAGAAGGCTGACCTCTCTAGGTGCCATCAAACTCGCACGGTGTGTGACTAGGTTTCTAAACTTCTCAGGGCTGGTTTGATGCAGTCCTACAAGAGTCTATAGTGGAGTCGCCAGGTGGATATTTTTAGTTGTTTTGAGGATATGTTGTCTATGGTACACCACCAATACTGACAAAAGCCAATCTAGAAATGTTTTGGGTTTTTTCTAAGTTTTTATATGCAGCCCTTAAGGTATGTAAGAGTGTCCTATAGCTGAGTCATAATTTTCTAAGATGGTGAAAAAGATAGATTCTACTCTTTGGCTATCAGTTAAGTTCTCTTTGATTTGATGAATGTTTCTGAATTCCTAAGGGATACTTAGTTTGTCAGTGACATCATAGGTTGCATCATAATCACCGTTGTGTTAGTGATAGTGATGAGGTAGCTATAAATCATAGGATACTCTTTGATGAAGGGATTCTAGATTCCTAAGGGGTATTTAGATTGTTATCAACTCAGAGTGTCCCACCATGATCGCCATTATGTTGTGGTCCCGTGATTTGGAAAATTGGTAGACCAAACGACAGGGAAACATCAGACCAGCCTTTGGAGTCCTAGGACCTAGCCTTCCTGGACTTAGATAGGGCTCTCTCTATTATGTGAAGGATGTGCACTTGTTCACTTTGGATGATTGATTTTAGGCTAGTTTTTAAGCTTAGGTTTGTTGTTTGTTTTGGGTTGGGGTAAGATGATCAAGTAGGATAGGTGGAATGAGATATTATCAAATCAATAGGGCTATGGGGTCAGATGAATTCAAGGGTGTCTAAATGATGAAACATAGTGTATTGCAGGGTCAATTTAGCAAGGTTAATGGATCCTTTAGGTGATGTATGAGGTGTAATGAACATTAAGTTTGGGAAAAAACTAAGAGGTCTTAAACATATATAGTCTAAAAGAAATAACTCATGAGGTAGGGAAAACCATTAATCTCTATGAATAATAATCAAACTGATAAACCTATAAGATGAACATTCTAGTGAAACATAGAAGCATTAGAACTCCTAACTTTAGAAATTCATCTTCAGCTTTTTGGGAAAAACATAAGATAAAAAAACAACTCAATTTATTGAGAGGGAACTCCTAAGGAGAATATATGAAGTTATTGGGAACTCTAAAATAATTTGGTAAGCATGGGCAAAGGGCAAGATCGAAACGAGACCTCTTTGTCTTAACCTAATCAATAAATATTCCATAGAAAGGCTTCAAAATAGGGTTTTGAAAACTTTGAATAAGAAGGGCATACCATGAATCATAATTATAAGCTAGCATACTAACCATTCATGAAACAAAAACAAGTTTTAGTGGGCCTAAGGAGCAATCAAGAATTCCTTAAGATGACTAAAAGAGGAAAACATCAAAGCTATAACAAACAAGAGGTTTGAGGTGCTTCCATGAGCATGTCTCAACCTATACTTTTCTGATCTATAGAAACCATGAATAATGAAACAAAAATGAGTACAGGAAAACATTAACAAGTTAAGAAAACATCACCATTCACCAAGCTATGGAATCTTGCAAACATGCTTCTCCATCATCAAGCCAAAAAAGCCATTCATTCACTTCATAAAACCAATTTCTTCTCCAAGATCATAAAACCATGTATTGCTCTTAAACACATAAAGTCCCAAATATTTACAATGAATCCTCATGCCTTATATATCAAATAAGGAGAGGAGAGCATACTAGAGAATCTAGAAGCCTATTGGCCAAATAGAAATATCTTAACTTGTCCTTGAGGCCTTGCAAGGCCCAAGGCACAAAAATATCCTAAAAATATCTTTTTCGGCCCAAAATAGCAATTAGATTGAATTTTAGGCTCTGAAAAGCATGAGAAAACTTTCCAAATGCAAATTTTTCCCACTCATCCACAAGTGCGTAGCGCATTTATGTCAAACGATGAAAAATTTCGATCCGTAGCGCCTTTATCCAAACGAATGAAAAATTTCCGTCGTAGCGCAGAAATAAGCCTTTTTGTAGCAGTCTTTTGGAGGTCTTCTCGACACCGGCTTTGGCTCTGTGATGGCTCGTTGGAAAGCATGATGAGTATAAGTTCCAAAAATTTTTGATTTGTGCTGATTGGATTCCATTTACCTGATCAAAAATCAAATCTCCCAACACTGCTCTGTGCATAGCACCTGGTCTGAAAAGGAGGTAGAAAGGTCAATGTTTTGATGTCTTTTGACCTTTTGAGGGGGTAAAAATGCTCCAAATGATCTAAAAATTGGTGAGTAGAATATTGGTGATGTGAAATATCCAAAAATGTAAACTTTGAGAGCTGAAGATGCACCAATGTTTTGCGTAGCGCCTAGGGTGTTGCGCTCCTAGGGGTCAAAATTTGGAAAAAACTAAAAGTTGTCCAATTTACCTCAAAATTTGTGGAGAGACCCCTCAAGAGGTTTTGGACACCTATTGAGAAGCCATAGACAAGACTCCAAGGATGTCATGCACTTTGGCTCTTTTTAGGTCTTCCAGTTCAATTAGGGCCTTCTTTAGCTTTGCGCTAGCAAGCATGCTTTTCCTTGCATAATGTTTGGCCATTTTCTTTTGTAGGGCAAGGCCCCTCTTGAGCTCCTTGAAATTCTTATGTTCCTCTTTGTAATAGTGGATGAACCTTTGAGCCATATCAAATTCCATTTCCCACTCCTGAAGCTGTGCATCTTTTTCCAAGAGGAGCAACCTAGTTTTCATCTCTTGGTCCTCATTGTCATTATCTAGATCAATGAATTGAGATCCTTGAGAAGTCTTATTGATCATTTTGCTCCTTCTTACCTATACCTTCTGCTCACCTTTTTCTACCTTTCCATTTCCTTTGTCTTGATGCTTGATTGCTGGAGGAGAGATGGCCCTTTGCCTTTTTCAGGCAGCAAACACATCTCTTCTGCCTCTGTGATAGGTGCATGTGAGAGGATTTATGATGGTGTTTTTACCTTTGGAGGTGCCACAAGCCTTGTCATCTTTGTCATGGCTTTCATGAGTCACCTGATGCTCCATAGGGTCACTGATTTTTTTACCTTTGACCTCATCATCATCCTTGCTTTCCTCACTATTTTCTTCACTGTCATCTTGACTCTAAAACTGACCACTACCCTCCTCACTTATCTCATTTATTTCAGCGCCTTTGTCATTGTGATTAGTTTCACTGTCATGCTAAAATTCATCATTTCTTTGCTTATTACCTTCATTACCTTCATGTGCCTCCTCCCCACTGTCTTCGTATGTGTTTTTAGTGTCATCTTCTTCATCATAAGACCCACTTTTTTGGCCCTTTTGCTCATCATGGGGCTCACTGATTTCATCTCTATTTTTTTGTTCACTGTTTCCTTCTTGAGATCCTACCTCTTCTTTGTTTTCTTCATCTATCTTAGTTTCAACCTCACTATCCTCTTCCTCATTATCTTCATCTATCTCAGTTTCTACCTCACTGTCCTCTTCCTCATTATTGTCATCTGTTTTCTCTTCATTAGTGCCACTGTCAAATTCTTCACTTGGCACATTAGGAGAAGAGATAGGAGGTGAATTTCTTTGTGGAGAAGGCATATGGAGAGATGATGGAGGAGTGGAGGTAGGTGGTTGTGAAGTGGAAGGTATATTATATTGAATGAAGGCTTGGGGGTTTGTAAACACATTATGTGAGATGAAGACTTCCCAAGGGATTCCTTGCTGCTCTAGTTGGTGTAAGAAAATCATTTTGATCAAGGAGTGGTGGAAAAGGCTTGGAATTTGGTGTTCATAGCTTCTCTTCTTGAAAACTGAGTCCATCTTGTCAATAATTCAGAAAAGGTAGTATGGTAGGTTCATCATTTTGACTTTGGTGAAGTGCATCAGTAACCTTATATGATATGAGTAAATCCTGGAGTATCTCCCCTCACAGGTGAAATACCTGATAATATGCCTCATTAGTAGGTCATACCTCTCTAGCAGGTGGGAGAAGAGGAAGATAACCTTGCAACCTTGTTTACAGCTAGGTTTTAGGTAGGGCTCATAATAGCTCAAATCCAACTTCTTTTGTTTAAACCATATCTCGCCAATGTATGGTATACCCGTTGCTTTAGAAATGGATTCAGATGAGAGCTCAAACTCCACTCCTGCTAGGTTAACTTGGTGATTGTGTAAGCCAAGGATGAAAAATCTATTCAAGTTTGAGTGGATTTTGACTTGCTTAACCTCTTCACAAAGCTGATAACAACCAACATCCTGAAAGCATGAAAGGATCATGGGAGAGGAAGTAATCTGAATGGTGTCTAAGGGTTCAAACCTATTTTCCCTTCCTCCCTTGTGTTTAGGCTTGGAAGGTATTTGGCTTTCATCATGCTGGTATAAATTTATCCTTCAAACATGGTGGCTGGTCCTACCACAGCAATATTTTTTGATTTTGTTTGAGATTTTTTAGGTCAAAAGGCTACAATGAGTGAGGTGATGGGCGAATTTTGCAAATGGGCGCCAAGATGAAACTTTCCAGGAGTGCACTCAGTGTTTTAGAGGTTTTTTTTTTGTCACTTAGTCTCCTCTGGTATATATAACAGTTTTCTCCTTTTCAAACCCTAATCAAAGATATTTAAAACTGACTTCTTATGTAGCCTAGGGTTTGGTTTAATTAGGCCTTTTAAATATCTCTTTTCTTAGGAAAATGAAAGCTTGGAGGCAAGAAAATAAACCACCAACCTTGTGTCTTTGATTGCAAGAAGTTTCGAGGAGAAAATCAAATTTTCGACTCCTTTTAGCAAGTTTAGACAAAATTTTTCTGTGCATAGCGCCGAGTCAGCTCGGGCTGAAGATGGGCCAGTCGGGCCCGTCAGAGCGTAGCGCCAAGTGGCCCATAGGAAAATTTGGGCGGCTCGGGCACTTGGTTGTGTCTGTGTGTAACACCGGCCTAGGTGCATAGTGTCGGGCCCTGGGTGTGTGGCACAGTGTTAAATTACGCTGCGGCCACCCCTCATGTGCGTAGCACCGAAGGTTATGTGCATAGCGCTGACCTCAGTGCATAGCGCCTAGAGACTTTCACCGATTTTGCACAAAAACCCTTGAAATCTCTCTCAACAGATTTCTTTGGCTTGGAGATGAAAAATGATGTGGGGGTAATACCCTAAAGGCCTTTATAACCTTTTCGAAAATTAGATTTGAATCCTAAACACACTTTTGTAATGTTCATGTTTCTTCACTTTTTCTCACTGTGTCTTTGACTATTTTGGTCTTGCAAGTGGCATATTAGATTGAAACAGTTGCTTTTCTTCATTGTCGGATGCTTCTTAAGGCTCTTTTCAATTTGACACCGTTCCTGAAGACACCAAGCCTATGCCTCTTAGCCCTTTTTGGAAAAATAACCTGTTTTTGACTTTAACACTTATACACAAAAAATTGATCATTTTTCCATTTCTCCTTTTGACTGATATTATGTATTTGAAACATTCTTTCCTTTGACCTTGTGGAGTATATTGCTTGTCTACCAAACCATATAAGGTAGCTAGAAAACCCATGAAACCATCTGTTGTGGTTTCTTTGTCACTATTTTGATCCTCTTTGTCTATCTTCCAAAGCTTCTGAGTTTTTAGGGATACTTCAGAAAAACAAATAGTGTTATCTTCTGAGTTGTCAAAGAGACACTTATCAAACTCACTATTTATTTCTAAAAGCCTTCAATGGAATCTTGATTCTAAACAAACACATACCTTGCTGCTTTCTTCTTGGTTGTGAATGGTTTTCTTGTGATGATGCCTCTCATTAATTTACCTTACTGTTACATCATTTTTTGGTAATCTAATCCATTGGTATTAGATAGACCCAAGTACATCAAGTAAGACCGATTTTATCCCAAGTAAAATTGCATTCACTACGAAAAATAACTTATTAAATCACCTTTATTAAGTTGTTTATGGTCTAAATAGGAAACCCCATGAGGAAATATTAAATAAATCTATATTTTTTTGTTTTTCCTCATGGAATAATTAATTAAACAATAGTTTGATTAATATTCCTGGTTATATTTAACCCAAAACAAGGAAATTAAAATTTTTTTTTTTTCTAAATAAAACTAATTCTATTTATAAAAATTACTGGTACAAAATTGCCTCAGTGTCATCTATGGAAGCCTGAACACTGGGCTTGATAGCCATTAAAAACACGATAAGTCTGGACTACCCTGAGAGGGAAACCAGTCCTTTAAGTAACATTTTGGCCACCCATAAAAGGGAAACTGGCCTACAATCCATACAGTATATCCTAATAGAAAAGTATAAGCAAAAGATAGCATGCAACTATTTCAGCTGAGCCTTAAAACATGTAAACAGAAAATTCCCAAAATGATTGAACAGAGGTACCAATGATAGTTGAAGGCCGAGAGAATCACTGATCATGAGCAGGGGACGGTGGTTCTTCCAAAATTCTGCACCAATATTCATCCTTGCCGACATCCATGTCTTCTTTGGAAATACCTGCCTTGTCTGCAACCTCTTCCAGCTTGCGCTCCTTGTCCTGGGCAGACTGAGCAATTCCTTCTGGCATCTTCGAGCGCATAACATCTTTCTTGATCGGGGTGGGAAGGGGAAAGGCCAAAAGGGAGGGGTCATGGTGAGGAGACTCTTCTCTAAGAGTCACAGTGACAAAATCAGTGATAATGGGCCTATCAAGGGAGCATTCAAAGCGGAAATCAGCTCTCTGAGAAGTTTGACGTAGGGGAAAGCTAGGAGACCCACGGGTGGCAGGGGGAATAACAAAGCCGGGAGGGTTGACGGGGTGAGGCAGACCTGGCTGGGTGAAATGGACATTATCAATATGGCGGACATGAATCCTAGTGCTACGCATCTCCAGGAGGTTACCCCGCGTCACTTCTTCAAAGGAGGAATCCGAATTCGAGCTTGAGGCAGGTCGAGAATGGGTGGCACGACCTCAACTAGAGCCATGCCTACATCTCATTTTGTGGCGGAGGCGCGGCATGAAGGCCGAGGCAGGTTGGGAGTTCCTGTGATAGGTAGAGTAGAGAAGAGACGAAGGAAACCTACAATAATCAATAGACTTAGCACAGTGAAAGGAATTGACACAACAGAAAACACTTTGAGAGAAATGGTGTCCCGACAGTGTTTCCAAGCATCCAAGGAGTGTGCAGCGGCATCCTATTTATGTGCGAGCACTAGGGTCAGCACAACCAGGAGGGAAAACACCACTCAAAGGAGGCAGGGAACCACAGTTATCACAGTAGCAAGCCGAACAGCTGAAGACAAGCGCCATTGTAGGTCGAACGAGCAGGGCGGGTTGAAGTAGCATCTGAGTAGGAGGAGTAAATGCCTTGCAAGCTGGCGAAGTAATGGCTTCGTTAATGAACTTGCAGGGGGCCATATGGCCACCCCATGTGAACTCCTTCGGGAGTCACGTAGGGACTGACGTCCCATCACCCCAGGAAACCATCCGCATCTGGAGAGGAGCGATCCTTGTGCACCAGCATGGTGAAATTTTGTAGCATGTCTCGTTCATGGATAATGTTGAGGAGGCGATGAATGAGTGTGGTGGAACTATCTGCTCCAAAATTGGCTAAGAGATCTGTGACTTTGTTGCTTTCTTGCTTGACATGAATGAAAGAAACTGCCTGGTTGTGTTTCAGCCAGTTTCTTATCATATCAATTCTGGCTGCCAAACGCTAGCTGTTGGCTACCTTCTTGGAAATATTGTCATTGATGGCAAAGGAGGTAGCAGATGTAGAAATAGGAACAGTTACAAGGATACTAAGACAGACAATGGAGCAAAGAAGAAATGAAGAGAAAGGCAGAGACAAAGGAAGCAAATACGGAGACAGAGCTGTTATCACAGCAGTAGAGGCAGAGGCAGAGTGATAGAAGCGACAGAGGCAGAGCCACAGATGTCATTGCAGAGAAACTATTGTTATTTCAAAAATATGTACATATATAGATAAATTTCGAGATTCCTTCATACAGCCGGGCGTTACACATAACATAAGTTTTAAAGGAGCACTTGTATTCGGTTGATATGGTAGAACTGTGCATTATATATATGGTAGGTGCGTTATATATATATGATCTATATATATGCATACACCGAAGAACCAACGTGAATAGGAGCGGAACCATAGTTGACCATATATATATATATATATAATTGAATGGAGCGGAGTCGAATAATAAAAATACATTGAACAGTGAACGTTTTGATAAATAACAAAGGCGGATCGGAACTTGAAGCGTAGGCTGGAACCTTGGGTTAGATTAAATAAATGAAAAGAACTCTTTCATATATAACGGGTGGAAACCGGAGTAAAAGGACGAAGACGAAACCTGGAGGAAGCGGAACCATGACCGGTGAACAGTAAACGTGGTTTGGTGAATAGTAAAGGCTGGAAGTGGTATTCTCCGCACCGCCTATTGACCATAGGTGGTATTGCCCGGAGGAGGAGCGATTCCATACAGGAATTGAAACATGTCCCGACCGACATTTCAAAACCATTGTTTAAAGTGCACCTTCGCACGTTATACGTCGACTGAAGATGTGGAGCGAAATTAACATATGTCGTTGATTTGGAGATTCGACATCCAACGGTGATCGTTCGTAGGACTTGCACGAGGTTTAATAGAAGAGCCCGGAAGTTAAGCCAGGTACGGTGCGTTCGTTTGGTTGGTGGTTTGGTTGTATTGTGGGCCCGGGGCAGAGATAAATGTAACAAATTTGGTTTATTAACTTTAATACAAGGTCTGATGGAATATATTAAAAGAATTTGATTAAGGTTTAAGAGTTAAAAAAGGTAGACAGATTATTGTGGGGATGTGTTAATAATCGAAGGTCGTCGTATATATATTTAGATACATTACGTATAATGGAACACGCGAATGTGGTTTAATATATATGACATATGCTGAGGGTCAATTTTCATGGTTATAATAGTTGTATATGGTTAAGTGGCGCGTTGGTGGTGCATGTGGGCGGAGCCACCACTACCTGGTGGTTACGGGGGCTGCCATTTGCCCATACGCATCAATTGGGGTGAGGCCTCGTAGTTCATCATAGTCGTTGATCAGCGGTCAACCCCCGATTGGCCAGTCAACTACGGGGGGTGCCTTCCCATTAACCGTCGAACGATTCAACCTCCCGTACTCCGTTGATCTGTTCAAACCTGCCGCCGCGATAACCCTCTGCACCTGCTGAACCAGTCGTTGGGCTGCCACCTGCAACTGATCCGGCAGATGAAATTACATTCCAACACAATAGTCAACTATTATGTTGCGTATGAGGGTTACAATGCGAAGTTAGTGCATATGTACATATAAGAGATTTTCGGGTTATAATTATACAGGAGTATGGAATTAATATCTAAATCCTTTAAATTTAGATAAACCAGACTTGTTTATTTAATTAAATTTGCCAGCGTGGAATTAACGAGAAGTAGGAGATTGCCCGGATTGGGAAAATTATTGGGCAATGACAGTTTGGGATACATTTACACACAGTTAAGTGAAAAATGAAAAAGAGAATGAGGTTGGAAGAACTGAAAATGTAATGTGAGTTTCAAACCATTATGTTTAACTCATATATGAACAGAAAATGTAGACAGGCAGCCCGAGAACAGAAAACAGGGAATATGGAGATGAAAGTGAACAAAGAGCATGCAGAACAGGTTCTTAACAGCAGCAGGAAAAGACAAATCCAGTAAAGCCAAATCCAGAAAAGGAGCTGAGTGATATTGAAATATGTAATTAAGAATGTGAATGTAAATGATGTAATTATTTTATTGTTTGTGATGCAAAGGCAAGTATCCTGAGGAAAAAACAAAATCCCACTGTAGCATGAAATTTTGTACATATTATTATGATTTTAAATTGAGTTGGATAAATATTTGAGAAGGTAGAAGGAAAAAAGTTAGGACTACTCACTTCAAATTCCCTAAGGAATGTAAAAATTCATGTGATGAACTCTATATATAATATCACATTGATATGCACAAAAGTGTGGTTAGAGAGTGAGAGAGAGAAAATATAGAGAATGCAGAATATAGAAGAATAAAGCAGAGAAGATTAAGAGAACAAGAGCAGAAAGAGATGCTACAGAACAGAGCTGGTATCTGAAGTAAATCAGCAAACATTCAGTTGGAGAAATTGAGGAAGTTGGAGCTTCCCTATCAAGTTGCAGATTGATAGATGTCAGTTGTAGCTGACTGAGGTTGGAGCCTCCTATAGGTTGGTGCTTGCAGAAAACTGAAGGGAGTTGATGCTTCCTTGTAAGTTGCAGCTTGCAGAATTGAGGTTGGAGCCTCCTGTAAGTTGGTGCCTGCAGAAAAATAGTGGTGAGAGGGAGTTGGAGCTTGCCTTTGCCTCACAACAATAATAAGATGTGTTTTTCTCCCTTTATGGGTTTCCACTTACATCTGGTGTCTCTGTGCATGATATTTATGTTTTGATCTGATATGTATCATCTTGCTGCTCTCATATTAAGTCTACTACTATACTACACTAATACTTGCTGCTTACATTCTAAAGTTATTCACACATTAAATTGAATGTGAAATGAAAATGTAAATAAGTCTAATGAAAAGTTTTAAAAGATCAGGAATGTATTAAACTGATTCACCCCCCCCTCTCAGTGTAATTGAAGGTTCAACAATTGGTATCAGAGCAGGTTCCTTTGTACAAGTCTAACAACTAAAAGGAGATCCTAGGTTCCCAAAATGGCTAGTAAAGAAGGATGCCCAACCAATAAAGCCCCTTTCTTCACTGATGAAAATTATGCTTTCTGGAAAATCAGAATGAGGACATACATAGTGTCTCTAGGAATAGAAGTATGGGCTGCTGTGGAATTAGGATATGCCCCGAAGGCAACTGACATAGAAAAAGACTCAAAACAAGATTTTGTGGCTAATGCAAAAGCCATGAATGCCATCCTGAATGGATTATGTGAAGCATAGTTTATTAAAGTAATGCACAAAGACATTGCCAAAAAAAATATGGGATACTCTTGAGAACATACATGAGGGAGACCAGAAAGTAAAAAATGCCAAACTTCAAGTATATAGAGCCCAGTTTGAAAACTTAAAAATGAATGATGATGAAGACATTGCCAGTTTCTTTCTAAAAGCTGCTGAAATTACTAACAATATGAAAGCTCTTGGAGAAAAAATGCCAGAAATTATAATTGTGCAAAAGATTCTAAGATCTCTTCCATCCAAGTTTAATCCAAAAGTGTCTGCAATAGAAGAAACAACTGACTGGGAGACCTTTACCATGAACCAGCTACTTGGAAATCTAACAGCCTATGAAATGAGGCTCCCACAGAAAAAGCCAAGTACGAGGGAAGCAACCTTTAAAACAGAAAAGAAGAAAGGAGAAGAGGGAGACATATGCTCTTGCTCGGATGAAGAAGAGGCAAAGTTTGTCAAGAAATTGGATAGAGGCTCAGGTAAATACAAAGGTAAAATCCCCTTCAAATGCTTTAACTGTGGAAGAGTGGGACACTATGCTGCTAAGTGTCCTCACAAGAAAATAAGGAATCAGGCTCAAGAGTCAGAGAAAAATAAATCAAAGAACTGGCAGAAAGGAAAGAAGTTCAGTAGAAAATCCTTCTATACTCAACAAGACAGGAGTACATCTGAAGATTCAGATGAATCCTCAAGTGAAGAAGGAACCTCCGAATTCTTATTGATGGCCATAGAAGATCTTGAAGGACTCCTGCTAGAAGATGAAGAAGAAGAAGGGGAAGTCGACCTTGAGGGGGAGCTAAGAAGTGCTCTGGAAGAGATTGACAGACTCAAACTGAAGTGTAGAAAACAAAAGGACACTCTTCTTAAGTATGTAAGAGAAGAAAAAAACTCAGAAGTCCTCATACAGCTAAAGGTAGAGCTTGAAGAAGCCAAGAAGATAGAAGACATGTTACTTCAGCAAATCAAGGATAAAACCCAAGAACAAGAGAAATTGGAAGAAGAAGTAATATGTCTCAGGAAGAAACTAGAAAATGCTCAAAGGACAGTGCTTATAAACTCTTCTCAAACAAGCTCTAGTAAGTTGAATGAAATTCTGGTTGCTCAAAGATCCCCAATGATAAAAACAGGAATAGGCTATGAAGGAGAATCGAGTAAAGGAAAAGAAAAGGAAAACAAAAATACTATTTTTGTAAAGGCAAAGAAGAATGATGAAGTAGCTCAAACAATTCCTATAAAAGAAGAAATCAACAATAAGGAAGACAGAGATCAGAAGAAACCACTAGTAGCAAAGAATGTAATAAATACTAAGACCCCTGAATATGTAAAAGTTGGAAACCATCAAAGAAGATTCTTCCCTCCAATGAAGAATGCCACTTATTATGTCTGCCACAAGTTGGGACACATTGTTGCATATTGTCATGCAAGAAGGAGAAATTCAAACCAGCAAAAGATGCAAACATTGAAGAGACAACCTTACATCAGGTATGCAAATAGCTTCTATGGTTACTGCTTTTATTGTAAGGAATTTGGTCATAAAATCATTGAATGTAGAAAGTATGAACAAAGATTGATGTTTAACACCTCAAGGAGGTTTATGAATCAAAGAAATTATGCTCATACTCATAATTCTACAAAAACTATAATCAAATGCTGTATATGCAATCAAGTTGGACATATGCCCTCCAAATGTCCTCTGAAAGGATGTGATTCATCAACTCACAAAAGACACCAAACAAAAGGATGCCTCCAGTGGATAAAGAAGGAGAATAAGTGTGACTTGGCTCTAACTGCTCAAGACCTGAAAAGCCAGTGGTACCTGGATAGTGGCTGCTCAAAACACATGACCGGAGATAGAAGCAAGTTTATAACTCTTGATGAAAAGAAATCTGGCAGTGTTACCTTTGGCAATGATAAATCAGGTAAGATAAAGGGAAAAGGCTCAGTCAGCATAGACAATGGCAGAGGAAAGGCCCAAGATGTACTATATGTAGATGGGCTGAAAGCAAATTTGCTGAGTGTTAGTCAGATGTGTGATAAAGGCTGTGAAGTTCTCTTCAGAGCACAAGACTGTGAAGTTAGATCAAGTACAACTGGAAAGACTCTGCTCAAAGGTGTCCGAACAGAGAGTAATGTGTACATAGTGAAAGAGGAGGATGAAGCCTGCTATCTTAGAAAACTTGAGGAGTCATGGTTATGGTATAGGAGATTGGGACATCTCAGCTTCGACCATATCATCAGACTGAGTAAGAAGAAAGATGTCAGAGATATGCCTGAAATAAAAATGCCTTCAAATACCATATGCAAATCTTGTCAATTGGGGAAACAGACTCGAACATACTTTAAATCTAAAGATGAGATATCAACAAGAATACCACTCCAGCTTGTGCACATGGATCTGTGTGGACCTGCAAGAACTAGAACACCAAGTGGAGAATCCTACTTCATGTTGATAATAGATGATTTCTCCAGAATGACATGGGTTGATTTTCTCAAGAATAAATCGAAAGCTCTGGAAAAATTCAAAATATTTAAGGCATTAGCAGAAAATCAGACAGGATGCAAGCTGAAATGCATCAGATCAGACAGAGGAGGTGAATTCACTGATTATGACTTTGCAGACCTATGCAATGAACATGGCATAAAACAACAATTTACTATTGCAGGGACACCTCAGCAGAATGGAGTAGCAGAGAGACAAAATAGATCTATTCAACAAATTTCCAGGTCCATGACGTAAGAGAATAATATTGCTCAAACTTTCTGGGGAGAAGCTATACACACAGTAGTACATATCCTTAATAAATCTCACTTAAGGCCAAGCAGTGACAAGACTCCCTATGAATTGTGGCATGGAAAGCCAGCTTCAATCAAACATTTCAGAATCTTTGGAAGCATATGTTACATAAAGAATAATGATGAAAATCTTGGAAATTTTGATGCAAGAGCAGATGAAGGGATCTTTCTAGGATATTCTTCCAAAAGTAAAGGGTACAGGTGCTACAACAAGACTCTTCGGAAAATAGTAGAAAGTATTGATGTGAGATTTGATGAAGAACTTCCAAACAATACACGAAATACAGACTGCTGCAGTCCATCAGACAACCATGAAGAAGAAATCCAAAATGATGAGGAAACAAGCAAGACAACAGAAGATACAAAGCTGAGTTCTAAAGCTCCCTCAAGATATACTCAGAAGAACCATCCTGAAGATCAGATCATTGGAGACAAGAGAGTAGGGGTCCAAACAAGAAGGCAGCTAACATATCAAACTGAAGAGGTATACATAGCCATGCTGTCACAAATAGAGCCAAAGAAGTTTGAAGAAGCCAGCAAGGACAAGTATTGGGTAAAAGCAATGAATGAAGAATTGGACCAAATTGAGAAGAACAATACCTGGGAACTAGTTCCTAGACCTATTGAGAAAAATATCATTGGTTCAAAATGGGTATTCAAAAAAAAAATGAATGAGCAAGGACAAGTAATCAGGAATAAAGCCAGGCTGGTCTGCAAAGGATACTCACAAATTGAAGGACTTGATTATGAAGAAAAATTTGCCCCTGTAGCCAGAATGGAAGCTATCAGAATGTTCCTGGCATTTGCATGCTACCAAGACTTCAAGGTATATCAAATGGATGTAAAGTCTGTTTTTCTTAATGGAGATCTAGAAGAAGAAGTGTACATGGAACAACCAGAAGGCTTCTCATTGACAGACAAAGAAGACTATGTATGCAGACTGAAGAAGGCCCTATATGGACTGAAACAGGCTCCTCGTGCTTGGTACTCAAGACTGGATAAATATTTGCAAAAATAGGGTTTTAAAAGAGGTGGAGTAGACAACAATCTATACATAAAAGCCCATGAAAATGAACTCCTAATTGTTGTTGTATATGTTGATGACATTATGTTTGGAAGCAATAGAGATGAGCTAGCAAAAGGATTTGCAGAAGAGATGAAATCAGAGTTTGAAATGTCCATGATTGGAGAGCTCAGTTTCTATTTAGGACTTCAAATTCAGCAAAGGAGCATAGGTACATTCATCTCACAAGAAAAATACTTAAAGGAAATGCTGAAAAAGTTCAAAATGGAGGAATGTAAACCTGTGTCAACTCCCATGACTACAGGTTGCAAGCTATGTGTTAATGATGGGTCTATTGATATAGATCAAAGACTTTACAGATCCATGATTGGAAGTCTATTGTATCTGACTGCATCAAGACCAAACATCGTGCTAGCAGTAGGACTAGTGGCTAGATATCAAGCAGCACCTAAACAAAACCATCTTCTGGCAGTAAAAAGAATACTCAGATATCTACAAGGAATAGCACAATATGGACTTTGGTATCCTAAAACCAAAAACTTCACTTTATCAGCATACATAGATGCAGATTGGGCCAGCTGTGTGGATGACAGAAAGAGTACAAGTGGAGGTGCATTCTATCTAGGAGAAAGTCTGGTGGCATGGTTAAGCAAGAAACAAACATCCATCTCTCTATCTACAGCTGAAGCAGAATATATAGCAGCAGCAGCATGTTGTACACAAGTCATGTGGATGAAGAAAACTCTTCAAGACATGAAGGTAAGCATTGATGAACCTATTTCAATCAAATGTGATAATACAAGTGCTATAAGTATATCTAAAAATCCTGTACTTCACTCAAAAACTAAACATATTCCAATTAAGTATCATTTCCTCTGAGAACAAGTGGCTCGGAAAATAGTAAAGCTGGAATATGTACCAACGAAAGAACAGACAGCTGATATATTTACCAAACCCCTTGCTAGAGAACCATTTCAATACTTGAGAAATAAACTAGGGGTAGTATCTGCAGATGCTACTCTCTGATATAAAGAGAAAGCACAATTTCAGGGGGAGAACAAAACGAAAATATCATTCCAAGGGAAGAACAGCCAGCAAAGAAAGCATGAATCAGGTCCTAAGGATAGAAGGATTAAGGAAAAACAACACCAAGTTATTATCCTAGAGATATATGCATTATTCAAGCATCAAAAGGTCAATCACAGAGCAAAAAGGATTAGTATTGTGTTCTGAAAAATTATTTTAAGAAGTGACTATCATTTGAAGCCTTTCAGCATTTTTAATTGCTGAATCCAATTATACATCTCTGACTAAGATAAAGCTGATACAATGTACAAAGTCAGCAGAAGAGGGCATAAACATAACTCAGAGAGAGGAAATGCAGAAAGAAAACTAAGAAATAAGCAACCCTTTGCCATTGATGTCAAAGGGGGAGGAAGAGCAAGCAACAGGGGAAAGAGCAGGAAAACAGAGAAAATGTATGTATTGCCATCAATTCCAAAGGGGGAGACTGTTGGAAATATTGTCATTGATGGCAAAGGTGGTAGCAGATGCAGAAACAGGAACAATTACAAGGAGACTAAGACAGACAATGGAGCAAAGAAGAAATGAAGAGAAAGGCAGAGACAGAGGAAGGAAATACGGAGACAAATACGGAGACAGAGCTGTTATCACAGCAGTAGAGGCAGAGGCAGAGTGATAGAAGCGACAGAGGCAGAGCCACAGATGTCATTGCAGAGAAACTGTTGTTATTTCAAAAATATGTACATATATAGATAAATTCTGAGATTCCTTCATACAGCCGGGAGTTACACATAACATAAGTTTTAAAGGAGCACTTGTATTCGGTTGATATGGTAGAACTGTGCATTATATATATGGTAGGTGCGTTATATATATATGGTCTATATATATGCATACACCGAAGAACCAGCGTGAATAGGAGCAGAACCATAGTTGACCATATATATATATATATATATATATATAATTGAATGGAGCGGAGTCGAATAATAAAAATACATTGAACAGTGAACGTTTTGATAAATAACAAATGCGGACCGGAACCTGGAGCGTAGGATGGAACCCTGGGTCAGATTAAATAAATGAAAAGAACTCTTTCATATATAATGGGCGGAAACCGGAGTAAAAGGACGAAGACGGAACCTGGAGGAAGCGGAACCATGACCGGTGAACAGTAAACGTGGTTTGGTGAACAGTAAAGGCTAGAAGTGGTATTCTTCGCACCGCCTATTGACCATAGGTGGTATTGCCCAGAGGAGGAGCGATTCCATACAGGAATCGACACGTGTCCCGAACGACATTTCAAAACCATTGTTTAAAGTGCGCCTTCGCGCGTTATACGTCGACTGAAGACGTGGAGAGAAATTAACATATGCCGTTGATTTGGAGATTTGACATCCAACGATGATCATTCGCAGGACTTGCACAAGGTTTAATATAAGAGCCCGGAAGTTAAGCCAGGTACGGTGCATTCGTTTGGTTGGTGGTTTGGTTGTATTGTGGGCCCGAGGTGGAGATAAATGTAACAAATTTGGTTTATTAACTTTAATACAAGGTCTGATGGAATATATTAAGAGAATTTGATTAAGGTTTAAGAGTTAAAAAAGGTAGACCGATTATTGTGGGGATGCGTTAATAATCGAAGGTCGTCGTATATATATTTGGATACATTACATATAATGGAACATGCGAATGTGGTTTAATATATATGACACATGCTGAGGGTCAATTTTCATGGCTATAATAGTTGTATATGGTTAAGTGGCGCGTTGGTGGTACATGTGGGCAGAGCCACCACTACCTGGTGGTTACGGGGGCTGCCATTTCCCCGTACGCATCAATTGGGGTGAGGGCCCGTAGTTCATCATAGCCATTGATCGGCGGTCAACCCCCGATTGGCCAGTCAACTACGGGGGGTGCCTTCCCATTAACCGTCGAACGATTCGACCTCCCGTACTCCGTTGATCTGTTCAAACGTGCCGCCGCGATAACCCTCTGCGCCTGCTGAACCAGTCGTCATGCTGCCGCCTGCAACTGATCCGACATATGAAATTACATTCCAACACAATAGTCAACTATTATGTTACGTATGAGGGTTACAATGCGAAGTTAGCTCATATGTACATATAAGAGATTGTCGGGTTATAATTATACAGGAGTATGGAATTAATATCTAAATCCTTTGAATTTAGATAAACCAGACTTGTTTATTTAATTAAATTTTCCAGCATGGAATTAACGAGAAGTGGGAGATTGCTCGAATTGGGAAAATTATTGGGCAATGAAAGTTTGGGATACATTTACACACAGTTAAGTGAAAAATGAAAAAGAGAATAAGGTTGGAAGAACTGAAAATGTAATGTGAGTTTCAAACCATTATATATAACTCATATATGAACAGAAAATGTAGACAGGAAGCCTGAGAACAGAAAAAAGGGAATATGCAGATGAAAGTGAACAAAGAGCATGCAGAACAGGTTCTTAACAGCAGCAGGAAAAGACAAATCCAGTAAATCCAAATCCAGAAAAGGAGCTGAGTGATATTGAAATATGTAATTAAGAATGTGAATGTAAATGATGTAATTATTTTATTGTTTGTGATGCAAAGGCAAGTATCCTGAGGAAAAAAAAAAATCCCACTGTAACAAGAAATTTTGTACATATTATTATGATTTTAAATTGAGTTGGATAAAGATTTGAGAAGGTAGAAGGCAAAAATTCAGGACTACTCACTTCAAATTCCCTGAGGAATGTAAAAAGTCATGTGATGAACTCTATATATAATATCACATTGATATGCACAAAAGTGTGGTTAGAGAGTGAGAGAGAGAAAATATAGAGAATGAAAAATATAGAAGAACAAAGCAGAGAAGATTAAGAGAACAAGAGCAGAAAGAGATGCTACAGAACAGAGCTGATATCTGAAGTAAATCAGCAAACATTCAGTTGGAGAAATTGAGGAAGTTGGAGCTTCCCTATCAAGTTGCAGATTGATAGATGTCAGTTGTAGCTGCCTGAGGTTGGAGCCTCCTATAGGTTGGTGCCTGTAGAAAACTGAAGGGAGTTGATGCTTCCTTGCCAGTTGCAGCTTGTAGAATTGAGGTTGGAGCCTCCTGTAAGTTGGTGCCTGCAGAAAAACAGTGGTGAGAGGGAGTTGGAGCTTTCCTTTGCATCACAACAATAATAAGATGTGGTTTTCTCCCTTTATGGGTTTCCACTTACATCTGGTGTCTCTGTGCATGATATTTATGTTTTTATCTGATATGTATCATCATGCTGCTCTCATATTAAGTCTACTGCTATACTATACTAATACTTGTTGCTTACATTCTAAAGTTATTCACACATTAAATTGAATGTGAAATGAAAATGTAAATAAGTCTAATGGTGAAATTTTAAAAGATCAGAATGTATTATATCGATTCACCGCCCTCTCAGCTTTACCCTCGAAGGTTCAACAAATTTTCCATGTAGTCATTCTAACTATGCACCATATTATATTCAATGAGAAATCCCCTAGGATTTCCAAAGAAGCTAGTACAGACATCTTTCCCATTGCCATATGGTTTGAAGAAGAAATTTTCACCTATGTCATAGTTTTCGAGAGTCATGATTCTCCTGACATCCTGTCATATTATATTCTTGATGAACCACTTGCTAGAGAGATTTGTTCCCAACTTGTGGTAAATGGTGTTTCAAAACAAATCAAAGATGCTAAGAAGGCCATTTGGCCTAATTTCCCTTTACAATGCGGTGCTTTTGTACTTTTTGATATTGGTCATGCCTCCAAGGAAGTTTCAAATGTTAATTCGTTGAATTTGGATGTAATGCCAAAATGGCCATATGACCCCACTGATGTAATTAAATATTACATCATAGAGCTCAAAGTGAAGCCTTTTGTGAAAGAGATAGATATATTTGATGATTTCTTTCAAGGTATTAAAAAGTTTTTAGATGTGCTAAAGTTTGCATACAGTCATCTCAATCAAGATGACTTTGAAGCCTTCCAAGAAAACAAAAAAAAGAGACTAGAAAGTATTCCTCTATATTTATTGACTATTGAAGATGTCAATAGATTGACTCCAAGTATTATCTTGGATAATGAAGCTAAAGACATGTCTGAAGATGAGTGAGGGAAATCAGAACATAAATCTCAGAATTTGCATCATTTTGATAATGAATCCAAAAATAGAAATGAGAGCCCAGGAAAGGTAATTAATCAAGTAATTAAAGAGATTGAGATGCAAGACAAAGTAAGAATTAATGGAGCTGAATCATCTTCTGAAGAAGTTCAACACAACCAAAATACACCCGATTTGTTAGAAAAATATCAGCCAAAGGATTTGAAGAATTAATGGGAAAATATTTCTAAGGCACTAGAAACGTCACAACCAAATCCTAATGCTGATCAATCTACTAGTTTTCGAATGCCAGAACATTCTCAGAAACTAGTAGAAACTGTTGCTCCACTACAACAAGTACCTGAAACTAATGATTGAGAGATCATTCTATACTACCCTATAGAGCAGATAGTTTTACAAATTGAAGAAATTCCTTCACTCAATGTCTTATATAGTCCTAATCATAACGTTGTAGTCAAGAGGAGAAAGAGGAGAGGAATAGATGATACAATCTCACATCTTACAAATGAATCTTTTGATGTTCTATGGAAGGATCCTCTAGCTGATCCTACTGAACATTTAACCAAGCTATCACAATTTGCAGGGGCATATGCTACTGCCACTATTGATAAGGCCACTGAAGTTCAATTTTTACTGAAGCAAAGAGAAGAAAAACTACAATATTTAGAGATACTATTAGAGCAGGAAAATTCTATCTCCAATAGGAAAATGGAATTGAAAATTTCTAAGTTTCAAAAGGATTTTGAAAGATTGACTTTATAGCATCAGGTCCAAACTACAGAAAAGGAAACACAATTGGAAACAGTAATAAAAAAATTACAAAGGCAGCCAGAGGTAGAGAAATTCATAAGGGAAGCACTGGAAATGAATGCTAAGCTAAAGTAGCAACAAGAAGTATTTTTACAACAAGCTGCTATTACTAGCTCTTATTATGATTTAAGTGAAATCTTGATCCAAAAATTACCTATACAAAAAATTGAGTGTGAGAAAATTGAGAAGAAAATCAATGAACACATTAAATGGCAAGCATCAAACTCAGGAAAGGAAGCTAATCTACCTCAGGTAGATAAATTTCACAAGAAAATATTATTTAAGGATTGCGAGCATAGTTAAGGTAGCAGACAAAGAAGCAACAAAATCATCAAATTTAACAGAGGAAATTACTGATTTTGTTTGTGAACAACTTTTGAAATTTGATTTTATCAAAAATTCCACATCTGAAGTGCTCTCAAAAATCAAGCCATTGGAATCACAGTGGAAACAATGGATAGAAATGTAGGAAGAAATGATTAAAAAGGTAAATAAGTTTGATCAAGAAAATTATTGGAATTTTCTTATCAAACCTTATCATCAGTACCAAACCCTGCAGTCATTAACTGATTCAACAAAAAGGTCGCAACCAACACTCTCAAATGCAATATTCAAGGGCTCGGTTAGATCGTAAATTTTGCAGCCAACTCAACTTAAACCCATGCTAGATATTTTTCAAGTTCGGTATCAAATCCAAATGGAGGATGAGATCTCATAAGTTATGTGGTTACTTTATTTTTCTAGACTATAGTTAAATTTTCTCTTACGATGATGGTTGTTTGAAACCTCCTCTATTTTTATGTAATAATATATTTTTAAACATATTTTATTTTAGTATTTAAAACCTTCTCGTGCATTTAGAGAAGGGTCCATAAATTTGTCAAAAACATTTGCAAAGAATGCACTTCTTCATGTTTTTAATGATGGATTAATGGAACATAATCTATTATCCTTTGACATTTGAAGCTGTTTAACTGATGTTGCACTATTGTACTCTTTAAATTTCTTGAAAGTGAAGAGGAGCAAAAAATATACTCTCAATTTATATGAGTAGGACTTGAAACATATTGTACTTCTATTCACTTGTATCATGTTTTGATTTCTAGATTGACAGTTATCTTTTTCCTTGCATTATACATTTGAATTGTTATCATAAATGAATGTTAAATTCACTTCTGTAATAATATTTGTCTATGATTTATTTTTTGATATATAAACACACATATGAATGTGACACACTTTTCAAAATTGTTTTAATGAAACTATTTTGTTAAAATAATCATCTTTACATAATTTTCATCTCTTTCAACTGTTAAATAATCTTCATTACTAATAGTTGGAGGATATATCTTTAGATCGCATAAAGGAAGAAACACCCTGGGTATATAGTAGAATAAATAGTGTTGTTTAAATGCATGTGATAGATTAAAATAATTTCCCAAAGCATGTTATATAAACAAAACACATCCCAAAATCATCCTTATTGGGAAACTAGTCCCTTTATCCCCAGTCGGAGCCACCACACCAAACGGAAAAGGACTTGCTCTAAGGTCCGGACTGGGTGTTTTTCCCCCATGTTGTGGCAACGAAATTTTGAGGCCTGAACAAGGTCCTATGTGGAAGGTCAGCCATAAATCCTTCTCTTCCCATAGATAAATTCAATATAGCAGAGTGGGAAGTGCATTGGAAAAGGAGAGGAATTCTTTGAACTATTATTAATCATCATCTTCTAAATACAACTAACCTTAACTCCCTGAGAACATTTTGGGGAGACGGTTGAAAAGTGTTTGGTTGATCAAGGTATTGAAAGTCCCACTATGGGTGATGTGCTCTATAATTTCGAATAGGCCCTTCAACTTCAGGAAACTACCATGTTAGATGATCCAGATGAATACATTGTTAATCACCTTTCAAATATTTCGCTATGCGTTTCTCAGGTAGAGAAATTTGGTGGTAGTAGTATTGAGAGGGGTAATGTTGTTGTAAGTGAAGAAGGTTTAGAAGGTGAAAATGGAAGTACAATATTTTTACAATTAGTTAATACTCATGGACGTCGATCACAAAAATGACGAATGTTGTTCCCAAATCCATATTAAATGGGTTGGAGGTCAGCAAGATAAAAAACACTAAAATAAGTCTTGATGGATCTTTCTCACAAAACATTTCTATCATATCAAAGAAAAATAGCAAAGTGGGTCCAATAGTTGGATCAGTTCTAGGAATTTTTGTTGCTATTGGATTCTTAGCAATGACCTACTTTTCCTATTATTTTTGTAAACATCATCCAAAGCTCTCTACTATGACTTGGTTTCCTCTTCCACTATATGGAGGACATTCTGAAGCTATGGGAAGCAAGGGAACCAAGGTATCTACAAGGAATCATGCTTCCTATGGAACTTCAAATCTCGGTCGACACTTCACATTTGCAGAGATAGTATAAGATACCAAATTTTTTTATGATATTTTGATTATGGGTGTAGGTGGGTTTGGTAAAGTGTTCAAGGGGATGCTTGAATACAGTACCAAATGCATGTAAAATGTGGGAATTGAAGTTTTGAACAAGGCATCACAAAATTTTTACTGAAATTGAAATGTTGTCTAAGCTTTGCCACCATCATCTGGTTTCTCTTATTTTATATCGAAAAGAGAATTCTGAGATGATATTGTTTTATGAGTGCATGTCCAATGGACCTCTTAGGATCCATTTGTATGGATCATATATTCCTCCTATGTTCAGGAAGTAGAGGCTTCATATATGCATAGCAGTTGTTAGGGGTATGCACTAAAGTCATATAGGAGCATAGTAGGGATTCATTCACCATAATGTAAAGAGAACACTCATTTTGTCGAAGGTTGCAAAATTCGAGTTTTCAAAGACTCGACCTGATCTTCATGAAACCCATGTGAATATTGTAGTCAAAGGTAGCTTTGGATATCTTTACCAAAAATCATTCAAAACATAGTAATTAACAAAAAAAATCGGATGTCTACTCCTTTGGATTAGCTCTAATGGATGTCGTATGTGATAGGTTAACCATCGATCCTTCTCTGGCCAGAGATAAATTCAATATAGCCGAGTGAGAAGTGCATTGGAAAAGGAGAGGCATACATGGAAAAATTATTAATCGTCATCTTGTAAATAAAATCAACCTTAACTCCCTTAGAAATTTTTGGGAGACAATTGAAAATATTTTGGCTAATCAGGGTATTGAGAAGCACATTATGGGTGATGTGCTCTAGAACTTCGAATATTCCCTTCAACTTTGGGAAACAACCATGCTAGATGATCCAAATGAAGACAATGATAATCACCTTTCAGATATTATATGACGTTTTTCTCAGGTAGGGAATTTTGGTGCTATTACTATTGAGAGGAATAATGTTGTTACTACTGAAGAAGGTTTAGAAGGTGCAACTAGATGTACAATATTTTCACAATTAGTTAATCCTCATGGAAGGCAGTTACAAAAATGATGAATGTTGTTCCCAATTCCACACTAAATGTGTTATAGGTCAGGAATATCAGCAAAACTAAAAGAATTCATGATGGATATCTCACCAAACAATTCTATCATATCAAAGAGAAATAATAAGGCTCGTCCAATAGTTGGTTCATTTGTGCAAGTTTTTGTTGGTATTGTGTTGTTAACGATGATGTAATTTTATGTTATTTTAGTAGATCTCATACAAATCTCTCTACTATAACTTGGTTTTCTCTTCCACTACATGGAGGATATTATGAAACTATAGGAAGCAAGGGAAGCAATGTATTTGTAGAGAATCATACTTCTTATGTGTAATATCCCTATTTTATTGCTTTTATTAGATGGTTGAAAATCATAAAGGTTAAGCGGACCTAAACTAAAACAATATTTGTGGACATATTATATTTTTGTAATTTAATAAATGTGGAATTTTAATTATTTTGCAAAGACCAGAGTATATTGGAGACCAGGATTTCAAGTCCATGAGGATGGAATTAAATCCAAATACTTTCCCAAATTATCCAAAAATCCTTGGAGAAAGTAAAATAGATTAAAAATATTATATTGGAGATATAATTCTAAGAGATACCTCAGTAAAGTGTAAAGTTACTAAGAAGAGGTGAAATAAAAATAGAAAGATGAAAAATCTAGCTTTCAGTGCTTTTGTGGAAAAAACAAAAGTAAATCCTAGGAAAAACAAAAACAGCATCCTAATTTAACTAGACGCATTTATAGAAACGTGTTGAAGGGAATTCAAGCTTAAATAAGCCATTCTTGGGTAGATAAGAGGTTTTCTACACTTGGGAGGAATTGGTCTTTCCTCGCGGGGAGCTGTGGAGAGAAAGCTCAAGGTTGGGTGGCAAATAGTCTTACCAAAATTGGTGTGCACAAGTAATTAATTTATGTCTTATGAAATTGTTTTTATGATGAAGGTTAGAATAAAGACGATTCATGAAGAAATATTTGTGGAGATTATATTTTCTGTATTATTCAATTTTGTAAAATGTTAAGTTATATAGTCTGATGTATTTAAGATAACATACTATAATAGATATAGTTAGCTATGTATAGTTACATAGATAAATGAAATTATTAAACCAGGAAACAAAATGTCTAATCCCATCTAGTAGGGTTTAAATATGTTGTTAGGCTGTAATAATTTAATTATTAAATTACAGAAATGACATCAATACATGTGGAAAATAGGTAAGAGAATTAATCAATCTAACTACGGTGTAACCAATCATTGAACAGAAACATAAGTATAGTAAGAGACAATTGTGCATATAATAGGAAATAGGATTGTATAAATTACAGTTAAATACTCTATTGTATATTCACAAGAGGGTTGAAACTAATTATTCATTCTTTTATTGAATAAGAAATTAAATATCAAGTACACATTAAAGTGTTAGAGGATAGTACAAGAGAAATAGTACAATGAAGTGGAAAAATACATATGCCAATGATTTATATCAATAAATGATTATTATTATAAACATAACATAAAAATTGTATTATCAATGATAGAAAGTATCATTAAAAACTATCATAAAATAATTTACAAAGTCTATTGTATTGTATAATTAATTACATGAATTATAAATAGGGAATTAGCCCTAAATTTAGAGAAGTGAATTCGGTAGATGATATGGACCAACTTGTAATTAGAAGAAAAATACATTGTCAAATATTGACACAATGATTTTTCAAAATTGAGGAACGGTAAAACGAGAGTAGTGAAATATCTGCACCACACAACATATACAATGCTTAGTATATGTATATACTATGTGAAATAATTTAATAAAATATAAATAGTTGGTGAGGGTAATGGAATTAGGAGGATTACCTTGTTGGTCAATTTTAAGAAGTGGAACCATCCCTGTACATATACAGAAAAAATGAATAAGTTAGATGCATGTAATTGCACAAGAATTTAAGCTGGAAATTGTATGAAAAGATAAAAAGAAAATTACTTGTATTAGAGCAGACAGGGTATGTACTCGGAATATGGAGTGATATTGCAGAGGAACAAGAATTCCTATACAAAAAATTATTTTTTTCATTTGAGTAAATAAATAAAATAAGAATTACAAGTTAAGAGAAAATTTTCAATTTTTCTTAGCAATAAATTTCTAACAACTAAGAAAAATATGATAAATTTAAAAGAGAACGAGATTATGAATTAAGAATAGAATCATTACAAATATATATATATATATAATGAAAAAAGGGATTTAAACCAAAATGAAATTGAATATCGTGTTACATAACATAGTAATTATTGTCCCGTATATGATGGATAATACAATATATAAAAATAATTAAATGAAACCGAATTATGAATAATAATTCAAATATAAATAAGCCATTTCAAATTAAACTAGGAAGAATACGAAATAAAAGAGTATAAAGGGAGAGATAATTAATTGAATTTCATTCCCTTGTGTTAGGGTTATTGTATCAATTAGAAATTCAACTTTCATAAAGGAAAAATGATGTAATTATTTGTAAAGGAAAATGACTGTAGAAAAAATTCGTTCTAATCCCCAATGGAGGAATTCCGTCATTATAAAGAATTCATAGTGGAGGAAAAATGAATCTGAAAGAAACCTCTAGAGGATAAACTTTCATTTTGTAAACAAATTTAAATTTTGATAAATAAAACCCTTTCAGAAGTAATATAAAATACAAATTATATTTACATAAGAACTCATAATTGGTTTAAGCCAAAGGAAAATTAAACCAAATAGATTATTTACGTGGGAATTAAATGATAAAGAATATTTGTGTAAGAACCCAAATAATTGCGGCAAATTGAATGCATCACCGAACAATTTTAACATAATTTATATCATTGTATAAAGATGGAATTCAATGATGGGTAAGTAAACCAAAATTGTTTAATTTGAGGAACTTATCAACATATAGAGAAAGCCATGACAGAGCTGAAATATCATCTTTGTGTGTCCATTAAAGAAATTGGAGCAAACTAATACTAAATATCATAAACGATTTTAAAAGGATAAAGCATATCTATGAATAAATATTTAATTCACAAAAACAAAGTCATGGTGCGAGTGACTGTCTCTCGTAGAACTGAAAATGTATTTCCTATCAGTTCTTCATGTAAATACAACATGAAAAGTGAAGAAATAAATGTATGGTTATGCTACGTTGTGAATCTAGACACGACCTCGTATAAAGACGATAGAGACATTATTAAAGTGAACCAAGGGTTCATGGGATCCTTACCTGGACTCTGCCAAAATGTGGTTACCTCAAACCGTCCTGGAGCTGAGACATATGCGAAGGTAAAAACCCAAGTAAAATGCAACCCCTGCAACCATTAAAGAAAAATGAAATAATTTTTAGAGGAAAACAAATTCAAAACTAATAAAAACGAAATAGCATATGGAGAAAAAATAACTAAAGTGATGGGAAAAAATTAACAAAATGATGAAGGATAACCTGATGAGAGAATAATAATAGTAATGCCAATGCATTGACTACCACAAAGCATATGGACATGGGTGGAGAACTGGAGCTGAGGCTGCAACCAGAGTTCCAAATGAAAACGAAAATCTGAAAAAGGGTAAGTCATCGAAAAGCCAAACACAGAATACGGAGGGAGATGATACGGCATCATCCTCACTGTAAACGTGTCCTTCATCCACGGTGAAATGAAATCGAAAAACAACCATAGGCCATGTGAAGAGTTAATTCACGAAGTACCCTGCATTAAAATATTGACAAACATCGAATAGAGAAATGACCTTTAAAGAGTTGTCAACATTTATGGAGGGATACGATGGAATCTCGATATGGATTTCCATTTCCAAACAATCAAACCTTAGTATAATATATCATGACAATTGAACGATACATAGGATACTTTGAACTAACCCTTAAACGTAATGTTATCATGAGGGAAAAAATATATAATTATATAGTATTCAAACCTCAGAATTCATACATATAACTATGTAACATTAGGGTATAAACACGACTTAATGATAAGTGACATAACTACAATGTAAATTGAATAGTGCTTTAAAATATGGTAAGGGTAATATTTTGGATAGTCATATGTTATTCATTATCAAATGCGATCCATATAAATTTTTAATAATTATGTTACATAAGTAATGATTGGGTTAAGAGCTAAGTCCATATGTGGATAAAGAGCCTTGACATTAATCCTCAAAATTTAGATTAAAAAGGTTGTTTAGTTGGAAGGTATGAGAAAAAGGTTGAAAAATGATTAGAAGGGAATTATTTGAGGATCATTAGAATGTTATAATATGAGTAGATATTCTAACATAAAATTTGATGTGGTTATGTAAATGCTAGAAAATGCATAATCATATAAGTTTATAATTCATTACAAAAATAAGTTACTAATATAATCAAAGTGTGAATGTATATAATTTTCACAATGATAGTCAAGACTGAAATTAAATGGTGTAATCATTGAATGCTATTCTGAGAATCATTAACCACAGAGGTTAATTCTGTTTACAAATAATGATGTCATTGGTAAAAATATAACCACAGAAAGTATACCTATGTTGAAACATCACAATATGACGTAATGTAATAAAGTAAAATGACAACAACGTACCATATAAAGTATAACTAATAAATAAATAAAAATTGGGTAATTGGAGTTGTTACATTATGGAACTTCAAATCTAGGCTCACACTTCACTTTTGCAGAGATAGTATAAGTTACCAAAACTTTTGATGAGAGTTTGATTATAGGTGTAGGTGGGTTTCATAAAGTATTAAAGGGGATGCTTCAAGATGGTACTAAGTTCCTATTAAATGTGGGAATCAAATTTTTGAACAAGGCATCACAATTTTTTTTCTGAAATTTAAATGGTGTCTAAGCTTCACCACCATCATCTATTTTCTCTTATTTTCTATTGCAAGGATAATTCTAAGATGATTTTTATTTATGAATACATGACCAATGGAACTCTTAGGTTCCATTTGTATGAATAATATATTCCTCTTATATAATGGAGGCAATGGATTCATATATGAATAGAGGTTTTTAGGGTTCTGCACTAAATTCATAGAGGAGTAGGGTAGGGATTCACTCACCATGATGTAATGACAACACTCATTTTGTTAGATGAGAATTTAGTGGCCAAGGTGGCAGAATCACGGTTTTGAAATACTGGACTTGATCTTGATGAAACCCATGTGAGTACTATAGTCAAAGGTAGTTGTGTATATATTTACCTTGAATACTTGAAAAGGAAATATTTGACCCAAAAAAATTTGATGTCTACTCCTTTGGAATAGTGCTAATGGACGTCCTATGTGGATGGTCAGCCATCAATCCTTCTCTTTCCAGAGAGAAATAAATATAGTAGAGTGGCCAGTGCATTGGAAAACCAGGCATGCTTGGAAAAATTATTAATCATCATCTTCTAAATAAAATCAACCTTAACTCCCTCAGAAAGTTTTTGGTAGCCAATTTAAATATGCCCTTCAACTTTAGGAAAGTTCCATGCTAGATGATCCGGATGAAGACAATCTTAATCACCTTTCAAAGGTTTTGGTAGGATTTTCTCATGTAGAGAATTTTGGGTGTAGTACTATTGAGAGGGGTAACATTATTGTAAGTGAATAAGGTCTAGAAGGTGAAACTAGAAGTACAATATTTTCACAATTAGTTAATCCTCAAGGAAGGAGATCACAAGAATGATGAATGTTGTTCCCAACTCCATACTAAATGGGTTGGAGGTCAAGAAGATCAAAAAATCTAAAATAATTCTTGATGGACCTTTCTCACCAAATAGTTTTTTCAGATAAAAAAGAAATAGCAAGGCTAGTCCAATAGTTGGATCAGTTTTAGGATATTTTGTTGGTATTGGGATGTTAACCTTGATCTACTTTTTATGATGTTTTGGTAGATCTCATACAAAGCTCTCTATTATAATTTGGTTTCCTCTTCCACTACATGGAGGACATATGGAAACTATAGGAAGCAAGGGAAGCAAGGTATCTGCAGGGAATCATGCTTATTATGGAACTTCAAATCTAGGTCAACACTTCACATTTACAGATATAATATAAGCTACCAAAAGTTTTCATGAGAGTTTGATTCTGGGTGTAGTTGGGTTTGGTAAAGTATTTAAGAGGATGCTTGAAGATGGTATCAAAGTGCCTATAAAATGTGAGAATTGAAGTTTTGAACAAGGCATCACAAAATTTTGACTGAAAATGATTTTTTGTCTAATATTTGCCACTGTCATCTAGTTTCTCTTATTGGCTATTGTAAGGGAAATTCCGAGATGATTTTGGTTTATCATTACATGTCCAATGGACCTCTTAGGAGCTATTTGTATGGATCATATATTCCTCATATGTCATGGAAGTAGAGGCTTCATATATTCATGGTGGTCGCTAGGGGTCTGCACTAACTTCAAACATGTGTTTGTGAGATGCCGGCATGGGCTCCATGATTAGGTTCGATGTAGAAGATGCGGTACAAAATCAACAATTGTATATATACAACTCACTATTCACATAATGCTCACAATTTTTCATTGAAAGCTCCAAAATATCTTCATAGTAGTCCATGCTTAGAATTCCAAATGTTTTCCAAATCATATTGGAAAGATTTGTCACCATCATTTAGAAATGGATTACTCAGCATATACATAAATATTTCTTTCATCAACACACATCCTATGTTAATATTTTATAATTTTTTACATCTAAAATTATAAATTTAATTGATTTAAAAATATTTTTATGTGAGAAAATATTTAAAAAAAAATATTCATGAAATCAAATTAAACATATATTTATAATATTTTAATATATTACATCTGAAATAAGTACACTTCCATGAACTGGAAAATACTTCATAATAAAATTTCATTAAAATTAAATTATAAATATATTTATAGTATTTTACTTCTAAAATTAAATTAAATTTCTAGTATTTAAATTTAGAGAATTATTTAAAAAAAATTATTATTTCGTTATTTTCAAAATTTTAATTTAAATCAATGTATTTACCCATTGCTAAAAATATTTAAATCATTCAACTTAGTCTCATATAAACTTCTTTAAACTTCTAACAAATCTGAAGTCAATTTCATTACAATAAGAGAAAAATGAATGAATTCAAGAATAGTTTTCATTAAGTGAAAGTAGGGTACATCCAAAGGAACATGATGTTGTATAAAGTGTTAGTGTTTAGTCACACATTAATATTTTTTTGGCGTTATACATATTAATATTTCTAATCAAATAAAGAAAATATTTCATCGACATTTGGAATTTGACATTTGCAGAACCACTTTTTCCTTTTGAGAATATGTTTGACATGTACATACAAATTTAGCCTATAGAATATTATATGTATAAAATTGATAGAATGGTTGGTTTGATATTTTTGATTTAAATATATTAATCATTATTTTTTATTCATAATTCATATAAACCATTATTTGTGAGATAATATACTTTCTACAATGTATGTTTAGTTCAGAGCTTAGATTCTAAATTTAATTGCATTGAATAATAATCAACTTGTCCCATTAAATAACCAAATTTATTTATCGATGAAAGCGGCACAGTGGAATAATCTTCAACATAGAGAAATAATGATTAAACGGGTCAATAAGACATTAAAAATCAAGATACATGTAGTGACAGTAAAGTTAAGTTAAGTTGAGCATAAACCTTTAGCCTCTCAACACAAACCCAAATCATGCACACCTAAAACCTAAATATTCCAAAGAGGAAATAAAGTGAAAATTTTTATAATAATGAAATTTTATAGGCATAAGATTACATATTCGAATCCTCCAAATTGATAGCAATAAATGTGTAATGATAACTATCCTTATTGAATCATTAATCAAATATAAAACCAGTGTTTGGTATTCATAGAAGCACAAATGAGAAGCCATGTGCTTGGGAAAAATCCATCAATAAAATGTGAAGCCATAGGCTTGGGTAAGACTCCATAGTTACCTCGAGAATTTTCCAATCTTACAGCATTATCTAAAATGGGGAATTTGTAACTTTTGTTTAGAGGTTGGATTTGATCGTGGAATCATCACCCAATCAAAGTTGGGGAGTCAGAGGGTTCATAATTAAATAAAACTTAAAAGATATATAATATGAAATGAAATATAGTTAAATAAAACTTAAAATGAGAGTAGCACAAATATATACGACCAATGACCTCACATACTGCATGGATTCATTGTTAAGTTTAGTTATGAATTAGTAATATTTGTTACAAGCATGGTCATAGTTAACTTTTATTGTAATATGGTTTTAATCATTTTTATTAATAAGATGGTTTCCAGGTGGCCATACCTTGCCTACAGAAAGATTGCATACCAATGTAAGGCACATTTATTACATTAGCGCACACAACTAAACACACACCACGTTTTAACAAAATTCAAATCCTCTAGTTTTATATATTCATTAAATTGCAGTAAAAAAATCTACCAATCCTTGTACAAAACATTAAAAAAAACACATTAGCTTATATGTTTACGTAATAACAATAATAATATACGTTAATACTCAACAACAAAAATTTACGAACATACATTATAATATTTCAAATAACAAAAAATGTGAGAATTGCAATCCAAAAATTAAGGCTATTTTTTTTAATTTCCCTTATGTGGGTATTGAGGGGTGTTACACAAGTACAAAAAAATTTAGACCAAAAAAAATTGAAATTCTATACCTAACAGCTTAAGCCAAATTTGATGAACAATTTGAAACATTTTAAAAATAGGGGAAAGAGAGGCAAAATTTTCCTTCGAAATATAAATTTTATTTTAATTTTGGAATATATTCAAGTTTATACAGATTAAATTTTTAGATATGTAATATTTTGTTTCAATTAAACATATTATAAATTAAAAAATGGATTTAAATGTTGGTTTTCAATGTCATTCACAAATTTAATGGTAGTAATTAAACTTCGTCATTAAATATTTAAAATTGTCATTATTTTAAAAGGACACATTTAAGTCCACTCATAATCAACATAATCACACATAATGATTATGAGTGAATAAATTTAAATTTAAATCTAAAATTGATCTTTAAATTTAAGTTGAGTGTTTAGGTTTTAATAATTTTCATTAAAAATATGGTTCCCATATGACAATATCTTGCATACAAAATGATTTCATTCCAATGTAACACACACTAGGTTTAAACATTTTTTTCCCATAAGTGGTTTCATTATCCCTAATCATTATATGCAGTGATAAAAGGTAGAAATAGTAAATTTTTAATCATACTTCATTAAAAAAATAATTTAAACAAAGTTTAAATACCTACAAGAAATATATCACCTGCAATTCTTTTAGTTGATGAATGGAAACAACGAGAATATATTGGAGTCATTCAATTTATACCATAAAATCAAAATGATTAATTATAAAAATATTTAAAATATCCAATTTCAACAGGGAAGCACCTACCGGAATAATTAAAATATGTTTGTTTGTATTCATCAAGTATTCATTACGTCACATTTCATTGTATTTAAAATTGGTTAAATTTAAACCTAAGTAATTATAACGTAATTAAATATGTGTGTTTTTGTTCATCAAGTATCAATCATCAAGTATTGATTAAGGTGTATTTCCTTGGAGTATACAAAAAAATATTTGATTCAAATAAAATTACAAAATTTTTATAATGGATACCTATATTTTATTACGCTCAATGGAAAGTGTAGATAATACCATTATTATCATAACTAGTATGCCTCATCATGGTTAAACTATTGCAACGAAATCACTTTAACGCTCGAAGGTTATACTATTAACTTATTTTATTAAAATTATAGTAAGTATTACTTCGACTGAGCATGAAATTTTATTTCTCATATTTCCAGTGAATGTTTTCCATGGGGTGTATAATAGAGGGTGATGGGGTTTATTTTTAAGTCACTCCATGATGTGAAGGCCACCTATTCTAAATTCCTGGGGAAAATACAACCATGTTAAGGTTTGGTGTGGCCCAAGCTAGGTGCAATCCCTTAGTGATTTTGACGACTTAAATGCCCCCGCATTGCGATTTATTCATCTAACTTTGTCAAAGGAAATTAAATCATCTGGTATGGTACACTATTTGTGTCACAAGTAGTGTGTTCAAGTCTCAGCAACATGTTGGCCCTCATGGAATTTATGAAATACTAGTTTTACTAGGCAGAATAGTGGTTGTAGTTTCTACTAAGTTATGAAGTTAGTGATTGTGCCTAGTAGAATGTACTCATTATTGTTAAAAAAAGAAATAAAAAAACTTTGATAGAGAAAACACTTATGTATTATTGATTATCCCAAATATTACCAAAATAAATAAATAACCACACATAGTCATGTATTTTGTCTCATAGTTCTCATCTACAATGTACCTCTAGAATAATGTCCATAGAAATATGACTATAAATTTCACGAGATGTTGCAAATGAAACGTTGTAAGACATAAATTCTAGAATAATTGTGCCATATAAAAAAACATTGAATATCATTGAAAGCCTAAAGATAAAGATAAATCACTTACATTATGCCAAATTGATAAATTCTATAACCTTTGCAAAATAGATTGTCTCTTAATCTTCAAAGATGGTCTTTCAAGTTCCAATAGAAAATATTTGATAGATTTTAAAAAAAATACAAGTATTAGATGACATTACATAAGATAAATCAAATAATATCAATTCATGAACAATATGATGACTATCTTTCCAAATTTGAATTTGCATCAAAACCTCACAAATTTCACATGTTTTAGATGAAAATGAGACATACATAAACTCTAAATTATTCATAACTCTTGTTGTAAAATCTACAACTATGATGGGAAAGTCTAGTGCATTGCAGTTGATGGTTTTCAATATCTCCAATGTTTCCTCTCAGAACAACATCTTTGAAATTGTATAGAAACCTTTTGAATTACACTCAGACTAACAACATACTATTTTAGTATTTTTCATTGCCCCCTCAACACTTCAATGTTAATATCTCATGATGGCCAAAATTCTAATATGTATTATAACTTCTTGTATATATCATCAATTTATATTGCAATAGTTTACATGGTGAAGAACCCTCTACATGATTGAAGACATTGATTATTCACACAATATAATAAACCACCAAAAACCTATAACTTACCAACTCAAAAATACACAACAAAAATTAATTAAAAAAACAATAACGTACAATTTTTATTTAACACAAGATTATTTTTAATTTTATTTCAAATTTACCTTAACTACTCAACAAAAATTGAAAAAAAAAACAACATAGAATTTTTAACATAAATTTAGCTTTTCTTACAATTCTAACAAATCGTTCTCGCTTTTCTGTCAATTTTGTAAATTATTTTATGCTAGATTTACACCTAACAAGGTTGGGGAGAGACAGGTATAAATTTAAACCCCCTTGAGAAGATATACTTTCTAAGGGTTTAGAGTGAGGCTAGAGTTCATATGGGGGCCTAGAGCAGAGGATTTTGGGGGGTTCGAGGTTGGAGGCGGTAAGAAGGCTATCAGTCCTCTCTCTGAGGGACCCTCGTTGATACGAGGATCAAAAGGCATAGGGGTAGGGCACAAAGGAGGAGTGGAAGGAATAAATCTAGGGGGAGGATTGAAAGTAGGGGTAGTAGGAGAAATTATGACAATAGAAGGGGAAGGGGAGATGAAAAGCATAGGGGAGGAGATGGAGGTCCAGGAAAATAAAGAGGAAAGAGTGGTTGTAATGTCCCTTAATAATAATAAAAATTAAAATAATAAATAAATAATAAGTCAATAATAGAAAATACAAAATAAATAATAAAGAGAATAATAATAATAATAAATAATAAACTAGAGTTCTAAAGAAAATAGTAAATAATAAACTCGATTTTTAAATATTATATAAATAAGTGAAGTTAAAAAAAAGTAAAAAGAAATAAATTAAAAAAAAAGTTCACCTAAGAAAATTATAAAAATAAGTAAATTTAACAAAAAGTAAAAAGGAATAAAATAAGAAAGAGTTAAATTAAGAGAAACATTAAAGTAAGTAAAACTTAAAATAAAGAAATAAAAGTGGCATGTTGACCCAGTGAATGTGTGCATGCGGTTCCATTTCCATTGTTTGGCCTATTTAATAGACATTGAGGAGGATGAGATTCATTCATTCATCATTCCTTCATCCATTCTCTTGGGAGAAAGGCATTGTGAGACAAAGGATTCCCTGGTAGTAGTACGTTGATTGAGGGATCGGGGGTGGCCAGCAGTAAAAAGATTACGTGGAGTTGAGCCTACAGTTGGGTTGAGAGTTGTCCCCAAAACTTTGTTGCCATTAATAAGATTCAAATAGTGTTTAACTCTGAAAACACAAGTAAGAAATATCATCGGCACGCGTAAGTCATCTCTACTTGGGTTTTTATTAGAATTATTTGCTAATTAGTTAAATAGTTTTTGTGTTTATTATTAATTACATATTTAATGATATTAATTGTATGTTAAATTTTGAGGTTATTAGATATGGTATAGAGCCAAGTTTCAACACTAGAGATACATTAGGTCTTTTCTTATTACATATATCCATTAGATAAAAAATGTTTGATTGTGAATGTGATATATTAAATTTCTCATGTTATTAACAATTCATTATTATTATTATTAATTTATTTTTTAAAATAATATAATTTTAATAAATATTAATTCAAGTCATGAAAATGAAAATCTATACCCTCTAATTTTGTAAGTAAAGTACATTCCCAAAAAATACATGCAAATTAAAGTACATGCCAAAAACAAACATGAAAATCGACCCGTAAGCATGTTAAAGTCATTAATTTTGAAATTCCGAAAAAAAAAATATTAGTCACATTTTTAATCTCTACTTTATGCCAAATCATTATGTAACTAACATTATTCAATGAATTATATAAACTTGCTTCATGTTTTTTTATATAAATATTATGGATTATTAATATGTAACTATGCAGGTTACTCGGGAGCATCCGACTGAAATCGTGAAGGGCAAAGATGATAGAGAGCTCGGTATGTTGGGAGATAACATCTTGCAGTTGTGCTTCGTCTTCCCCGCCTTGCTTTCCATCTTGAGCATGGAAATCTTGATGATCAACTTGGTCGTGGAAGAAATTGGCGGCGTTGGTGGTGTCGATGGGCGTTCCAAGTTTCCTGTCGGCCACTTCCCAAATTCTTGTACCAGATTCTGTAAGCATTACACAGACACTTGGGCTCCTGCGGGCCGTTTCACCAGAGTAGAGTCTTGATGGTCTTACAATCTGTGCACATTCCTGTCATAACCGAGGGTTGTTTCTGTTCAGAGCATTAAATGATTATGCATCGTCTAGCCCCGTCGACGCTAAATAATAAGTTAATAAGTTGTAGCCACGATGCCTTGCAACATCCCAAACATTTGTCTCTCTTCTATTTTTCCCTAAACCCACCGCGTGCTCAACTAGTCTTATCAGAACAACATTCTTTCACATCTCCAAATTTCTGCCATTTTCATCTCTTCCACGAGCCCCAATAGATGTGAATCCAAATACTCTGGACACCTCCAAGAATAAGAACCACAGGTGACCCGAGATCGTTGTTTGAGAAAGCAAAAGAAACCATCGGGATAGAATCCGTCCCACGGCAATTAAAGTCCTGGAATCAGAACTAGTGTAACAAAAATATCAATTAATTGGCCAAGATAATTGTTTTATCAATTAAATATCATTTTAATAAGGACCGTGAAATTAAAAAGGAAAGAAGTTATGCACAAATGGTTAATTCTTCCTTTTCCCAACCCTCAAGCTTTGAATAGAATCTGTAGTCCCATTAACCACGCTTGCATATCAAAAGTGTCTAGATATTTAATGCAAGCCATGGAAGAACCACAAAGTCACAAGCATGAAAAATAGAATTGATGTTTCCTATTTCATCGACGTAGGGTTATTAATTTGGATTGGGTATTCTATATTTTTATGTTTTTTCAATTTATAAATTCTTGTTATTGTATGTATCTCACTTTAACTTTATACTTAATTGCAGCTTGTACATAAATTGTATAACATTAATTTTATACTTATTTGTAAAATAAGTACGATAAGTATAAAATCCCACAGTACTTATTACAAGTATAAAATTTATACTTGTAATTAATGTTATTTAATAGTTATTAAATAACTATTAATAACTATTAATGTTATTTATAGTTATTTAATAACATTAACTATTCTTATTAAATAGTTAATGTTATGGTAGGTGATATATGTTAGCTTTCTTTTAAAATAATTAATGTTATGGCAGGTGATATATGTTAGAGTGGTTTTTAAAATATTTAAAATATTAGGTTTTAGTGTATTTGTCTAATTTAGCATATATGAATTGAAAATATTTATTTGAGAAAAATCAGCATGATTTTGTTTATTGTCGACAAATAAAATAAATTAAAACATATATAGGAGTATAGATAGTTTCTTCAATTTCTAGATTTATTTATTAGTATTCTACAATTTTGTGGCACTAATGAATTAATAATATTGATAACTAATTAATTTCAATAAATATTATTATTGTGTATTAATATCTTGGTATTTTATATTAAGTTAATTTTTTTATATATAGAAATTTAGACAAATTAATGTATGTCACGTCAAAAACTAAATACCATTACCACAGTAAAAAAAAAAAAAAAATTCCTCTACCCTACATATATATATTTATAAGGTTAATGGGCGAATTCTCACATGCTTAACTTAACCATATTAACATTGTTTATAAGATATTACTTGTGAATAAACCTTTGATGGCACATCTATTAATTGCATTTTCCTGTATTAATTATTCACACGGTAGCAATGTTATTTACATGGTCGAGTTTAATTTATATATATAACGTATGGTGTTATGTTGTTGCTCTCATCTAAGTTCTTTACACATGATCGCAATTTATGATGTCAAACCATAAGCTATAGTTTTAACATAGCGTTATATTACTACCACCTGGCGTATGAAACATATCTATGTGGAGCTAGTTGTCAACTTTGCGCGGTGCCCCTGTACTATGCATTTAACTCTCCTGAAAAACTACCATAATTCTCTGGATTTCTTTGGGATTTGGTTACTGAGAGTATCGGAGCCTCTCGACTCTGAGCTGGTAGTATTGAATGCATTCGGCGGGGTAGGAACTCAGGTTCTACCTCTCTTTTCGCCTGAACTCTTCGTTCTCTCCGCCCTGAGCACTTAAAAACTTCTTGCCTTGCCGCTTGGCCTTTCTCATGGGTTTTAAAATTTCTTAAGGTTCGATTTGTCTCCCCTTAAGACTGGAAATATGCCTGTTGGTTATACCTCTAAGCTAGTGTCAAGATCATGCTCCAAATGTCGAGGGTTTTAGAGTCTTTTCCCTATTGGAATGTCTATTTTCTCCGGCTTGAAACTTTCTTCGAGAAACATTCTCAGGTATGGATCATTTGTATCAAATATTTACTTTATGGTTTCTACCATCATTTATCACTGCTATGTATGATACGCATAAGAAAAAATCCGCAAGTTTATTGTTATCTATATATGGTAGTTTCTCCCTAATGCAAAGTACAGAAAAGTCATTGAACACAATTCTGTGTGGCTTATTTTATTCTTGTTATGGTGTTAACAGGGCGTGGATGATTGAAGCCCTTATGCTACAGGTCCGAACCCTAACTATACTTTTCTTTGTTTTTTAAAGAGGGATATTTTATTTTGTTTCACAAGTTCTTACCCTTGTTTCGTTCCTTGTAATCTTTGCAGGTTTGTCGCCAGCGATTACTATTATATTGGTTTACATGCATCACAGTCGTGAATAATTTCTTCTCTTATGATGCACAGGTACTTTTTTTTCCAATGGCAGTCGAGACCCTTGGTCCCGGTCTCATGCTTTTCCCAAATTTCGACTCTGGATTGTTTCATTTTGTATTTTCTCTGATAAAGAGACCTAAATTCTGCGGACTCTGTATTGATTAATAATTTTTGTTATCCTGGTGACTCATACTCTAATCTGAGCATTATTTTAAGGGTTAAACCCGATGTTTTATGTCCCAAAACCTATAGAGGGTGAGGAGTTTTGATTACTGTACGTAATACCTTCTTAAGCATGATTATACCGAAATTCAGGGTTAATGTGATACGTATTAATTTTACCTCCTATTTTCTACTTGCATCAATATATTCACTCGGAATTGGAAGTACATATAATTTTTTCCCCTACAATGTTATCCACAGCAGAAATTTTTACTTTTCATATGAGTGAATCCAAGATTCACAAGATCCCCTGCATCTCCTGTAACATACCTCAAAAAAATTCCTAATTTTTTTTTTCTTTTTATGTTGATGATATAACCTTGATATTATGGCTATTAATTAATACTTTCCATATCCGCACTTTACTTTCATAAATTTATCTCACAGTTCAAAAGTAAAACTTTAATATGATTATACATATTAATGATAATAGTTCTCAACTTATTATTATTCCATAAGATATTTATCATACTCTATAATGGATCCTTTCATATTTGACCTATTCCAATTGTGACCCTTAATATACCCTTCTTATCTTACTTTCGGAATTATAGAAATCATTTCTTCTTATATCTAAATGTAGATATAAAATTAGATGGTCCCATTAGACCTAGACACATACATGTATTATCATTAATTTCATTCATGCATGATTCATATCACTTTAACCTTGTACTTCACTAGTCAACAGTCACTTTAGATATATAATTCATCACATGCATCAATGTTCGATTATGGTATTTACTAAATCAAATTTCATTTTAATATTATTATTAATGAATTCGCTTGTACCCTTAAATTTCTTTACCATACCATTAAATTTGAATTGAATGGTTGTATGGATCTGTGTGTACATAATTACAATTGTTTATTGAGCTATATGTCAAGTCATGCGTTGTAATTTTAGTCATTTATACCATAGAACTTACTCTCGACTTTAATGTCCTTACATTCTGATTTACCTTCTTTTCGCCCACAATATTTTCGTCTCAGGTAGAATTCTCGAATTCCGTCACTTTGATATTTTAGATCTTACTGTTGAAATCATATCTGTGCATTAATTCGAACCATATGGAACTACTCCCAATTGTCCTTTTCATTTATTGACATCGATTATTTCATCCTGAACCATACGCCTCAAGCAAATTGAGACAAGTGTAGGGTTGGATCTTATTAGGGTTTTGGAATTCGCTTGATATTTAATGTTAATTACCAGTTGTCACCATTTCATTTACATCTCCTTCTACACTGTAATGTGTTGCCTTTGGAAAAATTCTTCTTGGCTCATTCCTGAACTACGACGAAGCAGTTTTGGCATTTTTTTATAGACCGAGAGCTTCAGCTATGCAACTCTTACATTTGGTAAGATATTGCTTTGTATATTTAACTTCGAATATTTACCCCTAATTCAACATATATTCTGAATTATATTAGTTTATCTCTGAGATATCTCTGAATATAGCTCTGTAATGAATATGATTTTGTTTTAAATAATTTTTCCTCCAGTCGCCTTTGTAACCATCCTATGTATTTCATAAGGCCTAAATGGAAAAGTGCAGAGCATCTTTTGATTTCAATGATGGCCATTCTGGTTCAGAGAAACCCCAGGTTAGATTTACGAAGTTCATTTTTGTACTATCTCTATTATTTTTACATTTGATGGGAGTTATAAAACCCCCATTTCGTATTTTATTTTCCCTTATGGATTCACTCAGTCGAGCTTATCAATTTACATAACTTGGTTATTTGTTATTATTGTTATACTTACTCATTTCATTTCGTATAGGGTTTGCCTTTTATATCTCTTGATTCTAATATGAAATCGATTTTCAGCCTAGAATGAAATTCGAACTTCGATCGGATATTCTTTTGAGTTTGTGACAGGTAATTTTTTTTTTTTAAAAACTAGGTTTATTAAACCTCGATTTGAATTCATTTTCATTTTATTTTTAGACTTGACCGTAACTGCATTTGAATAAGCTTTGTTTTATTTCTGCAATGCAGAACATACAACTCTAGGGGTTTTATGGCAATTTCAACATTCGTCTGGTATGTCAATTCTCCCAGACTTGGAAATGAATGTAAGGATTTTATATATCTGTATAAATTTGTTTCTCTGTTAACTTATTTATATACATGGTTATGTATTTATTCATACTTTTGACGCAGATTAATTCTCCACAGATTTCCCTTATTGTTCTTGAGATACCTATTCTTAACCTCAGGTAACTCTTATACTTTTACTTATTTTATAATAAAATAACTTAAAGATTTTCCAAGTTAAATCATTTATTTGGTTAAAAAAATTTATTTCCTGTATTTTATCTCTACAGGTAAAAATTTTATTTCGTCAATACTTCTTGCTCATTACTACCGAGGGTTTTACGAATCATTCGTTTCTATTCTAGGTCGGTGCATCTCGTTTCATATGGCTTGGTTCTAGAGTATTAACCACTGAACTGAGTCTTTCTCTACTGTCTCATAGCCTTACACTTTGATATTTAAATCAATTTGATTTATGTAAATTAAATTTTGGGATCTGACAGAGATCCGGACATTTCATACTGTATACAGTTATTTTATTTGTTTAGGATTTAAAGACTATAATAAATCTTATTGTACCTGTGCAATTTCTCTAAGTTTTATTATTCTTTCTATTAGAATTAATTTCATATTATGTTTAATAAAATAATTCTGCAAATATTAACAGAACTCAGAAACTTATATAAGATTTTTATGTAATATTCCTCTGCACATAATAGGTAAGATACTTTTGTATCAACTTGCTACTTGAAGTATTAATACTATCATTTCTTACTGTTATTACACAACTCGAATGTACCAATTTATTTCTATATATCACCATACAATGAATTTATGTCATGATGTTATTAATATTTAATATTTCTGCTCATTTTTAGAAAATAGAATTGATAATTTTTTCTTAACATAAAACTTTCTATTTCACCTTAAGTTTATATATAATTCCAGCACATATAAATAGATATATACTTCCATATCATCATTAAAATGTAGAATAGAATATTTGGATCTTAAGTTCTCCTTTGCCTTTCGTTCTAGTTTTCTAGTTTCTTCATAACAGAAATTTGAAAATTACTTCATATGAAATAGAAATTCAATTTATTTATCTAAAATAATTTTATTACTCTTAGAATTATTTTAGTAGAGTTTATCTTTCATGCTTATTCATTCTACCTTAGTTAATCAAATATCAATTTCCTAATTTAATTATATCTGCCTGTAATTCAATCATTCAGAAGCAGATTAAAGTTAATTAATTTATCATAGTCTATGGAAGTGTCATATCTTCATATTTAAACCACTAATGGTTTAGAAATTCTGCTAGATATTGTCCATAGATTTTTATTCCTACAACTATGCAGAATTTAGAGGATTAATTTCTTCTAAAAAATTATGTTAAATGTAAGACATCATAAATATTAAAAGAAAACTAGGCTAAAATCATGACTCATCATTTAAGCAATATTGTCTGACATCTATTTTAACTATCCATAAAAATTAGTGTGCATGCCACTTCTTCCCCTAATAACAGTCCTCCCAACCAGCAGGAGTTCTTCACAATGCTCCAAAACTCACGTGGGAGCTAAAGATCCCTCTCCAGAACAGACCAACCTCAATCTATTCTGGAGTACCTTATTAAGCTTATGCTCTCCCCAAATCCTGTTTCTAATTCTGCGTCCAGAATTCCAGGATGCTTTTATTCCTATTAGCCTAGGCTTCCCTTATTTAGGGAATTTAAAGCTGCTTTCTGCTTTTCCATGTTTTTACCTCTTCCCAACTACTCTCCACATCATTCGGGAAATTTAGATTTTTCCTCAAAAATCTAAATTAGAAATAAATTCTTTCAAGGCTTTTTGAAAGATTTATGGGGAAAGTCTTGGCCTCTTTCCATACCTCATGGATTTGGAAAGTGATCTCAAAAATTTCATTTGGTCATAATGCACAGAAACATTTTATTTATTTTCCATAAATAAATAATTAATTACATCCACATAATAATTATTCATTGGGGTCCACTCCCCTTTGGACTAAAGTTCAAATGTCTAACTTGAAAAACATAAAACTAGGGGTGTTACATATTCCCCCTCTGAAAACAAACACCTTCCTCGGTGTTAATAGCTAACTATTAGATTTTATTTTGAAAATAGATATGGATATTTTTCTATCATCTCAGCTTCTCTTTCCCACATAGATTCTTCAATAGTAAAGTGCTTCCACTGCACCTTTAGTCTGGCTAATGTTTGATTTCTCAATTCAATTTTTTCCCTCTCCAATATTTGAAGAAGCTCTGGAAGGAACTCCCCTTCTACTTCCACCTTTATCACATTCCAATCAACAATATGAGAAGCATCATGTACATATCTTTTTAATAAGGAAACATGCTACACATCATGAACTTTAACATGGGGCGGTAAGGCCAGCTTATAAGACACTGGTCCCACCCTTTCTAACACCTCAAAAGGCCCACAATATCTAGGAGCCAATTTTGCACAACTTCCAGCATAAAGCGTGCTCTTTTTGGGTTTAATACAAAGATACACATGATCACCCACTTTGAACTCTCGATGCACTCTCTTCTTATTGGCATAGCTTTTCTGTCGATCTTGTGCTGTCTTGATGTTTCTTTGTATTTGTTTGACAATCCTTTCCATTTCTTGTAGAGTATATGACCCCAGTGCTAGCTTATCTTCAGGTTGGCTCCAACTTCAAGGAGTACGACACCTTATTCCATAGAGTGCTTCAAATGGACTCATTTTTATGGAGGATTGATAGTTGTTGTTATAAGAAAATTCAACTAAATGTAAGTAGTCCTCCCATTTTGATGGCCTATCCATCACATACATTCTCAGCATATCCTCCAAAATCTGATTTTTTCTCTCTGTTTGACCATCCATCTGAGGGTGATAAGCAGTGCTAAAATTCAAATTAGTGCCCATGCCCCCAAACAGACCTTTCCAGAAGGCTTCTGTGAACTTAGCATCTCTATATGAAATAATCATCTTTGGGACCCCGTGTAGCCTTACTATTTCTTTTAGGAACACATTTGCTACTTGGGCTATCCCAAAAGTAGATTTTACCGGTATGAAATGTGTAGCCTTTATTAAAGTATCTACCACTACCATCACTGAGTCATGCTGATACTTTTTTCTGGGTAGCCCGGTTATAAAATCTATAGAAAAAATGTCCCATTTCCCTTCTGCAATTGCCAAGTGATTCAAAAGACCGGCTGGATGCTGATGTTCAACTTTAACTAGTTGACATTCCATGCATCTAGCTAAATAGTTTGCTACATCCTTTTTCAATCCTGGCCAAAACAATTTATTTTTCAAAGATGTAAGCATTTTTTGATATCAAGGATGTACTGAATATGGTTGTTTATGATATTCATCCAAAATTTCTTTTTTCAAAGAATCCACATTGGGGATGTATAATATGTTTCTATAGTAGATCAACCCTTTCTGGTTTTGAGTGTATTCAGCAATTTTTTTTCAGCATTTTCACTTGTAGATTCTCATAGTTTGGATCTTGATTTGTTGCCTTTTTAACTATTTCTTCTAAGTCAAAACTAGCACTACTCCCAATGTTGCTTATGTTTTGGCAAGAATTTTTGCTTAGAGCATCAGCAATTTTGTTTTCTTTCCCTTTGATCTGTTTTATGTCCATATCAAATTCACTTAGAAAAGACATCCATCTGGCTTTTCAAGCATTCAAATCTGTTTGAGAAAAGAAATACTTGAGACTAATATGATCTGTCATGAATGTAAATTTTTTTCCAAGAAGATAGTGTCGCCACATCCTCAAGGCATGAATTACAGCAGCCAATTCTAGATCATATACACTGTAATTCTGTTCATGTTTCTTAAGTTTTCTAGATTCATATGCAATAACATAATTTTCTTACAAAAACACTCCTCCCAATCCCTCTCTACATGCATCCATACACACAACAAACTCTTTGTCAGGATCTGCAATCTTCAGTATAGGGGTTGTAGTAAGTTTTAATTTTAGTTGTTCAAAGCTATGTTGGCATTTTTCAGTCCACTCAAATTTAGTACCCTTCCTTTGTAGTGAAGTTATAGGGTATGCTATTGCAGAAAATCTTTCTACAAACCTTCGATAATATCCTGCAATCCCCATAAATGATCTTATTGTTGATACATCCGTAGGCACAGGCCACTCTCTTATGGCTTTTATCTTTTCAGGATCAACAACCAATCCTTTTTAAAAAATGATATGGCCTAGATATTGAATTTTATCCTTATAAAATTCACATTTGCTAAACTTGGCATATAACTGATCCTCCTTAAAAGTTTGTAACACAATTCTAAGGTGTTCCTTATGTTTTTCCTCACTCTTTGAATAGACTAGAATATCATCTATGAACACTAGTATGAATTTATCTAAGTACTTGTTCAAAATGCTATTCATTAAGCACATAAAAGTGGCAGCGGCATTTGTCAAACCAAAAGGTAGGACTACAAATTCGTAGTGACCATACCTGGTTCGAAAAGTTGTTTTACTGATATCTTCCTCCTTAATTTTGAGTTGGTGATAACCAGTCCTCAAATCAATCTTAGAAAATACTGAAGCCCCTCTCAACTGATCAAAAAGGTCATCTATTCTGGGCAATGGGTACCTGTTTTTGATTGTCAACTTATTTAGTTGACGATAGTCAATGCACATTCTGAAGGTTCCATCCTTATTTTTCATGAAAAACACCGATGCTCCGCAAGGAGATACACTCGGTCTGATGTATCCTTTATCCAAAAATTCTTGTAATTGCATTTTAACTCCATGAGTTCAGGGGGGCTCATCCGGTAAGGGGCTCTAGAAACGAGTGTCGCTCCTGGCACCAAATCGATTGAAAAATCAATTTCTCTTTCCAGGGGAAGATGAGGAATCTCATCTGGAAAAACTTCCTTAAATTCCCTTACCACTGGTAAAGTGTCTAGCAGGTTTTCTTCAGGTTGCTGTCCTAATTCTTCAACATGTACAGCATATACTTGATGTCCTTTTCTAGCTGTTCTTTTTAATTGCAGAGCCGATATTTTTCTTACCAAGATTGGTTTTTGTTTTCCTTTGAATATAAAGGGTCTCCCTTCCTCATCTATGCAATGCAAAGTTTTATCCCAACAATTCATCATAGCCTTTATTTTTTCTAACCAGTCCATTCCTATCAACAAATAATATGAGCCTAAGGGCAGAATGTTTAAATTTACTTCTGTCTAAAAATAATTTAATTTAGTTTTTGTTTGAGGTAACTTATGAGTTACTTTTCGTTTGGTGCCAGTGGCTAACTGGACCAACCAAGACTGTTGAAATTTTTCTTTTTTGAGATTGCATTTCTCTACAACTTGTGGACTAATGTAACTCAAAGAAGCACCCAGATCGATTAAAACTGTAACAGATTGTCAACAATCTTACCTTCCAACTCGACCATAGTAGAATGGTGTTCTTCTTGTCGGTTCTCCAAGGCTGCACTGATAGTGGGTATGTTCCTTGCTATATCATTCAATGTGGTAGCTTCTCTATCTCTCAGAATCATCTAAATATTTCTGTGTGGACAGTCCCTCAACAGATGAGGTTCTCCGCAACCCCAACATTTCAAAGGCTCTCGCATTTTGTCTGTTCCTTCTTTTTATTATCCCCATCTATTTGTTTTGAACCAACTTGGGACTGAGCAGTTTGACTTTCCTTTGGTTTGTTAAATTTCTTTTGCTGATCATCCCTGCCAAAGTTCTTCAAGTAAGCTGGTTTCTGCTTATTTCGTTTGAATTCAGATTTGTTTAAGCAACTTTTCCCATGTTCACTCTTTCCTTTAAACTGTTGGCAGCATAATCTAGCTTTCCTCATCACTTCGTCCATATTTTTTGGATTATAGAACTCTATTTTCTCCTTGTACACAGTAGACAAGAAGTTCAAAAACCTTTGTAATTTTTCTCTCTTCATGAATATAAGGAACATACCTTAGCAGATTTATAAACTTGGTGACAAACTCATCTATGGTGAGTTGTCCCAATATGAGTTCGTGAAAATCCTTTTCTTTATCATCATAATAGCGTTCGTTCAAATAATGGTTTTTAAACTTGACTTCGAAATATTCCCAAGTCACTGTTTTTTCATCAATGGCATGAACCATTTTTGTCTCCTCCCACCACAAGGAAGCCTTACCTTGCAACTAGTAGATTTCCAATCTAGCCTTCAAATTGCTTTCATATTCGTAGACCTGAAAATACTTAATCATATTCGACAGCCATGCCTCAACATCTTCCTCCTTCTCTCCATCATAGGGGGAGGTTTAATTTTTCGGAATCCCCCTTGTAATTCCTTCTTCTATTTAGACTGATGTCTAGTAGTGTCATGTTCCTTAGAATCATCTAAGAACTTTCCCTTCCTCCTCCTTCCGGAACCTTCACCTTCTTGGCTGTTCCGTGAAGTTAGTTCTCTTATCATCTTTTCCTGCTCCTCACTGGCTAATGACAGCCTGTCATTCTGGCTTCTTAGCTCAGCCATATCCCGTTGCAACCTGTGCAACATAGCCATCAAAGGAGCATTGGATCTGGCGTGTTATCTCCATCACCCAGATCAACATAAATTTCATCTCCTTCAGCCATTGAATTTTTAGTTTCAGTACCTTTGTACACTAAAACAAAACAACATCAGTAACAATATAAAATTTTTAAAAACTTATTTTATGCAGTGAGCACAACAACAACCCAGTTTTTTCTAACATGGGCTCTGATACCATTTGTAACATACCTCAAATTTTATTTTATTTTCCTTTTTATGTTGATGACATAAATTTGATATTATGGCTATTAATTAAGCCTTTCCATATCCACATTTTACTTTCAGAAATTTATCTCACAGTTCAAAAGGAAAACTTTAATATTATTATATATATTAATGATAATAGTTCTCAACTTATTATTATTCCATAAGAGATTTATCATACTCTATAATGGATCCTCTCATATTTGACCTATTCCAATTGCGACCCTTAATATACCCTTCTTATCTTACTTTAGGAATTATAGAAATCATTTCTTCTTATATCTAAACGTAGATATAATATTAGATGGTCCCATTAGACCTAAACACATACATGTATTATCATTAATTTCATTCATGCATTATTCGTATCACTTTAACCTTGTACTTCCCGAGTCAACAGTCTCTTTAGATATATAATTCATCACATGCATCAATGTTCTATTATGGTATTTACTAAATCGAATTTCATTTTAATATTGTTCTTAACGAATTCGCTTGTACCCTCGAATTTATTTACCATACCATTAAATTTGAACTGAATGTTTTTATGGATCTGTGTGTACATAATTAAATTTTTTTTTTGAGCTATATGTCAAGTCATGCATTGTAATTCCAGTCAGTTGTACCACAAAACTTACTCTAGACTTTAATGTCCTTACATTCGAGTTGATTTACCTTCTTTTCGCACGCAAGATTTTCGTCATAGGTAGAATTCTCGAATTTCGTCACTTTGATATTTTAGATCTTACTATTGAAATCATATCTGTATATTAATTCGAACCGTATGGAACTACTCCCAATTGTCCTTTGCATTTATTGACATCAATTTTTTCCTCCTGAACCATACGCCCAAGCGGATAGAGACAAGTGTAGGGTTGGATCTTATTAGGGTTTTGGCATTTGCTTGATATTTAATGTTAATTACCAGTTGTTACCATTTCATCTACATATCCTTCTACACTGTAACGTGTTGCCTCTGGTGAAATTCTTCTCAGCTTATTCCTGAACTACGACGAAAACGTTTTGGCCTTTTTTTATAGACCAAGAGTTTTGGCTATGAAACTCTTGCATTTGGTAAGATATTTCTTTGTATATTTAACTTTGAATATTTACCCCTCGTTCAACATATACGTTGCATTATATTAGTTTATCTCTAAGATATCTCTGAAAATATAGCTCTATAATTAATATGATTTTGTTTTAAAGAATTTTTCCTTCCGTCACCTTTGTAACCATCCTATGTATTTCATAGGGCCTAAATGGAAAAGTGCAGAGCGTCTTTTGATTTCAATGATGGCCATTCTGGTTTAGAGAAACCCCAGGTTAGATTTACGAAGTTCGTTTTAGTACTATCTCTATTATTTTCACATTTGATGGGAGTTATAAAACCCCCATTTCGTATTTTATTTTCCGTTATGGATTCGCTCGGCCGAGATTATCATTTTACATAACTTGGTTATTTGTTATTATTGTTATAGTTACTCATTTCATTTCGTATAGGGTTTGCCTTTTATATATCTCGATTCTAATATGAAATCAATTTCCGGCCTAGAATGAAATTCGAACTTTGACCAGATATTCTTTTGAGGTTGTCACAGGTAATTTTTTTTTTTCAAACTAGGTTTATTAAACCTCTATTTGAATTCATTTTTGTTTTATTTTTAGACTTGACTGTAACTACATTCGAATAAGCTTTGTTTTATTTATGCAATGAAGAACATACAACTCTAGGGGTTTTATGGCAATTTCAACATTCGTCTGGTGTGTCGATTCTCCCAGACTTGGAAATGAATGTAAGGATTTTATATATTCGTATAAATTTGTTTCTCTGTTAACTTATTTATATACATGGTTATGTATTTATTCATACTTATGACGCAGATTAATTCTCCACATATTTCCCTTATTTTTCTTGAGATACCTATTCTTAACCTCAGGTAACTCTTTTACTTTTACTTATTTTATAATAAAATGGCTTAAATATTTTCCAAGTTAAATCGTTTATTTGATTAACAATTTTTATTTCCTATATTTTATCTCTACAGGTAACAATTTTATTTCATCAATACTTCTTTCTTATTACTATTGAGGGTTTTACGAATCCTTCATTTCTATTCTAGGTCGGTACATCTTGTTTCGTATGGCTTGATTCCAAAGTATTAACCACTGAACTGAGTCTTTCTCTACTGTCTCAAAGCCTTATACTTTGATATTTAAATCAATTCGATTTATGTAAATTAAATTTTTGGATCTGACAAAGATTTGGACATTTGATACTCTATACAATTATTTTATTTTTTTCAGGATTTAAAGACTATAGTATATCTTATTAGCCACATTGCAATTGCTACAGTTGCTTTATTCTTTCTATTATAACTTATTTCCAGTTATGTTTAATAAAATAATTCTGAGATATTAATAGAATTCGAAACTTATATAAGATTTTTATGTAATATTCCTTTGCACGAGAATATGTAAGATACTTTTGTATCAACTTGTTGCTTGAAGTATTAATACTATCAGTTCTTCTTATTATTACACAACCCAAATATACCAATTTATTTCTATATATCACGATACTTTGAATTTATGTCATGATGTTATTAATATTTAATATTCTCATTTTTAGAAAATAGAATTTACAACATTTTCTTAACAAAGAATTTTCTATTTCACACAGAGTTTATATATAATTCCATCACATATAAACGGATATATATACATATCAACATTAAAATGTAGAATAGAATATCTAGATCATAAGTTCTCCTTTGAATTTCTTTCTAGTTTTATAATTTCTTCATAACAAAAGTTTGAAAAATACTTCATATGAAATAGAAATTCAATTTATTTATCTAAAATAATTTTATTACTCTTAGAATTATTTTAGTATAGTTTAGCTTTCATGCTCATTCATTCTACCTTAATTAATCAGATATCAATTTCCTAATTTAATTATATCTGCATGTAGCTCAATCATTCAAAAGCAGATTAAAGTTAATTAAATTGTCATAGTCTATGGAAGTTTCATATATTCAGATTTAAACCACTAATGGTTTAGAGATTCTGCTAGATATTTTCCATAGATTTTTATTCCTACAACTATACAAATTTCAGAGCATTTTATTCTCTAATAGCTCTATTAAATGTAAGGAATTTAAAATTTTCTTTTTACGTATCAATTGAACTTATTGTATTCATTCTCACTAGAATTTAATATTTCACACCACAATTGTAACACAACTTTAGAACTTAAGTGTGCATACCTTAGTATTAAATGACCAATCCTCCCAACCATAGAATTCCTCTCTCTCTAGAATTCACCCCTGAGCTGAGATCCTCCTCCAGAACAGACAAAAACCAACCTCAATCTATTCTGGAGTAGCTTATTTAAGCTTATGCTCTCCCCAAAGCCTGTTTCTAATTCTATGTCCAAAATTCTAGGATGCTTTTATTCCTGTTTGCCTAGGCTTCCCTTATTTAGGGACTTTAAAGCTGCTTTATGCTTTTCTAGCTTTTTACCTCTTCCCAACTACTCTCCACAGCATTGGGGAAATTTATATTTTTCCTCAAAAACCTAAATTAGAAATAAATTCTTTCAAGGCTTTTTGAAATATTTTTGGGGAAATTCTTGGCCTCTATCCATACCTCATGGATGAGGAAAGTGATCTCAAAAATCTCATTTGGTCATAATGCGTAGAAACATTTTATTTATTTTCTATAAATAAATAATTAATTACATCCACACAATAATTATCCATTGGGGTCCACTCCCCTTTGGACTGAAGTTCAAATGTCTAACTTTAAAAACATAAAACTAGGGGTGTTACATATTCTCATGACCTCTGCGTGTATATTCTCATTAAAGAATAGTATTAGATGTTATCAGACTTATAACATGTCTCAGCATAGCATGTAAGGGTTCCACAAAATTTTCATTCATAGAGTCTTCTCATCGTTTTGTAAACATATTTACATGCAGTAGTTTAAAATTTCGCCGAAGTTTTCCCTCTCGTTTTCTAATGTTCTTGGTTAGCTTATTTGAAATGATGACTGGACCATAATTGCTAATGTCCGAGTATAGCAATCTTTCTTCTATATAGAACAGTTAGTCTGGGTATGGTTTCACCCAACCTGGGACTACAAGTTCTCATTCTCGTTTTGTCAAGATTATACATGTTCTATGTTAAAATTTCCTTATTATATATTACAATGTATAATGTGTTCAGATGTTAAATATCATGGTACCTTTTACCTTCCTATTTTGGCCTTCACTGTATTTGCATAAGTTTTTATTTTCTTACTACAAAGTATTATTTGTTTTCTTTAAATCAAAACCACTGCATTATTCATAGGGTTTGATATATATATACATATGCTTGCATTTTAAACATTAAACTGCATCTTTCAACAGTATCTTATGCTTGTCATTTACATAAAAATATGATCTACTGTTTTACAGAGTTTCGGTTTTCAACTCTACTGTATTATTGATACATTAATCTAATACAGTCAACTTTTCTACATTAATACCAATAACACAACAAATTAAACAATCTCTGTACTTATCTGGTTTTAACCTTTCAAGTTGTGGTCCTCCCAACCTTCAAGGGAGGCTATGATGTCCTCCACTTGCCCCCTAGCTCTAGAATCTAGATGGTGCCACGGGTTAAGAGTGGAATTATTTCTCTTTCTACTATGACCTCTGGATGGCCAATCTAGTCAAACTCAGAAAGTCTGGTTTTACAAGGTTTGCTATGAGTTATTTTCAACTGATCATAACCATCTCTAGAAAATACTCCCCTTTACCAAAATAGTACAAAACACCTACTCCTCCCCTAGGATCCAGCTTTATCCTCGGAGGAGTAGGTAGTTGTCTTTCCAACTATCCCCAACCACCTCCTATTCTTGGAAACATTTTTACCAACAATTTTATGTATGTTTTCATATTAAAAGATGTTTCCTACCATTAATTAATTTCTTCTAATTAATAAATCAACAAATTTAATAACTAGCTTAATCAACAGTAATTATCTGAGTTTTTTTCTTTCTTTTTCTTTTTTTAATTCCTACGAGATAAAATAAAGAAATTGTCTTTTAACTAGTTAACCTTTAGTTAACTTTAATAATTTGTCCACATCGTATTAAAGTTTAGATAATATTGCAAGTGAATAATTTTAAATCTGTGTTAACCAAACAAGATTGAGTAATGTATAGGTTGAAATGCTAAATAAATTATTAAGCTTGTGATTCTTTTAGTGAAAAGAATTCAATTGAGAATATGTATATAGATATATATGATGAATTAAAATTAACTATTATTATGTTATAGTGGCTTGGGGCATAGTTAATAATTTACTTGGATTGTCTTGGCTTGAGAGGATGTGGCCTTTTGAATGAGAAGAATAGTAAAATTACGATAACTTGTGTTGTGTATATCTTATAATATAGGCATGGTAAAAAAAAATGAATATATATAATTAAACTGACATTTGTGAAATTATATTGAATTTGCTAATAGGAATTCCATATATAAAGTAAAAAGAATCCAGTTATGATTACTCTAAAGGAATATTTTAGTGTTAATAAACAAAATATTCGTAATTAATTTGAATTGAAGTGTATCGAGAAGATAACTTTTTTTTCTATGCTTTCAACCTTTGAGGTTAGCTTTGGTGTCTAGTTTTAACATATTTTTGAAAAAAAATCCATCTTAATATTTGTGTAATGTGGCATTAACCATATAAATGATAAATTTCAAGACATTTGTATTCATAAAGAATGCTTACTTTTATATTAAGAATAGTTTTCTTTCAACTTGCATGTGAAGTTACCACAAAAATACTTATGTATGTATTGGAGAGGTAATGGTTCCTTATCTTTCATTTATAACTGTATCGGTTTATTTCAAAAGGAAAGGTGTTACTATTTTTAAGAGGAAATAATTTTTTTAGGTTTATGTTGCTCATCCTAAGTTTATGTTTCTCATCTTTCTTAGGTTCATTTGGTATTATATAG
>JAXQQM020079397.1:0-16381 GCA_034641835.2 Pinus albicaulis | reverse complement strand
GACTCTGTTGTGGCTAGCAACAACCCCCCTTTTTATTTAATATTAGTAATAATACTAAATAAAATGGGGACCCTTAGTTAAAAATCCAAAAAACAATTAGGATTTTTTTGCCTTAGAAAATAAAACTTTCTATCATAAACCTATAAAAATCCTTTGAAAGAATATTGCAAAAATCTTAAGTTTATGATAGATTTTAATAAAACTGCTCTTTGAACAAGATAGCACATCCATAAATAGTATATACCTTTGATAAAACGCATTGGTCGCAGATCACATAGCTCAAAAAACATAATTGGTTAATGAATATCTTTTGTGCTCTTTTCAAATATGCGCTTTTGCGATTTTGCGTTATGCGCTCTTTTCAAATATGCGATCATGCGATTTCGCGATATGCGCTTTTGTGATTTTTGCGATATGCGCTTTGCGCTATTGCGCAATTCCCATTTTTGCGCTATTTTTATGACTGTGATGATTTCATTTTGCGATATTGCGATATTGCGCAGCAAATTGCACATCGCAATATCGCAGATTCATGTAGGCGCGCTATCCCAAGGAAATCTTTCCATATGTCAAATCCGTTATGCGCCTTAATGATTATATTAAATAATTAGATTGATTATTAATGTGAAAAGAGATTGTGTTTAGATTGAAAGTCGTTTCACAATTTAAAATATTATATTTCATCCGCGTTCATATTCAAAACAGTCTCATCACCTTTCTAATATCATTACTCTCATTTATTCGTAAAACGTAGGCACGAAGGAGCAGACCACTATACAAAGCTTTCGATATACACTATGGGTAAGAAGGAGAAGAGCTCAAGTTCTGAGAACAAAGAAATGGCTTCGCTATACGGAGATACCGCCTGTAACAAGGATGCCGGTATATCCACTTGGGAGGGAATGTATAAACTGTTAGAAGATGAAAACCCTGTGGTGTTAAAAGTTGCAGCTATAGCAGGATCAAAGGATAAGTCTGAAGCAACTCTTAGAGACTTGGCTTGCTCATTTCTACATAGAATAGCAGCAAGGCCAAGGATTCTCCCATATACAGACATGGTGAGATGGGTGCTGGACAGTGCTGATATTTCAGACAGGAAATTCAAGACTCCGTCTGAAGAGCTAATTGGGTCATTCACCATAGAAGATGTGAGATTAATGTATAAGCTGCGAGAATCACAGGCGACTTACAATAAGCAATTTATGGAAGAATTTGCCAAAGAACATGCGAATTTGGCAGAAACCACAAAGGAGTGGACCAAAAGAAGTGAACCATTGAAAAGGAACAAACAAAGTATAAACAACACTCGTTCGCTTACCTCTCCTTACTGTTTTACTGCTGCCATGTTATGCAGGCTTTTTGGAAAGCCTGACATAAATATGATTTTACCCGAATGGATTCCTTTGTTGAATGCGGCCGTTAATTATACAATTGTAGACTGGGCCAAAATCCTATCTGATACTATGACCACTGCTATTTTTCAATACCAGTCCAAACGAAATGTTTCCCAGCGGGTTTATCCACCTTTTTACTTATCTGCTTATGTCATGGACGCCATCTGCTATGTCTCTAAATTCCCTGTAATGGGCTGGAAATGGACTATCCAAGACCCTTTCCCAATTCATGTGTACCATAAAGAACTATGGGAATCTAAATTTGTTCCCCATTTTTACCAAATTTGTCATGGAATCATGTTGCCATTGTACAGAACATTGTATAATAATGATGCCCCGAGGCTATCCTTAGAAACAGAGATTGATATTCTCCCCGTCGCAAGATGGTTTGGAGAAGAATTATTCACCTATATTAGGGTTTTTGGAAGTTATGCTTCTCCACATGTGTTACCCCTATATGTTCCTGATAGACTTGTAGCCCGGGAAATTGCTTATCAGACCTGTGGCCAGGGAGGTATGAAAAAAGATTTAAAAGAGAAGAAAAAGGGCATTTGGCCACAATTTCCTGTAAAATGTGGAACATTTTCACTGTTTTCTATTGGTCATGCATTTCAAGAGATAGGCAACATTACATGCCTACAACTGTTCAAATTTTCAAGGAGGTTATATGACCAAAATGATATTGTTAAGAATTTTACCAATGCAATCAAAGTAAGGGAATTTGTCCGGGAACAAGATATTTTTGATGATATGTTCCAGGAAAGAAATTCACTCAAAGAGGTTTTGAATTCAACTAAAGAGCAGCTATCTCCAGGGGATTTTCAGGAATTCAAACTTTACAGAGAAAGGAGACTAATTCCTATTCCTTTGGATAATCTACGCTTAGAGCCCGCAAGGGAGCAAACTCCTAGTGTTAGTCTTAATGGTAGTTCAAGCAAAGGTAAATCCGAATCAAAATCTGACAGAGATTCTGAACACTCCAATACATCCAAAGAAAAGGAAGATAAAATGGAAGAATCCATTAAAGATTCTGCACAATCAAAAGAACTTTCTCAGCAGAAAATTATGACTCCTCAACAGACAAATCCTCCTCCACCCAATGTACAGCAACAACCAGCCACCATTGAGTTAGATAAAGAATGGGAAACCTTTAATCAATTGATTAATATAGAAGGACAGAATGTATAGACCCCTGTCCAGACAACCAAAGTTTTGAACGCAGGAACAAGCAGCAAAGCTGCAGTAACAGAGCACATACCAATCACACCCTCCTCTGAAATCGTACTTAATGTAGAGGACATCCCTCCTCTGGATGTATTTTATAGCCCAAAATACAAAGCAGTAGTTAAGAGACAAAGGAAAAAGCGAAAAATAGAAAGTGCAATTTCTACTGAACCAGAACTAGTAGACGCTTTGTGGAAAGATCCTCCCACAGAGCCTACTCATAATCTCACTAAGTTATCTCAAATAATAGGAGCTTATGCTTCTGCAACAATTGATAAATCAGTTGAGATACAACTTTTTTTGGATGAAAAAGAAGAACAGATAAAGGCTCTGCAACAGCAATTGCAACAGGTACAGGCCAATAAGGAAGCACAATTAAAACTTGAAGAGTTACAACAACAACTTCAAGAAATCCAAGAATAGCATAAGGATGATCCTAAGCTTCCAGAATTCATTTCAGAAACCATCTCTTTGAACAATCAACTACTGCAACAAGAGGAAGTTTTCTGCCAAAAAATATTGCAATGGAATTTTTTGTGCCAAGAAAGCGATAAAATCACAAATCATGTCGTAGATTTACGAAATGATTATGATTTGATTAATGAAAAGATCAATGATTATCTAGCATGGCAAAAGACAGAAGAAGGCAGAAAAGCTGGTGCACCCATCATTAACGAGAACCATAAAGAAATACTGTTTAGTAATTGGGATGCACAAATCAGAAGAGCAGAAAGGGCAGCAGAGGAGGCATCTACAGCGGCAAACACTCTCACTGATTGTGTAAATGACAATTTACACAAAGCTAACTTGATTTCTGAAACTGTTCCAGGTTATCTCCCACAGGCAAATCAATTGCAAGAAGAATGGAGGCAAAAGGCAGAAGAAAGAGAAAAATCCATCCAAGGGCTGACAAGATTAAATTGGGACTCATACTGGATGTACTTGGTAAAGCCACACAGTCAGCACAGTGCACTCAATTGTATTATCAATGCTACAGAGAAGATTGCTCCTACGCTTGTCGACTCTGTCTTCTCAGGACAGTTGAATTCAGAAGTCGGTCAACCGCATCTTCTTAAAAGTATGCTAGATGCCTGCAAGATCAAAGATCAAGTTCATAGTTAGATAGATTTAGTTTTAATTTCACTGTATTTTAGCCTAGGAAAAGGACAGTCATTGAATCGAATCCTTATTTTTTGTAATAAACTATTTTTAGAGTTAGTTAAGTAGTATTTAAACCCCTCTCATGCATTTAGAGAGGGGTCCTGGATCTTAATATTTTTGGACTTGGAGATTGCATTTCTGTACTCCATTGTCTCATATATTTTTGAAAAAGGATCACATCTGGTGATTTTCATGTGGAATTATCTTTGAAGTGTTGCATTTATGTACCTTTGGAATTTGATTTTGCATTATAGTTACTGGATAGAGTATCAGATTGCATCTGGAAGTCATCAAGATGAGCAAGGTATTTCTATCTGTTTACTGTTGATTTCTTTTGTTCTATGATATTCGTCTTAAAATTGCTATCATTTATATGTATTTGTTTTCACAACGCTTCCTTTTATATATCATTTCTGAGTATAATTGAAATGTTATTTTTTATAATTACGTGTAGATGGTATACAATGATGAATGCAATATGCTATTATAACTCTGTTTAATTTCTTAAACAAAGTTATCTTTATTTGTTTCTGCACATTTCAATTTGATTAATAATACATTTTCATGGTTATTGTTGAATTGGAACAATCTTAAGTTGTATTCACATATTATTACCTAGGTTAGTATTAGAATTTCTTTATCAGTATTTAGTTTAAATTAGATAGTTTTATTTCAGTTAATTTTAGTCCCATTTTCACCCATCCAATCCAATCCACTTAGTTACAAGGAAACTGGTCCTTTAAATCCAGTCGGAGCCACCATTCCAAACGGAAAAGGAGTTGTCTTAAGGTACCGACCGGGTGGTTTTCCCCGATGTTTGAAGAAGAGATTTTCTAGGTTTCAAAATTTTTGGTGCTAGAAGGAGGGCCTAAGCTATGAATGGCAAGTAAATCTTTATCCACAAGCCATTCTGAGAGCAAAACACCCTCATTAACTTCTTCAATTTCTTCTGAAATTCAAAATCCAAGATAAGAAATTGCAGAAAATATTCAGACACCCACTACCAAAATCCCAAAACATTCAGACGATGAACATCCTGAGTCTCCTGAAGTTCAAGATCTAATTCATAAATTGAAAGGATTCTCATTATCTCTTGAAGAGTCTGAAATATCTGAAGGTAGTGTAACTTCAAAATTTGTTTCTTCTAAACCTCTTACTAGACTTCAAAGTGAAAAACTTGGTATTTCTCCCAAAGAATTCCCTTTACCTAGAAGAGTCAAGACAAGAAAAATTCAATCGGAATCAGAAAGTTCGACCTCTAATATTCAAATATCTGTTTCCGAAATCCCTTCTCAACAAAGTACAGTCATTTCCATACCATCTTGACAACCATCTTCTCCTCAATCCTCATAAATCTCAACATCATCTATTCCAACAACTTCTATTCAAACACCACCAGTTTCTTCTATCCCTCCAATAGTCATCCCAACAATGGCACAGAGACCATGGTCTACTCCAGGAGCAGTCAACATGGTTGCACCTTTACATGATTTACTAGACAATCCTGGAAAATGGCTTCCAAATTTTAGCCCAGATCTTAACATTCAAGCTGAAGAACATATCAATAACTTTATGCTGGCTATTAATTTGAATGGAGTCACATAGGAAGATGTTGTAGTTAGACTATTCCCTTATACTCTTCAAGGAACAATAGGATCATGGTATTTTTCATTACCATCAGGATCTATAACAAGTTCGGACATTTTTGCATATCATTTTTTAACCAAATTTGGAGATGACCGATCAATTGCAACTTTACTTAATGATCTCTCAAATTTGAAAATAGAACCCAAGGAACCCATTAAAGAATTCAACGCTAGATTCAACAAACTCTTGAACAAAATTCACGTAGATTCACAGCCCAGTGAACAGGTCAGAATTGAATGGTACATTACTGCCTTACCCTCAAACATAGCAATTTTCGTGGACAGAGCTACAAAACCTACATTAGCTGAGAATATGAAAGAAGCTATTGCAGTGGAAAAATGTATTACTTCTCTCGAAAAGAAAAATGCTCTTGAAGAAAGGAAATCAAAGAAGGTCAGCTTCAGAGATGATCCAAAGAAAAAAGCCAAAGATCCATATGACATGGAAGGTTTACAGAAAGTTCTTAAAACTTTATCAAATGAAATGGTTGAAATAAAAAAACAAGTAGATGAAACTTCTACCAAGAAACCATTCCGAAATTTCAGAAGAAACCAAGTTGAATCTAAACCTCCTAATGCAATTTCAAATGCAGAATTAGAAGAAAAGGAAGAAGAAGAAGATACATCTGTAGTATCAGATCAAGAAGACGAAAATGAAGAAATAGCTGAATTAAATGGAATGTGGGATTTTATTCTCCCTATTTCTGATAGTGAAGAAGCTATGCCTGTAAGTACTAGGAGTAAATCTATAGCAGAACCAGTGCAAGCAGTTCCTAAAAAGAAAATTGTAACTCCAAGTACCAAAGACAAACCCATTGTGAAGAAAACTTCTTCACCGCCTACTCAAAATCAACCATCCTCTTCTAATCCTCTCACATCAATAGCGAAGACTTTGGTAGTGTCAGAACCCATGGAATACAAGATTATTTAGGACATGAAAAATATCAAAGCTAACATTTCCTTACATGAACTCAGCAAACTAAAACACCAGCAAAAGTTGTTATTAAAAGAACTTAACACTACACCAATTGCTCCTGTACCAAGTGGTGTAGTTGCAAAAGCAGTGAGAGGAACTGGTAAGCCACCAGATAAGGTAGATGCTACTGATACTGTGCTCATTGGGGAAAAGTCAAATTCTCAAACTCCTCCTTTTATTTTGACTTATGAGATGTACAATAAAAATCTGCAAAATTGTTTTATTGATTCTGGAGCTTCCTCCAATATAATGCCTACTTCTGTCTGTGCTAAATTGAATATTGAACCATATAAATCAGTAGTTCATATCGTTCAGTTGGATCGCTCTAAAGTCCAGGTGGTAGGAGAAATCAATTCAGTCACAATCAGATTAGCCTCAGATCCTAGAATTGTCCAAAGAATTGATATTTTGATTGCTGATATTCCTGAATTCTATGGATTAATCTTGAGCAGGGACTGGTCTGCAAAACTTAATGGTTACATCTCGACTGATTATTCACACATGTGGCTTCCCTACAAAGGGAAACCAAATCAAATCAAAATTGAATGAGAAAAACATATGACGCACACTGTTACTGAATTTGAACAGCCTAATGAACCTGTGGCATTCAACAACAATATTCTTGGAGGTTATTCTGCTGAATCATTTCTTGGAAATTTCAAAGCTCCTCAATCACCTTTTTCTGTAAATACTTTTGTTTCTCAGATAGAAAATTTTTCACAATCTGATTCTTCCAGAATTGTAAATATTTCTGATGTAATTGTAGATAAGACAATAGATAAATCTTTATTTTGGTCGTTATATTTTGATGGATCAAAGTCTAGTGATGGAGCTGGAGCTGGATGCATATTGACTGATCCAAATGGGGAGAAAACCATGCTGTCATGCAGATTAGAATTTGAGTGTACTAACAATACCGCAGAATATGAAGCCTTGGTTCAAGGACTTTATAAAGCTATAGGGTTAGATGTTAAATACTTGAAATTTTTTGGTGATTCCGAAATTGTCATTAAACAAGTTAGGAATACTATTCATTGCCTTTCAGGACATCTTAAACACTATCAAACCCTAGTGAAAGACCTCACCACTCATTTTTTAGCACTCAATATTTCTCCTATTCCTAGGAATCAGAATACATCAGCTGACTTGTTAGCTAATATTGCATCTAAGCTCTTACTTGCTGAAGATTGCAGTCCTGATAGGTTTTCTGTAGAATTGATTTTTCGTCCATCTGTCCCAGATAATGTTACAAACTGGAGAGTTTTCTATCATGATCAAGATATTCTAAATTTCATGACTTCAGAGAAATCATATGATGATCAAATTATTGACGAAGATGATCATGATTTACAAATTGCTTCAAAAGGTAATGAAAACCCCATTCCAAAATCCGTTGTTAAATTAGAGGATTTATATGACATTAGAGACAGATTCAAGAAAGTTGTTAATTCGAAACTTCAAAGTTCCACTTTGAAGTTTGAATTAGTAAATCTTGGTTCTGATTCTAAACCTCAAAACGTTAACTTAGGACTCAATTTAACACCAGAGGAAAGGAATGCATTCATTAAACTGCTGAACAAGTATAAAAACGTTTTTGCTTGGAATTATGATGATCTGAGAACATATAATACTTCGGTTATCCAACACACAATTCCAATGCTTCCTGATGTTAAACCTGTTCAACAGAAGTTGAGAAAGATCCATCCAAATCTCGAGAGTCAAATCAAATCAGAACTCAATAAACTTTTGAAAGCCAAAATCATTTTTCCAGTCAGGCACTCTAATTGGGTTTCCAATATGGTACATGTAAGGAAGAAGAATGGTGATATAAGAATCTGTATTGATTTCAGAAATTTAAACAAGGCATGTTTAAAAGACAATTTCCCATTGCCAACCATGGAACAGATACTTCAAAAGGTAGCTGGTTCTAAACTTATGTCTTTTCTCGATGGGTTTTCGGGCTATAATCAAGTTTTAGTTCACCCAGATGACAGATTGAAGACAACTTTCAGAACAAAATGGGGAACTTATGCTTATCAGAAAATGCCTTTTGGTCTAATAAATGCAGGAGAAACTTTTCAAAGAGCCATGGACATAGCATTCAAAGGTCTGATCAATAAATCAGTTGTTGTTTATCTTGATGACATAACAGTATTTTCAAAAAAGAGAGCCAATCATATACATGACTTAAAACAAATATTTGAAAGATGTAGAAGGTTTGGTATTTCCTTAAATCCAAAGAAATCTTTCTTTGCTTTAGACGAAGGAAAGATCTTAGGATTTGTTGTGTCAAAAGATGGTATATATATTGATCCAGATAGAGTGAAAGAAATTTCTGATATTTCCTTACCACATAACAAAAAATCCATGCAATCATTTCTTGGACAGATCAATTTTGTAAAAAGATTCATTCCTGAATTTTCTTTAATTGTTTTACCTATGCAAAATATGATCAAGAAGAATTCAATATTCAAATGGACGCATAAAGAAAAAGAAGCTTTTGATTCAATCAAACAAGCTATCATTAATGCACCAGCACTGAATACCCTGGATTTTTCTAAAGATTTTACTTTGTATACTCTGGCCACTGAAACATCCTATGCAGCCGTTTTAACACAACTCAATGATCAAGAAATCAAAGCACCAATTTCTTTCTTCAGTTCAAATCTGCAAGGAGCTGAACTTAATTACTCTGATGTTGAAAAACAAGCCTTCACTGTGTTTAAATCAATCAAACATTTTAGACCTTTTCTCTTGAAAACACATACAAAAATCATTGTCCCATTCTCTGCAGTGAGGCAGTTATTAATTCAGAGAGAAGTAGGAGAAAAGAGAGCTAACTGGGTAACAGCCTTGCAAGAATATGATGTTGATATTAAACCAGCTAAGATTGTTAGAGGACAAGGTTTTTGCAGATTATTAGCAGGAGCTCATAACATACCAGAAAATCAAGATTCAAATCAAGATATTCAAGTAAGTCAGATAAGTGTTACAGATGCTGAATCTCAGTATGCTGGTCTCATATATTACTTGAAGAATGGGTATGCTCCTTCTAACCTCAGTTATAAGAGAAAACGTGCTTTAAGGTTAAAGGCTGATAAATATGAGATCATTGATAATGTGTTATTTAGGAAAAACTATGATTCAATTTTATTAAGATGTCTTGAAAAGACTGAAGCTGAAAAGGTTTTGCAGGAATTGCATGATGGAGCAGCAGGAGGTCATTTTGGAGGTGATACCACGGCTCAAAAAATAATTCGTGCTGGTTATTACTGGCCTACCCTTTTTAAAGATACACATGATTACGTAAGGAAGTGCCAAATTTGTCAAACTGCAAGTGGAAGACAAAGGAAACCAGCTTTTCCTTTGCAACCAGTAACTATTGAGCAACCATTTGAACAATGGGGGCTTTACATTATTCGTGAGATTGTACCTCATTCTTCCAAATAGCACAAGTACATCCTTACTGCAACTGATTACTTTACAAAATGGGTAGAGGCAATTCCGTTGAAGGTAGCCAATTCTGATGCAATTATTGATTTCATAGATCAATTCATCATAACCAGGTTTGGTGTACCCCAAGCTCTTGTTTTTGATAATGCATCTTACTTCTCTGGAAATAGTTTAATTGAATTTGCAGTCAAAAGAGGTTTTAAATTAAAATATTCAGCAAATTATTATCCACAAGGTAATGGTTTGGCTGAATCCACTAGTAAAAACCTTATCAAAATCATTAAAAGGACCGTTGATCAAAATCAAAAGAATTGACACAAATCTTTAATCGTTGCGTTATGGGCTGATCATATCACTGAAAAAGCTTCAATAGGGACTTCACCTTTCAATCTGGTTTATGGAAAAGAAGCTGTGATACCTTCAAATTTAACTCTTCCATCATTAGCCCTAGTGCAGTTTATTGAAGAAAATCCTTCATCATCCATTCAATTGAGATATGATCAAATCCTTAAACTAGAAGAAGATAGGGATAAAGCAAAAACTACTCATGAAAAACATCAGCAGCTTGTAAAATCTTTTTTTGATGCAAGTTCTACCAGTTCGAAAATTTTATCAATTGGTGATCTCGTTTTGAAATGGGATAAAGCACACGAAGAAAAAGGTAAACATACCAAATTTCAGAAAATGTGGCTTGGACCATTTCAGATCGTTGAGAAGATAGGCTCAAATACATTCATACTCCAAGATCTAACAGGTAAGAGAGAATCTCTTCCTGTAAATGGGCTTATCTTGAAGAAATTCTTTTCATAAGGAGGTAACCCCTTCTTAAACTATACATATTCCTTTTTGCAGAATTTGATTGTTTTTGTTTTCACAAATAAAGGTTGTTTATGAGTCTCTGATTGACTGTTTACTATTTAAGAAAATTTCTTCGGAAAAATATTATAAATATTTATTTTATGTAAATAAGAATTTTTAAAGTAATGATTACAGTTTTTGAATAGTTTAAAATAAGATGTTAAACTTTGAAAAGATTATTTCAATCATTTACATGATCTTTTGAAAACTTGAGGAAAATGGAAATCATCATAAGTTTATCAAGCAGAGAAAGGTTATCTGTAAGAGTAAAGTTTTTTTCAAAGTTTTGGAACTCAAAAGAACTCTGAAAATTGCCATCCATTGATTCTTAAGGATAAAACTATTTCACCCCATCCATTTAAGTTGTGATTTTTAGAATGTAATTCTAAGAAATTATACGAAAATTTTAAGAGATAAGAGGTCTCATTATGAGCCGACTTACTATGTTCATAAGGAGTAATAAAACTGACATTACCAATACTGCATACCAAAACAGGGTAATGGCTTATAAATATAAGACAAGGGGTCTCATCACGATCCAGCTTGTTGAGTTTAATTATAACTGGTGAATGGCATTGTTATCAACTGGCCACCAAACCAGAACAATCTCTCTTAAAATAAAAAATAAATAAAAGACGAAAACATGAGATAATAGATCTTATGAATTTATCTTTTAAAAGGTCATAATTTTAATTGGATGGGACAATAAATGGTTAATGGTTTAAAGGTAACCCTGTCGGGACTATAAACGTTTGCTGGCAGCAGAGGCAATACCTATGACAATAGAGTATATTATAAAACCAAAACTTGGAGAGATCCACTTACTTCATTATTAACACCAATCAAAGCTTGAGATAATCCAAAATGTTTTTATTTTTCTTGAGGAATTAGAAAGAAATTATGAAATGATTTTTATTTCCCTTTCATAGTTACATTTTATTTGAATTATCCTAAGATAGTTTTCATCATCTTTAAAAATATTTACTTACTAAAGATAGAATGTTCATTTTATTTTTTCAGAGATAACGGTTTCTTCTAGTGAATCGCCAATTGTTGTGGCTAGCAACAACCCCCCTTTTTATTTAATATTAGTAATAATACTAAATAAAATGGAGACCCTTAGTTAAAAATCCAAAAAACAATTAGGATTTGTTTGCCTTAGAAAATAAAACTTTCTATCATAAACCTATAAAAATCCCTTTGAAAGAATATTGCGAAAATCTTAAGTTTATGATAGATTTTAATAAAACTACTCTTTGAACAAGATAGCGCATCCATAAATAATATATACCTTTGATAAAACGCATTGGTCGCAGATCGCATAGCGCAGAAAACAGAATTGGTTAATGAATATCTTTTGCGCTCTTTTCAAATATGCGCTTTTGCGTTTTTGCGTTATGCGCTCTTTTCAAATATGCGATCATGTGATTTTGCGATATGCGCTTTTGTGATTTTTGCGATATTCGCTTTGCGCTATTGCGCAATTCTCGTTTTTGCGCTATTTTTATGACTGTGATGATTTCATTTTTCGATATTGCGATATTGCGCAGCAAATTGCAGATCACAATATCGCAGATTCATGTAGGCGCGCTATCCCAAGGCAATCTTTCCATATGTCAAATCCGTTATGCGCGTTAATGATTATATTAAATGATTAGATTGATTATTAATGTGAAAAGAGATTGTGTTTAGATTGAAAGTCGTTTCACAATTTAAAATATTATATTTCATCCGCGTTCATATTCAAAACAGTCTCATCACCTTTCTAATATCATTACTCTCATTTATTCGTAAAACGCAGGCACGAAGGAGCAGACCACTATACAAAGCTTCCGATATACACTATGGGTAAGAAGGAGAAGAGCTCAAGTTCTGAGAACAAAGAAATGGCTTCGCTATACGCAGATACCGCCTGTAACAAGGACGCCGGTATATCCACTTGGGAGGGAATGTATAAACTGTTAGCAGATGAAAACCCTATGGTGTTAAAAGATGCAGCTATAGCAGGATCAAAGGATACATCTGAAGCAACCCTTAGAGACTTGGCTTGCTCATTTCTGCATAGAATAGCAGCAAGGCCAAGGATTCTCCCATATACAGACATGGTGAGATGGGTGCTGGACAGTGCTGATATTTCAGACAGGCAATTCAAGACTCCGTCTGAAGAGCTAATTGGGTCATTCACCATAGAAGATGTGAGATTAATGTATAAGCTGCCAGAACCACAAGCGACTTACAATAAGCAATTTATGGAAGAATTTGCCAAAGAACATGCGAATTTGGCAGAAACCACAAAGGAGTGGACCAAAAGAAGTGAACCATTGAAAAGGAACAAACAAGGTATGTACAGCACTGGTTCGCTTACCTCTCCTTACTGTTTTACTACTGCCATGTTATGCAGGATTTTTGGAAAGCCTGACATAAATATGATTTTACCCGAATGGCTTCCTTTGTTGAATGCAGCTATTAATTCTAAAATTGTAGACTCGGCCAAAATTCTATCTGATACTATGACCACTGCTATTTTTCAATACCGGTCCAAACGAAATGTTTCCCAGCAGGTTTATCTGCCTTTTTATTTATCTGCTTATGTCATGGACGCCATCTGCTATGTCTCTAAATTCCCTGTAATGGGCTGGAAATGGACTATCCAAGACCCTTTGCCCATTCATGTGTACCATAAAGAACTGTGGGAATCTAAATTTGTTCCCCATTTTTACCAAATTTGTCATGGAATCATGTTGCCATTGTACAGAACATTGTATAATAAGGATGCCCCGAGGCTATCCTCAGAAACAGAGATTGATATTCTCCCCGTCGCAAGATGGTTTGGAGAAGAATTATTCACCTATATTAGGGTTTTTGGAAGTTATGCTTCTCCACATGTGTTACCCCTATATGTTCATGATAGACTTGTAGCCCGGGAAATTGCTTATCAGACCTGTGGCGAGGGAGGTATGACAAAAGATTTAAAAGAGAAGAAAAAGGGCATTTGACCACAATTTCCTGTAAAATGTGGAACATTTTCACTGTTTGATATTGGTCATGCATTTCAAGAGATAGGCAACATTACATGCCTACAGCTGTTCAAATTTTCAAGGAGGTTATATGACCAAAATGATATTGTTAAGCATTTTACCAATGCAATCAAAGTAAGGGAATTTGTCGGGGAACAAGATCTTTCTGATGATATGTTCCAGGAAAAAAATTCATTCAAAGAGGTTTTGAATTCAGCTAAAGAGCAGCTATCTCCAGAGGATTTCCAGGAATTCAAACTTTACAGAGAAAGTAGACTAATTCCTATTCCTTTGGATAATCTACGCTTAGAGCCCGCAAGGGAGAAAACTCCTAGTGTTAGTCTTAATGGCAGTTCAAGCACAGGTAAATCCAAATCAAAATCTGACAGAGATTCTGAACACTCCAATACATCCAAAGAAAAGGAAGATAAAATGGAAGAATCCATTAAAGATTCTGCACAATCAAAAGAACTTGCTCAGCAGCAAATTTTGACTCCTCAACAGACAAATCCTCCTCCACCCAATGTATAGCAACAGCCAGTCACCATTGAGTTAGATATAGAATGGGAAACCTTTAATCAATTGATTAATATAGAAGGACAGAATGTACAGACCCCTGTCAAGACAACCAAAGTTTTGAACGTAGGAACAAGCAGCAAAGCCGCAGTAACAGAGCACATACCAATCACACCCTCCTCTGAAATCTTACTTAATGTAGAGGACCTTCCTCCTCTGGATGTATTTTATAGCCCAAAATACAAAGCAGTAGTTAAGAGACAAAGGAAAAAGAGAAAAATAGAAAGTGCAATTGCTACTGAACCAGAACAAGTAGACGTTTTGTGGAAAGATCCTGCCACAGAGCCTACTCATAATCTCACTAAGTTATCTCAAATAACAAGAGCTTATGCTTCTGCAACAATTGATAAAGCAGTTGAGATACAACTTTTGTTGGATGAAAAAGAAGAACAGATAAAGGCTCTGCAACAGCAATTGCAACAGGTACAGGCCAATCGGGAAGCACAATTAAAACTTGAAGAGTTACAACAACTTCAAGAAATCCAAGAACAGCATAAGGATGATCCTAAGCTTCCAGAATTCATTTCAGAAACCATCTCTTTGAACAATCAACTACCGCAACAAGAGGAAGTTTTCTGCCAAAAAATATTACAATGGAATTCTTTGTGCCAAGAAAGCGATAGAATCACAAATCATGTCGTAGATTTACGAAATGATTATGATTTGATTAATGAAAAGATCAATGATTATCTAGCATGGCAAAAGACAGAAGAAGGCAGAAAAGCTGGTGCACCCATCATTAACGAGAACCATAAAGAAATATTGTTTAATAATTGGGATGCACAAATCAGAAGAGCAGAAAGGGCAGCAGAGGAGGCATCTACAGCGGCAAACACTCTCACTGATTGTGTAAATGACAATTTACACAAAGCTAACTTGATTTTTGAAACTATTCCAGGTTATCTCCCACAGGTAAATCAATTGCAAGCAGAATGGAGGCAAAAGGCAGAAGAAAGAGTAAGATTCATCCAAGGGCTGACAAGATTAAATTGGGACTCATACTGGATGTACTTGGTAAAGCCACACAGTCAGCACAGTGCACTCAATTGTATTATCAATGCTACAGAGAAAATTGCTCCTACGCTTGCCGACTCTGTCTTCTCAGGACAGTTGAATTCAGAAGTCGGTCAACTGCGTCTTCTTAAAAGTATGCTAGATGCCTGCAAGATCAAAGATCAAGTTCATAGTTAGATAGATTTAGTTTTAATTTCACTGTATTTTAGCCTAGGAAAAGGACGGTCATTGAACCGAATCCTTATTTTTTGTAATAAACTATTTTTAGAGTTAGTTAAGTAGTATTTAAACCCCTCTCATGCATTTAGAGAGGGGTCCTGGATCTTAATATTTTTGAACTTGGAGATTGCATTTATGTACTCCATTGTCTTATATATTTTTGAAAAAGGATCACATCTGGTGATTTTCATGTGGAATTATCTTTGAAGTGTTGCATTTCTGTACCTTTGGAATTTGATTTTGCATTATAGTTACTGGATAGAGTATTAGATTGCATCTGGAAGTCATCAAGATGAGCAAGGTATTTCTATCTGTTTACTGTTGATTTCTTTTGTTCTATGATATTTGTCTTAAAATTGCTATCATTTATATGTATTTGTTTTCACAACGCTTCCTTTTATATATCATTTCTGAGTATAATTGAAACGTTATTTTTCATAATTACATGTAGATGGTATACAATGATGAATGCAATATGCTATTATAACTCTGTTTAATTTCTTAAACAGAGTTATCGTTATTTGTTTCTGCACATTTCAATTTGATTAATAATACATTTTCATGGTTATTGTTGAATTGGAACAATCTTAAGTTGTATTCACATATTATTACCCGGGTTAGTATTAGAATTTCTTTATCAGTATTTAGTTTAAATTAGATAGTTTTATTTCAGTTAATTTTAGTCCCATTTTCACCCATCCAATCCAATCCACTTAGTTAGAAGGAAACTGGTCCTTTAAATCCAGTCGGAGCCACCATTCCAAATGGAAAAGGAGTTGTCTTAAGGTCCCGACCGGGTGGTTTTCCCCGATGTTTGAAGCAGATATTTTCTGGGCTTCAACA
>JAXQQM020083184.1:0-20238 GCA_034641835.2 Pinus albicaulis | reverse complement strand
GTATCTGCCACCACATTAATGGGCCAATAGCATTGAAAAAAATGTTAGCCGTTTATCTTCTATATGCGCTCTTCACCACACATGCTCGCTTATTGTATACCAATCCAATTCTGCGATACTCTGCTCGGGTATCCACGGGTATCCACACCAAGGACGCTATACAGGTAATTGGCAATTCTCTCTTCGCTCCCTTCTATTGCAGAAAAGATGATGTCTATTCAGTTAACATGGAAACCATTCATAACGATCGCAGCCCCAACAACAATTTCCTTGCTTCCATTCAATGCAAAATCCCACTTAAAATTTCCAAATTTATGTGCCCAATTGGCAGCCTCATCCACAACTCCATCAGACAGGGATGTTTCCATAGAATTTCTCCTCAATAAATGTGGTTTGACAGACGAAGATATCACAAAAACCATTAAACAAGCCAGAAGAGGCAAGGGTTTGCTTTATAAATCAAGTGAGAGTATGGAAGAGGTTTTGGAGTAGTTAAAGGAATGTGGTTTGACTACCCCTTAGCAGATTCGAAGAGTGGTCCTTTCGAACCCTCGGATTTTGTTATATAAATCCCAAAGAAGCCTGAAGTCTAGGATTAACTTCCTTAGGACTTTCACGAAGGAAGACGATATCGCCAAACTCTTTTATAATTATTCATGTGTTTTTAATAACAAGGGGAAGAAGCTTAAATCTGCGATTTCTCTCTTGCAAAGATTGGGTGTTGATGGTGATGCATTATCGGAATTAGTGGGAAGGGCACCCCTTTTGCTCAGGGCTTCAGAGCAAAAAGTTATGGAGTCATTTAAAAAGGCCGAGGATTTGGGGTTCAGTAAGGGGTCAAAGATCTTTGCATATGCTTTGCGTGTAATATTGACAGTAGGAAAAGAAAATATATATCGAAAACTGCGGTGTTTGAGCAGTCTAGGTTTCTCCGAAAAACAAATTTTGGCTTTAGTAAGGTTGCACCCAATGATTATGGGGTTTTCGGTAAAAATATTGAAGTGTAATGTGGATTTTCTGGTTAATTCTGTGGGACTTCCATTGGATGATCTTGTTAGGTATCCATTTGTGTGTGCCTTCAGCTTGGAGAAGAGGATAATTCCTCGGTATAGAGTAATGGAGGCATTGAAGTCCATGCGAGTGATAGAAAAACAGGTGAGTTTCCCACAGGTTGCTAGGTTGTCAGAAAGACGTTTCTTGCAGAAATATGTTAATTCCAACGCTGAATCCTCAGTTTTGCAGCTTATTTACAATTGTGGGAAACCTGAAAGTGTTATCATTGACCAGGAGACATGCAGTGATATTTCATCAGCAGCTTCAATATGAATTTCCCTGTACTGTATTTTTCTTTTTAAAATTCTATTCTTCAGCCAGAGAACCCCAGGTAAAGAAGTTTTAGCCTGAAGTGGTTTATAATGGTTGTGTGACTTGGCTCAAGTAGAGTCCAGATAGGGTGCTTGCAACGCAAACTTCATACGGCTTCTAGTTACCGTTTTTACAAGCAGATTTGAGAATAGGAACGGTTTGACAATTTTGCTTCCTTCTTTTTAATTCAAGGTACAAGATACCCTCCTTTCCATCCTCCATTGGTGGCATCATTGCCTTTAAATGTCTAAGTAGACTCTTTGTACCACAATAAGAGACAAATAACAGATTGATTTGTTGTTAACACAGCTTTTTCTGTTCTTTATCATTGAACTTTTACATTTTTACAGATTTTTTCTAGTTTACTTAATATCGCCTGGGCTTCTTCTGCAGGCATACTTGTCAACAAAGACACAATCTCTGCAAAAACAAACCAAGTTATCAAGCATATCAATGAAGAATATTGTGAATTATTTGAGCCTAAAATAGCGAGTGATTTTATTCAGTGTTAATGAAGAGTCCAATTGTAATCTAGTGTGCTTGCTTCATTTGTTTGACCTGGCAGATGATTTTTCTTATTGATATATGCATTTTAGGGAGAAACAAACGTTCTTGATTCATATAGCTGCTATTGCTTCACGAGGTTACTTGCTGCAAGTCTAAAGTTTGGAAGTGAGAGTCATGCTCCTTTATTGTGTTGCTCCTCAGTAGGAGAGAATCAATGTCAGATGGGTAGTTTTGGGCCTCCATCATTCCACATGTTTACTACATTGATCGCAGATCCATTTGTTTGAGAATTTCACTGGATAGAAAAATGGTAGGTCCATAGTCACAAGATGCAACAATTTTAAAAAACCACATCCCTTATTTTATAGTACCAGGCATTCATTTGTTTGATTATGATATGTTTACATAACTAAATAAAAAAGAAAGGTAGTCCCATAGTCACTATTTTATCATCTTTTATGCAAGTTTTGCTACAGCCAATAGCTTTTTCTTCTTTTGTACTGGTTGGGGACACTCTTGTACCAAGCCTTGACTTATTGTGCCTTCTAAATTGCCCTAGATCCACATCGCTTAAAATCTTGAAATTGCAGTTAGTAAGCGCCTTAACTTTACCTTGATTATTATCTTCTATTGGTGATAAATTAAGTGGCTAGTGGCTACTGAAGTGCCCTTAGAATTGAATGTGTCTTGTCTCATGAACCTTAAAGGCTAGTAGGAAGCCTCCCTTGTATAAGATCTATCCTTCACTAAAATGAGGGAAATTGTTGCATAGGTAACAGTGGTAACACATCCATATTCCACTAGTTTTAGCACCTTGTGGAAGACTTTAGACTACGGTGCTAGATTTTGTGATAACAGTCATAAAAGATTATTGGTTTTCAAAGAAGTTATTGTGTATTCTATACTTTTTAGGAGCACCATATAAATTTAAGAGGACAATTTTATAGTTTATCAAAATTTGACTTTATCGAATATGTGGACTTAGAAAGCCTTCAATTTCAATTTTTTGAGTATCGCTAATGTTGATTTTCTAGTGCTAAAAGGACAAGTGCAATTTTTTGCTACTAATAATTACTTCTAATGATATTTTTGCACTTTCCAGATCATCATTAAGCAATTACACTTCAGAAAACTCAACTATAAATGCAATAGAACAGTAGAACAATAGAGATCACAATGGAACAGTAGATACCATAAATTTTCACCTTGGAAACCCAACCTTGGCAGAAAAACCTAGCAAGTTTTTCTAGGAGAAATTATAGTTCAATTCAACAAATTGTACAATCTGATTTTTCAGTCAAACTTGATCAATCTGACCACATAAACTAGCTAGGTCAAACCTGGTCCAAACTGCCCAGAATATCAGTCAAACTACTGCCCAGGAATCTTGGTCAACTCTGCTCAAACTTTAGTCAAACACTTCTCGGAAATCTCGATCAACCTGCCTCAGACAGCCTGTGGTCAACTGAAAATTTGGTCAACTCAGTGCCTCAGAAACTCTGTCAACTCTGTGGTCAACTCAGCCAAAAAGAAATTTGGTAATCCCTCCAGAAATTTGATCAAACATATCAGAAAATATCTCTGTCAATCCTGGTCAAACAGATCAGAAAACTCAGTCAAACTCCAGACTTCTCTCTCTTTCCTTCGCATCCATGAACAAAAGATATCTTGTTTTCGTGTGAGGTTGAATGATGTATTTATATTGGTCAAATCATGTGGGTTTTGACCAAAGGTGAAACCCATTCAACTGATGGGGCCAACTTGACTATTCTGAGCCTATATGAATTAATTTTTTTTCTTTCTTTTTAATTTGAATACCTACCATAGCTACAAAAATCAACACTCCATCTTAGCTAGGGAGGTATTCATCTTGACTTGTTTAGATGTCCATCCTGTTGAAAATTTATCCTTCTCTAGAAAAGATTGAAAGAGCTTGCTATGTTGATGTATCCATCCACTTCATGTGGAAAGCATCCCACGTCAACATCATGCAAAGAAATTTGGTTGCCTACTAGTCAACTCTCGTTTGCAAAGATCTAGTCACCTGCTGGCCAAAGGCCTTCTAGGGTCAAGACTAGTCTTGGGTCACCAATTATCCAAGTTGTCACTTGGAACCTAGTCAACCCCTGTGACCTATGGTGAAACCTTGGGCAATTACCATTCCTACATGCCAATTGAATGGTAATGCACTTGCCTGATGCTAACAACACTCACTCCAATATGGAGCATTGTGGGCCTTGATGCTCTTTGGACCATTTCGACACAATCTCCAATATGGAGCACTGTGGGCCTTGATGATCTCAGGTTCATTCTTCCTAACCACATTACATGGCAACCTGGTCAGTGCCTTTGACCTAGGGAGAATGTTTGTCCTTGATGCTATAACATCAACACTCCCTCTCTACGAAGGAGGCATTCTCAACCACTCCAAGCTTGTCCATGAAGTATGCAAACTATGCCCTAGGCAAAGGCTTGGTGAGAATGTCAACAACTTGCTAATCTGTAGAAATGTATTAGAGCTTCAATGCTCCCTTATTTACCATGTCTTGGATGTAATGATACTTGATTTCCATCTGCTTCAACCTGTCATGGAAAACTGGATTTTATGAAAGCTTCACACAACTTTGATTTTCATAATGTATCACAGTGGGATCTTCCACTTGATCAAACAATCCTACAAGTATGTTAATTTTAGATTAATATGTTCTTTTCTTAGGTCAATTACTTCAATGTTCCACATTAGCCCAATTTTCATTTTCATTTCCATTTCTCACTTTGATAGTAACTGAAGAAAGAAGATAAATAACATATGCAAAGGACAAGTCAAGACGAGAACACAGGAATTGGCTCAAGCAAGGAAAATAATCCAAGAAGGGGAAAACCCTTGATCAATTCTTCTTATTATTAAAATCAAGTGTTCAACAAAGAAAGAGAGAGAATACAATCGAAGTCAAAATGACTTGCCAAAAATGATGACTCGTATCACTGTCCAAATACCAAAGAAACTGCCCAGTCAAGTATGCAATTATACCTTCAACAGTGGCAGACAAATTCTAATCTAGCCAGTGGTCAACAATAGTCAAAGCAACTACAAAGTAATTTGAATCAACTAATGTAGCCTCCTTGTCGAATATAACAAGCCAAAAATCGACAAACAAGATGCTCTCCTTGTCCTTGGAAAATGGGAATATCTATGAGTCTGCAGCAGAAAACCTCCCCCGATCCTTCTTGTGACTGCAGCCTAGGCATAACTGCCTTCTTGGCCTCTCAGCCTCCTCCAAACAAGGGTACGAACTTGCTGTAGCTACAAGAGGGTTTGCGCCCTAATATTGAAATCAAGCGCAACCCTAAAATAATTCTCAACATGCACAAAACCATCCATATCTCCTTCGTTCAACCTCAGCCTCCTGCTGAGGGAACTTGACCTTCACTACAAAATAATTTAGCCCTCAAACGGTCCGAAACAACTCCTTTTCCTTGCAAAAGATGCTCTTGATCTGCTGCCCAAAACAAAGGAAATCGCCTTTATATGTTTTGCTCTTTGATGTGTTTGATGAGGTTGGAGGTCACCTCTGTTTATACAAATGGGTGAGGGTCAAGAGACATGTCGTTTGGGCTCTATGAGTCTACATGGAGGCGAGGCCGACCTTGACAATTTGCATATGAGTGGGATTTATTTCAAAAACATACTTTTCCTTGACTAAATTTAGTGGTCTTTAGGTCGATTTTGGTCCTCTCAAAAAGAGGAATTCAATGCCACAATTATCTTCTTCAAAAGAGTTGCCCAATGTGGAATTTGGCCATAGTTTCCAATTTTAACTCTCCCTCTCAACTAGGGAGAATTCCAGCTTACATGGAGGTGAGGCTGACCTTGACGATTTGCATATGAGTGGATTTTATTTCAAAAACATACTTTTCCTTGACCAAATTTAGTGATATTTAGGTCGATTTTGGTCCTCTCGAAAAGAGAAATTCAATGCCATAATTATCTTCTTCAAAAGATCTTCCCAATGTGGAATTGGCCCTAGTTGCCAATTTTAACACTTCCTCTCAACTAGGGAGAATTCCACTTTCCAATCCATTCATCATCATGCCATCTTGTCATCATGAACCATCTTAGCATCTCGTCTCAACTCCATTGAACATTGATATCGATAATAAATATGAATCGATCGAGAGTGAGTCACAAGGCCTTGCCACTCTTCATGAACAAAAGTCAATCCACATAACTAGGGGTAGAACCCCAATCAAACTTGATCCTAGATCAAGTTGTTGAACACCATACATCCTAGACATAGGGAGTATGGCAGTACACGGTGCGTCCATCTGTAGTGTTATGGTCCCTATCCACCTTTCCCAACTCATTGGCCAAATGAGAGGTACTTCTCATGTGTCCCAAACTACATGGGTAGGATGATGTTGGGGCAACAACAGGGAAAAAATAAATCACATCCCACTCACAACCACATGCAGGGAACGGATAAACCACATCCTACAATCACATGTCACAATCATCAGAGGGAAAGGATAAACCACATCCTACACACATGCAAACCACCAAGAGTAGGGAAAGGATGAACCACGTTCTACATGCATGTTAACCAACAATCATAGGAAGAATCCTACACGTGGGGAAAGGATGAACCATGTCCCATTGACATGCCAACCATTGATCATAGGGAATGAGCATCCTACATGTGGGGAAAGGATGAACCATATCCCATCGACATGTCCACATGTGACAACTGATAGATGCCTATATGCATCTCTCACTGGGGTATTCGTAGGAAAGGGTGAACCACTCATCCTGCTCATATGCCATAGGAGAAAGTGAACCACTCATCCTATGCATATATCATCATTTGTAGGGGAAGGTGAACCACTCACCCTATACATATGTGTCATCAATTATAGGGGAAGGTGAACCACTCACCCTACACAGATGTCATCCATCACGGGGTATCACAGGGAATAGTGAACCACTCACCCTATACATAGCGCACCTATAGGGGAAGTTGAACCACTCACCCTATGGTTGCTCATAGGTCCAAGAATTACTCCAAGCCACTAGGAGCTCCTAGAGCTCAATGTTCAACCAAGACCCTCCTAGTAGGGTCTATCCACAACTCTGAGTCTATCTCTGAAGAAATATAATCTTGACCTTATCAAGAGGCTATGACAATAATATGCTCATCCAACCAACAATGATGGAGCTTGGTGTCTCTCCAATGTACCATATCAAAATAAAGCAGTACCCAATACTTGGAGTTATCGTGGAACATGAATTCTCTAAAAAATGAATCCCACTCAAGAATATTGCAGTATACAACGATGGTTACCATCACGTGCTCAAATGGCTTATTAAAGAGCTTTCTCAACCAACTGGCTTCATAATAATCTGAACTTGCAACTATATACATTCAGCCTCAATAGTGTTTCCAGAGCAACCAAATCAAGAGATATAGCACTAGATGTCCATCCATCACACTGCCAATTGAGCCAACATTAAAATATTCATGGAATCTTAGATTCCAACAATGTACCTTATATTATAGATAATAGAATTACAAAGATATTTCAATAAGCAACTATCCAATATATGAGGCTCATTCATAGATCGAATCATAGTCTTCATAGCGAGGCATATGATTGATAGGGTGTTTATTAAGAACACCAGGGATACGACAAGATGTACATATGCAGTCCAACAACTTTTCCATCTCATCAAAACTTTAAGTGCAAGAAATAGTGCATTAAGGCTAGGTCTTCCATCTTGACTTTAGAAGTCAACTTCCTCTTCATTGATAAATGAGAGGGTCATTAATCAATAGTTTCATTTTTGGAATCCAATCAACATGGCTTGTCCATAACTCCCTCTGAATATAGGGAAAGTGACCTTGCCAAAACATAATCATTGAGCCACCTGTGACTTGTCACTTTTCCTGCTATGGACCCATTAGGGGAATTTTGAGGTCTAAAATGGGCCTCCTAAGGAAATAATAAAATAATAGCTAAGCCAATAAAATAATATTTATGAATTTGCAATTCACTTTTTGCACCAAAATCCATGTAACCATGGTTAAATTCAATTCAAAAGTTGTACTAAAATAAAATTAATAAAAAAATTGTATTGATGTGACTATAAATAAGAATGAGATTTTCAAGAAAAAATCATTATCATTGCACAACTAATGCATTTGTATTTTGTACTTAAATAACTTAAAATAAAATATAAATATAAATTCATAAATTCTTAATTATAGAATATACTATTAATTAAAATTTATATTATTTAAATTATATAATAACATGTAATTAACATACTATATAAAAATAATATAATATAATATATTGTTTTATGTATGAATTTTATATTACATGTTGAATTGATTTGATTTATAAATAAATATTTTAAATATACAAATATAATATTTATTGAAAAGTGTGTAAATACATGAAGATTGTGTAGTGATATACATTGTTTCTTTCAAAAAAATATGAAATGACAATAATAATATTTTATTCAATAAATGTGAAATGACATTTATTATGAGTACTTTACTTTATGACTTTAAAAGTACTTAGAGCACTACCATGGTTAACCATGATTTTTTTATCCACCATTGAGAATGTGACAAGTAAGTACCTTTAACTCAAAGAATGTCACTTCAATCATTAGGGATGATGTCATCCCCTAAAATGTGTTTGGTTCTCATAAAGTGAATTTTGATTGTACATTTTCTTTAGAAGGCCCATTTTAGACCTCAAAATTCCCCTAATGCCTTAGGTCGATGTGCCAAAGTCATCAATCATAATCATGCAACTTCCATGTAGCCTCTCAAGTAACAAGGATATTTCAAGGCATCATACAATCATAATCAATTGTCATGTCTTGTCTTCATCATTAAACATCGAGAAAGAAGAGTCATCAAGTTAGACTACTAGGGATTCTATAGCTCCCTTTGAAGCCTTGCTTCATATGATCATCTAGCTTTCAATCATGGGCTTCTCATGCAAGGAATGTTACTTTCCACGAGGAAACTGCAACAACAAACTTCCAAGAAGCTTGCTTCAAATCAGTTTAAAGAATCATCATGGTCCTTCTTCAACCAGAGTGAATAAATCCTCCCATGAGATCATCTCAAAACAACAAGGGGTTTTAACAGCAAGTTGAAGGAAGCAAATGCTCCTTGAAGGTTGGGCACCCTTACTAGGGATAATGGCTGAAGTACAATAGACCGTTGTCATTAAAACTCCCAATGTTATGTAGAATTCCAGCCAGAACCTCAATGTATATTGTATAGAAAGGTGCTCATGCTCCGGAATCGAGCAAATTGAGAAGGTTAAAGTGCAATGGAAGCACTTTGGATCCAATGAAGCTACATGGGAGATGGCGGATCATATTCGGGCTATGTATCCTTCTCTATTCGCTGATTGAGAGAATGTCCTTGATATATGTTTGATATGATGTTTTGGTATATGTACATATGTATGTGGATGTAAATACTGCCATGAGTTGTGTTATAAAGCTCCAATAAGCAGTATGGGTGTCATGTCATTATGGTTGTCATGTTGGTTGCTTCTCAGCAGGTTGATTATTATAAATACTGTAACGAGCTAAGTTATAAAGCTTCATTGGAAGTATGTTTTTCTTTCAATAGTCTTGTTGGTTATAGGTGTCATTGAACACCAAGGACAGTGTTCCCGCAAGGGGGAGGAATCTGTAACAACCCTGGTGAAAATTCCATGTAAATAAAGTAAATAAAGGAAAAATAATAACCACGGTTATGGGAGATTTATTCCAAGCTAAATGTTGGGAAAAACATCATAGTGTAGGTGTTCATTTGATTTATTATGGCTAAGGAAATTGGCAAAGGATTTGAAAAAGAAAAATGACATTTTGACAATTTATTTATGAAAATAATGAAAATTAGGAGAAAATGAAGGTGAAAGGTCACAGGTTGCATGTGAAGAGGAAAATAATGTAAAATGAAGAAAATAGAGGCCTAGTTGATAAGAAGGCTTTTGAGGATCAATTGGTGACCTTTTGTCAGTTCATTTTTGGAGCTCTCTCTCTATTCTCTCTCTCTCTCTGATCTATACTTATGAAGGAACACAATAAAATACATAAATATACATAAACGTCGAGATGCAATAGAAATAAGACTTCATTTCATTAATATCGCATAACTGAAATATGCTTACACACATAATGGAAATAAACTAGCTAGGGCGCTGGTAGCTTATCTCTGAGAAGAGATGTGGCGGCTACAAGCCTCTGAACTGTGTTCCAATGAGGCTCGAAGGCCTATTTATTATTGAGAAACAGTGGAAAAACTAAACATACAAAAACCTAACCCTAGGAGATGAAATGCCAAACTATGGACCCCATTGGGGTAAATTGGTACATCAATTTCCTGGGGTTGTAACTTTGGCATACGATCTCCGTTTTACGCACATGTTACCTCGATACAAAGATCTTTCCGAGGACTACAACTGCTGACAGCTAATATCGAGTCAAGGACTCATATTCTCCAAAAAGCGTCGTTAGCCTCGATCGAGTAAGGGAGCATAGTTCCTCTTGATGATGATCTGGTAATGGATGTGTACAATCGGTTGTATGATGAACTCCATAGGAGAATTGTACTAGCACACAAACAACATTTTCCTGATGATCATGCATCACCTGCATTCATCAGAGACAGGGTGATAGTGACAGACACCAACAGGTTTCAAAATGCCACTGTCAAAGATAACTTGGCCTTCGCGGGTGCAGCAAGATCAAACACTCAGTATTTGATGATCAAAAATAAGTAGTTGGTACAGAATATACAGGCTACCCGACAAGAGATATAACAACTCCGCGCAGCTGCATAGAATGCAACTTCTGCCCAGGTATACTTGGAGGAAATGAGAGCAGTGATACTTGGTTAAGTACCAACACTTGGAGAGACCATGCGAGACCTCTATGAGGATCTCATGATCATACATAAGGCAGTGATTCACTTGCATGGCTTGTAACAACAAAGCATAGAATCTGTCAAGAATCTTAAGAATGTGCAAGTTGCCATCATCGTTGTGCAATAATGGACAATGCGATACAAGGGGGCACTGCTTACCTTGGTGAAGAAAATGAAGCCGCAAGCAGAGCTGGAGAAAGCGAGAGTTCGGATGTTGATCCAAAACAACAAGCGACTCACCTCATTCATTTGAAATATTCAGGCCTCATATGTACGGTTGTACAACATTTTGGATTTCATGGTGAGAACCCACAAGATCCCATCATTCGGCTCACTCACCGAAGCTAAATGCAAACATCAAGTCAGGCATGAGATTGAAGAGTACTTGGAGCAGTTGAAACATATCACCATCAAGAAAGATTTGGAGTTGAATAGATAGAACATGCAGAACTACATTAGTAGTCATGTCTAGATCAGAACAATGTTGCTCCTGCTTGAAAGAAGTTAAGAATGGTTCCAAATCATTGTACCCAGATGCTATGGAGGCTAGAGTATGCTTCTAGCTAGACACCATCACGAAGTTTGGGGATGCCATCACACAATACCGAGCTTGGCATCAATATGTGATTAAGAAGCATTAAGTAAACGTTGTTGAGTTAGATTTTATCCAAACTCCAACATCATAGTGTTTTGTCTTGTTAGACTATCAAGTTGTCTCTACCCTATTTTTCCTCATATGGGTATGAGTGGAAAATGTAATATTATTTGTAATTATTTGTAAAAGTGAAATTCCAAGTGTCCATATTGGAATGTGAAGAGTCATAATGTAATGTAATGAGTCATTATGTAAAAAATTTGAAAAGTCATGAGGGGAGTCCAAGAGTCACAAATGGGCATGCGAAGAGTCACCCCCTTTGTTATAAATATATTCCCATAAATCATGTAACAAGATTTTGAGAGCTAAGCTTTTGGCTAGGCTTAGGCTTAGGAAGAGCTTGGGAGTTTTGTGAGAGCATTACTTTCTTCGTAGTGTAGAGGGAGTATACTTCTTTGGAGGAGCAGGTGTTGTTGACTTCACGTTCCACTATTGGGGCAAGTGGCTCGTCAATGGTGTATGTATGATTGGAACTTATACTTTTAATAAAACTCAGAACCGACACAATTTCATCCATATGTTGTGAATATAGTAGGATTATTCTTGTTGTATTTTCAATGTATGTTATTTAACTTACACATATGCGTATGAACTACTTCGTTTACATTTGTATGAATCTTGTTGGATGCGTTTTGATGTATTAATTCGTCACCTTAACTTGTGGATATTCCACATGTTAGTTTGTGTGATGCCATTATGCTCGTGTGTTCCTTCCAAGTTACGTACTATTACAGGCTTCAAAGGGGCGCACTTCCTTTCCCCTTTGTGTGTTGGAATCTTCATGCATCACACTTGACTTTCTACACGATCACACACTTGTTTTCACCAATTACACGATGCACCACTCTATGCGTATTTGAAACCATGGAAGATCATTAACACCCCAATGTTGGGACTCCTACTCCAAATAGTATTAGGTCTAGTTGGGACTTTATATCGGGGAGATTCCCTAAATGTTGGCGGGTACACCACCATTAACAGAATGGAATAATAGGTCTATATATTCCTCTTTGATTGAGTAATATAAGGCTTCCTAGCTCAATTTATATTGTTGATTTTAATTGAAAGGAATCCCTCCCACCAATATTCTTATTAATTCCTCACCCAGGGATCTTAAATGATAAGGAAGATTCCCCAAATTCTGACCTTTCCATAATCCATCTGCATTCCCTGTTGATATATGGGTCAAAGAGTTGATACCTTGATGGTGCATATAGTCCATTAAGGGCCGTAGATCTTCTTCTTTCTCTAACGGGGGGAGGTGAAGGATAGATTCTTCCCATAATCTAATATTATTTTCATTCTGAGGGACCTAATAAAAATGGGATTTGATATAAAAATAGGTTTTTATTTTAGATATTCATTTCATAAAAAAATTCCTTTTGATTAATTTATTTTCCTTAATTCAATATTAAAAACTATATTCTAACTATTATTTCCTTCTATTAAAATATTATTTATTAATAAATAATATTTCTTTAGTCAAATCTAACTTTTATATTACAACAACTAAATTATTTTCTCTCCATCTGTTTAACTTGGTGCCAAGATCTGATTCTTCATCTTGTCCGATGATGAACCACACTGGATGGTTTGAAACACGTCGACAAAACTCTGATGATGTGATTTTTATCGAAAATTTTCGTTCTTTTTATGATATGGATCACATAAGCCTAAATTCAAAAAAAGAGTTTTCCGAGAGGAGTTTCCAGATGGGAGAAAATTGTTTGGGATGAAGTTTTTCTTCTGCAGCTTGGATATATTTTTCACTCAAAATTTATACCCACGAGGAATTTGGTTGCGTCTTCATTTTTCGTTCTAATTTTGCGCCAATAGTGATATTCATCAATTCGGTATCTCTGATACCAAGACCTCCGTGGATCTTAGGTGCTTTGATCATGGCCCAATTTACAAGGTGAAACTTTTTGTGGTAGTCTTACCTCCTTCCCAAATATTTTCTTAAATAGATCCCTAGCCTGTGTAATATTTTTTTTGGTGCCATTAAAGTCGAGAATTGGAATAGAGGGATGGCATGCATTACTACTTTAGATAAGACTGTTGTGCCAAATAGTTTGAGCCATCTAGCACCCCAATTCTCCATTCTGGTCTTGATCTTGTCTATTTTACCCTGCCAGAACTTCGTAGAAGACCTCTTCAAGAAAATAGGCATTCCTAGATATTTAAATTATGTCCATTCCTTGACTAAATTGAAACTGATTACTTCTTCAATTTTCTTTTTGGGCGAATACTATAGATATTCCATGAGTAAATTTGTGATTTGGCCTTGACCCTCCAAAGTCTGTAAGAAATTTGTCCAAGATTTTTTTATACCTTTTAGCTATTTCAACATAGGCCCCTCCCAACAGAATATTGTCATCGACCAACTGCCTATGGTTGATGCTTTTGAATTTGGTAGAGAAGCGAATTCCTCGGAGACGACCAATACTTCTTTCATACTCCAATCTCCTAATCAAATTATCAACCATGAAATTGTACAGGAATGAAGAGAGAGGACAACCTTGCCTTAGGCCTTGGTGGCTTTAAAGAAACAGGTTCCTCTACTGTTGATCAGAGGTGTAATCCACGATGAACCAATACAAAGTGTTATCAATTGAATAAATCTTTCATGGAATCCCATTTTATTCATTACCTTGAAGAGAAATTTGTGTCGAACCCTTCCAAACACGTTTTCCATGTCAAGCTTTATGATCATACCTTGATCGCCCCTTTGCCAGTTAGAGTCCGTCATTTCCTGAATAATGATCACATTATCAAAGATTTGCATTCCTGGTACAAATACTCCCTGATTTTCGTTAATGATATAAGGAATTAATTTCTTGAGTCCTAGAGGAATTTTTTTTGAGATGACTTTGTAGGAAACATTACATAAGGATATTGGAAAAAATCTAGCAAAGGAAGACGAGTTATTCTCTTTTGGAAAATGGGAAAGAAATTAGGAATTGGTTCTTCCTCCCATACAATGCTGATTGAGTTGTGGATAATGTCCCAAGAATGATGGAAAAAGAAGGTTGGGAATCCATCAGGCCTTAGAACCTTGTCTAGATGAAAGGAGAAGATGACCTGCTTAATTTCTTCATTGGATGGAGAAGCAGTGAGAAATGCATTCATATCTTTAGATACTAGGTTAGGAACATGCTCTAGCATATAATGATCTTCCTAATCCAATGATTTATCAAGGCTTGGTACAAATTGCTAAAATGATCAATTGCAACTTCTTGAATTAACTTCAAGACTTCAATTTTATGGCCTTGCTGATAAATCTCTACTATATTGTTTTTATGTTCCCTATTTTTAGCTTGATTATGGAAAAACTTCATGTTCCTATCTCCAAAATTCAACCATATTGTTACACATCATTTTGTCACCATGATATTTGACTGTCATTATGGGTCTATCACCATCCATATCATGTTCCCTTAGAGGTAAAAAATACTCATGTTCCTGAACTAAGTCTTGGAAAGTGGAGAAAAGCTCTTTAAAACCTTTAAAATATTACTTGGCGCTTTTTGTGACCATTACTTGCGCATGCACTAATACTTCTTATATTACTGTGGTGATCACCACTCTTTTCGCCACTAAAACCTGCGCACCCCCATAAAAATGAAGTAAATATAAAAAGTAACTTCTAGAAGCCTAGTTAGTCGAATATTCTCTCAACTGGAAGCCTCAAGAGTCACGTTAGTTTGAGCTTTATCCCTCTACTCATGGAGCTTATCCCTTGGTCAAAGGAACCCAAATCCCTTCATGGGAGGAACTCATCCCTCTCTTAATGGATCTAAAACTACCTCAATCTCTCTATAAATTGAGCTGAAGTTTCAGGTTGAAGGGTAGATACTGATTTGTATAGATTCTAAGTTGGAGATAGTTCATAGAGTTCATAGATTCTGAACTAGTAAGTTGTTGTTTGCACATTGAAGATTACACCTTTGTGTATATGAATTCACACTCGTAATTCTAGAGAAGAAGGCTTATCAAACTGAAGGAAACGATTGCGTAGACACACGGGAGAAATCTGTACAACATCAAGGCTCAGGTTGTAAGATTTCTCTTTTTAATTTCTGATAATACATATGGATTTTTTTTTCTCATTGTCTTGTTTTTTAATTCATGGAAATGATGTCAATACTTAGAATCCTTGATCACTAATTTAAAATAGTATTTATGATTATTATATGTTGCAGGTGCTTTGATCTTTTTCATTGTTTGTGATTGCAGGTTCTTCTCAACATTGAGGAATTTCTTTGGAGCGAAAGGCAAAAGGCTACATCGAACGTCTCAGTTGAAAGGTAGGAGCATAACCTCCTTATTTCAAGGTTGTAATAATCTAAAATACAAATAGTTTAGAGAAAAAGGCATTCCATGGATCTTTGTTTCTAGTTACTTGTTGGAGTACTAGGGAGATCGCTCTTGTCAGCAAGAGGGATTAATCCACAAAACAAATTGGCGACCATACTGGGGAAAACAAGTTTAGTTTTTTTTGGTTCTGTTTGGTTTGACATTCTAGCTTTCTTTTTTTGACTTCTTTGAGTGTGGTTGGGTATATAACCTTTTAGATTCTCTAAGATAGAAAACCTTAAATTTATTTTTTCCAACTTTTCTCTGCCCTACGCAGTTTTCTGTGAAAAACAGAGTGATAACCTGTGTAACTTGTTAGCATAGTTCAGTGTGCATGCGCACTGGTTCGTGCTGAGAAGTTGCGCACCCCTTGGAAAATTAAAAGAAAAAAATTAAAATTTTCTATTCCAGAGTTAGATAACCAAAATTCTTGAGGTTTAACCTGATCTATACCAGTTGTCAGAGTCTGTGTATGAACTCCTTCTCAACACCTGAGAGTCTTGTTTGATAAATCATCCTTTTTGCGTAATTTAGTTAAGGTTTGCCCTGGTTTGTTGTTGCTCCTTTTGCAAGATAGATTCACTTTCCAAAGATCACTGGTTTTATGCTATTGATTCCTTGAGCCACCAAGATATTGCCAACCTTACCTATTTGAATATTTGTTTCTTATTCGATTGGAAAACGAAAAAGCTTCTAGATCACCGAACTTTGATTTATCTCAAGCTAGTCTTTTATGATTTTATTTATTCTAGGTCAAGTGGAAACATTTTTAGTTTGCTTACAACTAAGATAAATCATTAAAAAAACACTCATAGGTATCTTAGTTAGGATTGATAATTAGAACTTTGATTTGCTTTGAAGTTTTTATACTTTTTAGGGTTTTTAGAAGTTGCTTTCTTTTTAGATTTGTTTTTTCATCAAAATTGTAGTTTTTGGCTTTGTAATCAATGGAATTTTCTTCACAAAAGAGACATTGGTCATGCTTGGAAATTGTTTTCTTGACGAAAATGAATTTTATTTGAGGTTTTAGGAAGCTTGTACTTTTTGAGTTCAAAATTCCTTCAACTTTATATTAAATATAATTCATCAAAATAAAAGAGTTGCATTTTTCATATTGATGCATTTAGAGTATTTTGAGTCAGGTCACAATATCATCAAGTTTCATCTCCATACCCCTTTGCGTAAATAACATCTGAATCAATACAATGCTTAATAAAATCAATCTAGATATTTTTTACATTTTCTAGGGCTCATTCCACTAATTTAGCCTAGGATATTGCTTTGGAATAGGTTGTAATTAACGTTCCAAAGCAGTTAAAACAAACAAGTAACATCTTGCGGTAGGGAAATCCAATTTTTTCATTTGTACTCTGGGAAGCTCTTCTTAAAAGCGTCAAGCACGAGGTCATGTCGGACCAAGTGAGGTAATTGTACCTACTTCATTGGTGAAGATAGAAGACATGCATGTAATACAAACGGTAAACCTCAGATTAACCATTGTCAAGGAGCCTGGGGTCACTTGTTAGCAAACCTCAGATTTACCATGTCAAGGAGCTTTCAAGGGGTTTGAGCTTGATACTCTTCCCTAGTGTGTATTTCGGATTGTAGACTGTTCCCCTAGGTGCAATTGTCTCAGTTGGTGACCTTAGTGGCCATAACCTGTAGGATTTTCCCCAGGGTGACAGTGGAGGGAAGGTCCCACTATACCTGGAGCAGATGTTGACTAGAATCACTCACTAGAAAATTTGGGGGAATTTCGGACGGCCAATTCGTCGCTATTCCGACACATACTCGTCGCAAGAGCGACAGTTCGAGGACAGGAAAAACGTGGTTTGCCATTCCGTCGCAATTCCGACGCACTTAAAAAGTGTCGCACTACCGACACTTTTTCTATCGCTTCCAAACAAGCGTCGCTCTTCCGACGTTTCCCAAACCGTCGTACTTCCGATGTTTGTAAAATTTCGCACTTCCGACGAAATGTGGTCCGACGTTTTGAACGTCGCTCTTCCGACGTTTGTAAACTATCTGGTCCAACCTAAAATGTGGCTCGCGTTTTGAGCATTCGCTCCTCCAACATTTTTATGCGCCAGAGCCCCGACCTGGTTTTAGGTTATCGCCAATTCTCTTGTGAGTACCAAAAAGTGTCGCAAGATCAATGCATTGCAAAAGTGTCGCAAGACCGACTCTTTCCAGAAGCGTCACAATACCGACGCATTCCAAAAGTGTCGCAATATTGACCCTAGGAAGAACTTTCGCAATATCGACGGACGTCACAAGACCGACGAAAATGGAAATCATTCAAGACGTCGGAAGACTGATGCTTACAAAGCGTCGGTATACCGACAGCGGGTTCAATTTAAAAAAAAAAAAAATGAAACTTTAAAACATGACAGTAAATCTCCAATATTTGTTATGAATTGTGGGCATTCCAATTGTTATGAACATAATTCGACCGTGAAATATTAATATAATAAACCACCCCACAGCGCTTCGACTATAAACAATCATATAAACATGGCTCTGTATTTCAAAAAACAGGTTTAAAATAGAAACAGGGCAACATTTTTTTTTCTAAGTAAAGTTAATCTATTAACAATGGGAATAAAATTACAGCATGACCGAAGTCAAAAACATTGCCCAGACTTATGGCAAATTTGTCATCAAAAAATCAAAAAATAAGACTGCCCTCATATGGGGAAACCAGTCTTGAACGTTTACAAAATTCAAAAATATTACAGAGGTCCAGCACAGTAATATAATCTAAAACATGCCCAATTAAGTGGGCGCGAAGCAAGAAAACCAAATTAACCAAACTACTCCTCCGGTGGTTCCTCGACGATTCGGCACCATCCTTCGGAAGGTCCAGGATCGCCAGGTGATATCTCCACATTCACGCCACCACTCCCCTCTTGAAGGCCCGAATGCTGGCCGGCTTTTTCTGAGCTCAGACCCGCCGGATGGGTGCATTGTTCCTCCACTTGGGCCTCCTCATGGAAAACCACGGTGATTGAAGTTGTGATTCGTGGGCGGTTCAGAGAGAAATTAAAGGAAAAAAACATAGTTTGCATCGTGGGAGAAGGTGAAGTGGTGGGGAAATGAGGAGCAGGGGAGCCCATATGGTGGCCAGATCCTAGAACCTGACCCTGCGCACTTCTAGTGTTTGGATAGCGACCTACATAATAATCATTGGATTGGCCGGAAGGCAACTCGGTTGAGGGGCTGGAGGGAGCGCGCAGGGGTTGACCTCTAGTGCTCCCCCTACAGCAACGTATCCTTTGACACAGGCAAGGCATGGGTGTAGTCTCAACAGTGGGCACAAGACAAGACGGAGAAGCAGGATTCCAAGAAACCGAGGAAGACAGACACAGACCAGGCCGAGAGAAATGCATATTTGCACAAAGGTCTAAGCAGCAGTTCAGCTAGTCACTTCTCCTTCTTGTCACAGTGAGGAGGCAGTGTAACCCAGCAATCAAAGAGCATCTGCAATTCAAAGGTTGCGGCTCGTCTGAAAAACCATAGCGAAACGCCATTTTAACGACCCGAAGAATGCTCGTCATAATTAATCTCTCATTGATGAGAGCGGAAGGCCAGATCATATTGGAGCATGTGGAATTGATAACAAGAGTGGAGGTCCAATCTTGAACAACGTTAAAACTTAATGCGATTTGATGTGAAAACCTTGGAACTTAAATATCGGCTGATTGAACAGCGTTAAAACTTAATGCGATTGATATGAAATCGCCACATCCATGTCCCATCGCCTTAAACGCCATCGAATGCACCCGCATCCGGGAACAGGGCAACTTTTGATTGAGGACACGTGGCAGAAATTGATTGGAGCGGATCTTTGTTTGGGCCGCTCGCGCAGTGGAAATCCGGACCCGAAAAAGATTAGGGCGAATTTGATAAGAAATTTGCGTCACAACTCTCCCTCCGTACGCCAGCCCAACTTCGGACCCGAAAAAGATTAGGGCGGAATTCATTTGGTTTTCGCGTCACAAAATTGGCCGACGTCAGCAGGCTATTTTGGAACGCGAATCTGGTTTGAATTATGGTTTATCGTCGTTTGAAGTCCGGCGGGCTCCATGGCTAAAGGGTTCGTTTGAAGTTTTGACAAAGGTTTTGTTATATATTTTATTTTATATAACGTGCGGCGGAATAGTTTTATTGTTTGTTAAGGTCCCACACTGGTTTTGGTAATATTTTGTTTTAAATGCGACGTATATATGTTATATATATATATTTCATATATATATTAAAACATTTATAAATTGTGGACCCCAGGAGCATTTTAATAGATTTGTTATTTGCATAGTTTTGTTATGTTTTTAATATATGTGTTGCATATAAAAGAAAAGGGTTGTGAGCCTGTTTCAGAATGTAGTTGTAAATTTT
>JAXQQM020066352.1:650000-655411 GCA_034641835.2 Pinus albicaulis | reverse complement strand
GGACACGTCCGATCGGGTCGGGTCGTTCGGTCGTGCAGGGTGACGGCGTCCGTTCGGGTCGGGTCGTTCGGTCGTGCCAGGTGAGGGCGTCTGTTCGGGTCGTGTCGTTCGGTCATGCCGGGTGAGGGCGTCCGTTCGGGTCGGGTCGTTCGGTCGTGTCGGGTGAGGGCGTCCGTTCGGGTCGGGTCGTTTGGTCGTGCAGCACGATGGCGTCCGTTCGGGTGGGCGTGCCGGGTGAGGGCGTTTGTTCGGGTCGCGTCGGGTCATTTGGCCCGAGGGCACCCGTGTCAGATTTGCTAAGTTGTGACCGCCCCGGTGCCTTGTGCACGTTCGGGCAGCCCGTTTGCCGTTTGCTCCCATGTGCGTCCGTTTGGTGGGGCGTGCCATGTTGCGCCGGGTGAGGGCGTCCGTTCGAGTGGGCGTGCCGGGTGAGGGCGTCCGTTCGGATCGGGTGGTTTTGCCCGAGGGCGCCCGTGTCATATTTGCTAAGTTGTGACCGCCCGGGTGCCTTGTGCACGTCCGGGCGGCCCGTTTTCCGTTTGCTCCCATGTGCGTCCGTTTCGTCGGGTCGTTCGGTCGTGCCGGGCGAGGGCGTCCGTTCGGGTCGGGTCGTTCGGTCGTGCCGGGCGAGGGCGTCCGTTCGGGTCGTGTCGTTCGGTCGTGCCGGGTGAGGGCGTCCGTTCGGGTCGGGTCGTTCGGTCGTGCCGGGTGAGGGCGTCCGTTCGGGCCTGCCGGCGACGTGCTAACATGGCGTCCGTTCGGGTGGGCGTGCCGGGCGAGGGCGTCCGTTCGGGTCGGGTCGGGTCGTTTGGCCCGAGGGCGCCCGTGTCAAATTTGCTAAGTTGTGACCGCCCGGGTGCCTTATGCACGTCCGGGCGGCCCGTTTGCCGTTTGCTCCCATGTGCGTCCGTTCGGGTCGGGTCGTTCGGTCGTGCCGGGTGAGGGCGTCCGTTCGGGTCGGGTCGTTCGGTCGTGCTGGGTGAGGGCGTCCGTTCGGTCGGGTCGTGCGCACGATGGCGTTCGGCTCGGTGGGCGTGCCTGCGAGGGCGTCCTCGTTCGGTTGGCCCGGCCGCCTGCCCGAGCGCCCGTGTCGACGGCGGTTGCGACCGCCGGTGCCTTGTGCACGCCCCGGCCGGCCGTCGTTTTCCGTTTGCTCCCATGTGCGTCCGTTTGGTGGGTGTGCCGGTCGCGCCGCGGTGAGGGCATCCGTTCGTGCCTGTGGCCCGGCCCGAGGGCGCCCGTGTCAAATTTGCTAAGTTGTGACCGCCCGGGTGCCTTGTGCACGTCCGGGCGGCCCGTTTGCCGTTTGCTCCCATGTGCGTCCGTTTGGTCGGGTCGTTCGGTCGTGCCGGGCGAGGGCGTCCATTCGGGTCGGGTCGTTCGTTCGTGCCGGGTGAGGGCGTCCGTTCGGTTGAAGTTCGCCTGCCGTGCCGGTGAGTGTGTGTCCATTCGTGTCGGGTCGCCTTGGCCGTGCCGGTGAGGGCGTCCGTTCTCGGGCGAGTCGTTGTCCGGCCGGTGGGCGTGCTTGCGAGGGTTCGTTCGGGCCGGGCCTGGGCCGTTTACCCGAGGGCGCCGTGTCGATTTTAAGGCCGCGGACCGCCCTGGCAAGTTTTGTGCACGTCCGGCGGTTCGTTTGCCATTTTCTCCCATGTGCGTCCGTTTGGTCGGGTCGTTCGGTCATGCCGCGTGAGGGCGTCCGTTCGGGTCGGGTCGTCTCGGTCGTGCCGGGTGAGGGCGTCCGTTCGGGTCGTGTTGTTCGGTTGTGCCCGGTGAGGGCGTCCGTTCGGGGCGGGTCGTTCGGTCGTGCCGGGTGAGGGCGTCTGTTCGAGTCGGGTCGTTTGGTCGTGCGGCACGATGGCGTCCGTTCGGGCGGGCGTGCCGGGCGAGGGCGTCCGTTCGGGTCGGGTCGGGTCGTTTGGCCAGAGGGCCCCCGTGTCAGATTTGCTAAGTTGTGACCGCCCAGGTGCCTTGTGCATGTCCGGGCGTCCCGTTTGCAGTTTTCTCCCATGTGCGTCCGTTTGGTCGGGTAGTTCAGTCGTGCCGGGTGAGGGCATCCGTTCGGGTCGGGTCGTTTGGTCGTGTCGGGTGATGGCGTCCGATAGGGTCGGGTCGTGCGGCACGATGGCATTCGTTCGGGTGGGTGTCCCGGGCGAGGGTGTCCGTTCAGGTTGGGTCGGGTCATTTGGCCCGAGGGCGCCCGTGTCAGATTTGCTAAGTTGTGACCGCCCGGGTGCCTTATGCACGTCCGGGCGGCCCGTTTGTCATTTGCTCCCATGTGCGTCCGTTTGGTCGGGCGTGCCATGTCGCGCCGGGTGAGGGCGTCCGTTAGGGTGGGCATGGCAGGTGAGGTCGTCCGTTCGGGTTGGGTGGTTTGGCCCGAGGGTGCCCGTGTCAGATTTGCTAAGTTGTGACCGCCCGAGTGCCTTGTGCACGTCCGGGCGGCCCGTTTTCCGTTTGCTCCCATGTGCGTCCGTTTGGTCGGGCGTGCCGTGTCGCGCCGAGTGAGGGCGTTCGTTTGGGTGGGCGTGCCGGGTGAGGGCGGAAGCGCCCTGCCTGCCTGTGGTTTGGCCCCAGGGCGCCCGTGTCGACGAGCAGCAGACCGCCGAGCATGTGCACGTTCGGGAGGCCCGTTTTCCGTTTGCTCCCATGTGCGACCGTTCGGGTGGGCGCGCCGTGTCGTGCCAGGTGAGGGCGTTCGTTCGGGTTGGGTGGTTTGGCCCGAGGGCGCCCGTGTCAGATTTTCTAAGTTGTGACCGCCCGGGTGCCTTGTGCACGTCCGGGCGGCCCGTTTGCCGTTTCCTCCCATGTGCGTCCGTTCGGGTGGGCGCGTCGTGTCGTGTCGGGTGAGGGGGTCCGTTCGGGTCGGGTCGTTTGGTCGTGCCGGGCGAGGTCGTCCGTTTGGGTCGGGTGGTTTGGCCCGAGGGCGCCCGTGTCAGATTTTCTAAGTTGTGACCGCCCGGGTGCCTTGTGCATGTTCAGGCGGCCCGTTTGCCGTTTGCTCCCATGTGCATCCGTTCGGGTGGGCGCACCGTGTCGTGCCGGGTGAGGGCGTCCGTTCGGGTCGGGTCGTTTGGCCCGAGGGCGCCCGTGTGAGATTTGCTAAGTTGTGACCGCCCGGGTGCTTTGTGCACGTCCGGGCGGCCCGTTTGCCGTTTTCTCCCATGTGCGTCCGTTCGGGTCGGGCGTGCCGTGTCGCGTTGGGTGATGGCGTTCGTTCGGGTGGGCGTGCCGGGTGAGGGCGTCCGTTCGGGTCGGGTCGTTTGGCCCGAGGGCGCGCCCGTGTCAGATTTGCTAAGTTGTGACCGCCCGGGTGCCTTGTGCACGTTCAGGCGGCTCGTTTGCCATTTGCTCCCATGTGCGTCCGTTCGGGTGGGCGCGCCGTGTCGCCCCGGGTGAGGGCGTTCGTTCGGGTCGGGTCGTTTGGTCGTGCCGGGTGAGGTCGTTCGTTGTGACCGCCCGGGTGCTTTGTGCACGTCTGGGTGGCCCGTTTGCCGTTTTCTCCCATGTGCGTCCGTTCGGGTGGGCGCGCCGTGTCGTGCCGGGTGAGGGCATCTGTTCGGGTGGGCATTCCGGGTGAGGTCGTCCGTTCGGGTGGGGTCGTTTGGTCCGAGGGTGCCCGTGTCAAATTTGCTAAGTTGTGACCGTCCGGGTGCCTTGTGCACGTCCGGGTGGCCCGTTTGACGTTTGCTCCCATGTGCGTCCATTCTCGTGGGCGTGCCGTGTCGTGCTGGCTGAGGGCGTCCGTTCGGGTCGGGTCGTTTGGGCCGAGGGCGCCTGTGTCATATTTGCTAAGTTGTGACCACCCGGGTGCCTTGTGCACGTCTGGGCGGTCGGGCATGCCGTGTCGCGTTGGGTGATGGCGTTCGTTCGGGTGGGCATGCCATGTGAGGGCATCCGTTCGGGTCGGGTCGTTTGGCCCGAGGGCGCGCCCGTGTCAGATTTGCTAAGTTGTGACCACCCGGGTGCCTTGTGCACGTCCGGGCGGCTCGTTTGCCATTTGCTCCCATGTGCGTCCGTTCGGGTGGGCGCGCCGTGTCGCCCCGGGTGAGGGCGTTCGTTCGGGTCGGGTCGTTTGGTCCTGCCAGGTGAGTTCATCCGTTCGGGTCGGGTCGTTTGGCCCGAGGGCGCCCGTGCCATATTTGCCGAGTTGTGACCACCCGTGTGCCTTGTGCACGTCCGGGCGGCCCTTTTTCCGTTTTCTCCCATGTGCGTCCGTTCGGGGGGGCGCTCCATGTCACCCCGAGTGAGGGCGCACGGTCGGGGGCGTTCGGGTCGCCCTGTTTTGTCCGAGGGTGCGCTTATCACATTTGCTTTTCGTGTGAAAGGTGGGTTGGTAATTGAGTTGTTTTGCTCGGTTGTGCCTGAAGAATGGCCTTGGGTCATTTGTAAGGTCGTCGACTTTCTTCTCTCAATCACCACTCGGTAGCATATGAGCGGTAATGTTGGCCATGCTTGTCCTTGGAGGCATGTTTGAACAATCTCTCTTGTCCCCTCTATTTTCTAGAATTTGGATGGGGTTGTTGTGTGTGGCTCTTTGAGATGACTGGCCGCCTGTTGGCTTTGTTGAAATCAGCTCTCCGGTAACTCTCTCTCGTGCCCCTTGGTCGCACGTTTTCTATGTTGAAATCAGAGTTTTGCTATGTCGCTCGTTGGCTCCGTCGATGTCGGATCTTCTCTATATTGTTCTTCTCCTCCCTTTTTGCTTGCTTGTGGGGGGAGGGGTTGGATTTTCGTGTGAAAGGTGGGTTGGTAACTGAGTTGTTTGTTCGGGTGTGCCTGAAGAGTGGCCTTGGGTCATTCGTAGGGTCGTCGACTCTCATCTTCTCTCCATCCCCACTCGGTAGCACATGAGCGGTAATGTTGGCCATGCTTGTCCTGGGAGGCATATGTGAAAAGAGTTACGCTTCTGCTCTGTGTTCTCAGAGTTTGATGGGGGAATTTTTAAGGGAGGTTGCAGGAATGGTTGTTCTTGTTTTATTTCCATCATTTTGCATCGAGGGTGCCACAGGAGATCAAACGATCGAGGTCCACTGTTGCTGCTGACCGGGTGGACTCCTAGGTGGCCTTGGTACGGGGCGAGGAGGGTCGGGGTGGCATTTCTAATAGAGGTTGTCGACTTGGTCATTCTCCTTCTACTTCCTTCTTTTTCCTTTGCAGTGAGGTTGCCGTAGGCGATCAAGTGATCGAGGTCCACTGTTGCTGCTGTCCGGGTGGACTCCTAGGTGGCCTCGCTGCGGGGCGGGAAGGGTTGCAGGGAATTTTTAAGAGATGCCGTGGGGTCGGTTGCTCTCCCTTTATTTACTTTGCTTTTGCATCGAGGTCTCCGCAGGCGATCGGGTGATCGAGGTCCATCGTTGCTTCTGTCCAGGTGGACTCCTAGGTGGCCTTGGTGCGGGGCAGAGATGGTTGGG
>JAXQQM020066352.1:645000-647500 GCA_034641835.2 Pinus albicaulis | reverse complement strand
GCCTATCTTGAGTTCACGCTTGTTGTTTCGTGTACTTGCAAGCGATGCTTGTGCTTGTCCCATCCTTCGTTATTATTTCCCCTAATGTGTTTTTTGTATGGGGTTCGAAAGCTCGTTGCCCGGGAGCCCCCTCTCCAACGGTCCGTTCGGCGGGGCATGGTTGCTGCAGACGAGGTGCTTGGGAAACACGATGGAAAAATTTAGACTCGTTCGTAGCGGCGGTGCTCGGTCCTTTGTTCGTTGGAAGATGTGGGCCTCCATAGTTGGTTCTCTCCAAAAGGCGGCGGCGGTGGTTTATGTGTTTGCTTGGGCGAGCCTTTGTGTTGGGGGTTGGGTCAAGGGAGTGGTTGCGCGTGCGCTTCCTACCTCAACCCTTTCGCGAGGGGAAAATGTCGGGGTGGGGTCAAATATGGGATGGATGAAGAGCGGAGCAATCCGTTGGGCTGGCCACCCTAGTCCTCTCGACCGTTCCTTGACATGCCCTCGCGGAAGGGTTGGGTCTAGGTAATGAAATAGCCCTCCCTTGGTTCGAGCTCCATCAAAATTGCAAGTTTCCTCGTCAATGGGCACGAGGTGGCATTCTTTTCTCGTCCCCCGTTGGTGTTGAGGGAATTCCTCGTCCTTTCTTGAGCCACTCCCCCCTTCCAAGGAAAAGTAGGAAGCAGGTTATGTCCTAGGCCTCACCATTTGGATTGTGGGTTTTTTTGCGCGACTTGGTCATTTCTTGGATGTGTCGATTGTTGCAATAGCGTTGTGGTGTGCGCTTTGGGGGCTTCCCTCTTTTTAGGGTGTGACGTTGCACCGTCGGCGTATTTGTGGCCCTGGGCTTTATCCAACATTGAGTGTCAGCCTGCGATAACTCCTCTTTGGAGTTTCGGTTGTTTGGGCCCCCTTGAATTTTTTGCTGGAAAGGTTGTCGGGTGTCCTGTACATGGAGGGGTGCAATAGCGGGGTGGGTTTGCTATTAGTGCATTTTTTGTCTGAAGCCTTGTGTGGGTTGGGGGGTCGTTTACCTCTCAGTAGTAACGTGCTCTAGGCACTTGTCTCATCGGGGCCCTCGGCTTTTCTAGTGGTCAGGTTTAGGTTGTGGCTTGTCTCTGCTTGGTTGTTTGATTGCCGCTTGTTATTTCGTGCAGATAGAAAGGATGTTGCGTTGCAATGTAGTAAGTGGAAGGGTGCAAAAACGTGGGATGCTTTTGATTGGGTGCCTTGTTTTCATTCTTTTTGGTTAAGCCAACGTCCCCTCGCGCGACGGTGGACCTCTGTTTTTCTAGCTAGCGTTGCTTGAAATTTGGCCCCCTTTCTCTCAAATTGGATTTTTGTCGCGAGTGTTATGGTGGGTAATGCTTGGGTTTTCTTTCTTTCCTGTCATCGTTTGCTTCCCTTCCGGTCCCCAGCTTTATGGAGAAAAGCGAGAATTGTTGTGGGTCGGTGTCGGAGAAGGATGAAAAGTAGTGCAAACTCTTGGGTTGGCCACCCTAGTCCTTCTCGGTTGTCATTCCTTGCAGTTCCCCCCTTTTTTTCTAAGGCACAGGGCTTGGAAATCTTGTACTGTGTTTGAGCCTCCCCTTGTGGTTCGTTTTGTTCCCCCTAGCTTTACGGAGAAAAGGTGGGATTGCCGTGGATTTTGACGTTTTCGGAAGGATGAAAAAGCAGTGCGAGTTCCTGCTGGGGTGGCCGCCCTAGTCGTTCTCGGTCGTCGATCTGTGCAGTTCCCGCCTTTTTGCGAGGGCACGGGGCCTTGAAAGCCTGTTTTGTGTTTGAGCCTCGGCCATGTTTTGGTTCTCTTTTTTCTTTTCTCTTTTTGGGTTGCTTTTTTCTCTTCCTCCTTTCGGCCCCTAGCTTTACGGAGAAAAGGGTGAATCGTTGAGGATTGGCATTCGTGAAGGATGAAAGGCAGCGCGAGCTCCTGGGTTGGCCACCCTAGTCCTTCCCGATTGTCGTTCCTTGCGATTCCCCCCCTTTTGCGAGGGCGCGAGGCTCGCGAAGTGTTTGTTATCTGTTTGGGCCTCCTCCTTCGAGTGGGTGGACAATTTTGTTTCTCTTTCTTTCATGTGTTTTTCTTACTTTCCTCGTTCCGACCCCCGTCTTTACGTAGAAAAAAGGGGGAGTTGTAGTGGGCTTGATGTTCGTGAAGGACGAAAAGAAGCGCGAGTTTTCAGGGTGGCCACCCTAGTCCTTCTCGGTCATCGTTCTTTACAATTCTACCCTTTTTGAAAGGCATGTGGTTTGGAAAGCAGCTCTTCTTGCTCGTTCGAGCCCCTTCCCTTTGGTGAGTGGGTGTTATGGAGTGCGGTTGTCTCGAGGGGGAAGGGGGCTTGTTGCGACGCATTGTACGTTGGGTTGGATTTTAGCCATTTCTCGTGGGGGTGCGATATTTTGGTAACACACGAAAACGACTCTCGGCAACGGATATCTCGGCTCTTGTTACGATGAAGAACGTAGCGAAATGCGATACTTAGTGTGAATTGCAGAATCCCGTGAATCATCGAGTTTTTGA
>JAXQQM020066352.1:627500-640000 GCA_034641835.2 Pinus albicaulis | reverse complement strand
GAATTCATGAGGCGTGTTCATGGTAATGGGCGCGCCCGTCGGCCGTTCGGGCGCCGTGCGACGTTACGGGCGAGCCACCGCACAGTAACCGCACGGGCGCGGGTGTGTGGCGGCGAGCGGCATGGGCGCGTCACACATAGCCGGCGGTGGCATTGGAAAAAGCGACATTACAGGTGAAACGTCACAGTGTAGCTGGAGTCATGGAACTGATGCACGAGTTGAGCGGCCGACGCTACACGAGTGGGCGGACATCTGAACGATGGGGGTCATATCGAGTCGACTGAGTGACCCACGACACGCACATGATACGCATATTAATACGATGTGCGGATGATGGAGAAGTCATCCAACCAACGATCAAGAAAGCATCTGAGTGCGAGCGCATTGGAGCACCACGAGCTAAGCCAATAGCTCGTTGGTGAAGGAAACACGACGGCGGTGAACGCCGGGTGAGCGCGGGTCGAGCTAGGTTATTGACATGCAGGGCATGTGGAATTCCTCCGCAGGGCATCCGCACCACAGGATGGGTCGAGCCATGTTGTTGACATGCAGGGCGTGCAGAATTCCTCCGCGGGGCATCTGCACCGCAGGACGGGTCGAGTCGAGCAGCGCGCGGGTCAATTCGTGCGACATACGTGCAGGGCATGCGTAACTTCTCCACAGGGCATCCACAGTGCAAGGTCGGGTCGGGCAGGGCGTCCACATGATCCGAGCTTCAGTTCGAAGGTTGTTCTCAAGGCATCGTGAGTCAGAATTGAGTGCCGAAAGTTGAAGCAGGTGCGTTTTGATGGGACGGAGCTAACCACATAGCTGGGGGAGCAGATTGAACAGATGGAGAGCTCGTGGGGAGGTCTGAAATCATTTGTAGTGCTGACCCGAGTGACCCGGCAGCACTTGGGCAGTTTTATACAGGATATTCCCGAGGTGAATTCTAGTGCTGTAAACGATTGTTGTGGGCTAGTTAATGATTGTCAAGCATTGTAAGCTTGGAAAAAAAGTGACTTGCCTTGGGAGCTTTGCTCTGCTTGTTTTGTGGGCTAGTTAATGATTTTCAAGCATTGTAAGCTTGGAAAAAAAGTGACTTGCCTTGCCAAAGAGCAAAGGGGGTCTTTTGCTGGATTGGAACTTATACTCTATTTCGTATTTATGAAACATATTATCGGGCAGACCCATTATTAGCTGGGAGTTGCCCCTCCCTTGTATGTATGGGCGTACACTGTGGATGTGATGATGATGTTCATGTTTTCCGCACATTGAAAGAACATTTGATTAACTAATTCAACAAGTGTTGCTAAAGGCGTAGTCTACATACTTGAGTATTACGAAAAGGAGAAGTACGGTAGTGCCGCACCCCGTCTATAGCACGGTTGAAAGGTCACCGAAGGTCTAGGGGCGTGACAGGTTTCCTCGCCCCGTCGTGATGACAGTCACCCAACTGTGCGAAATGTAAGGTTTCCATGTCCCTGCTCAATGAACGCCATCCAATTATACGCCCGCCGCGATGGAAACCGCCCCTGTAAGACCCACGAGCCGAGGATGACGACGGAAGGCGTTGGAAGCGTTCGGTGGACATGCGAGGAATGACGAAAACCACGATGAAAGGTTAGACAGGCGCACCGACGGACGAAAACATCGTTCGGCTACTATGCAACGTTATCATGGTGATCGTGCGACGTTTAGGAGCGACGTGCATAAACGCGTCCAAAAATGGCCGTGTGTTGGCTTGGAGGTTTTATAGGCCGGCCGTGGTGGCAAGCCAACGTTACGGAGGAAATGCCACGTCATAACCAAGGCTTTATGGGCGTTTACTGGGTCGGCCTTATATGGGTCAAGCCCCACCCATGGAAGCAATGTGTGGGCAAAGGCACATATGAAAGGAGGACGTGCGATGGACGATAAAGGAAAGAAAGAAGAACATCAACATCTTGCTGATTCCACCATTGGCAAGCTAATGCTCGAGCCAGAGCGAAGGTCGAGGGTGGAGGGCGAAGACGTAGCAGGGAAACAGAGTCTGGGTCGAGTCGGGTAAAAACCGGTTTGGCGTTCACCCGCAGGTCGAGTCGGGTTCCTTCCGTAGGGCGCGTGCGGTGCAGTGTTTAGTGCATGGTCGAGTCGGGTTCCTTCCACAGGATGTGTGGAGAACAGTGTTTAGGGCGGGCGCGTTCAGGTCGAGTCGGGTTCGTGCAGCGTGCCCACGTTCCGGATGCGCGGAACAGTGTTTGAAGGAACGGAGTTCGTTCAGCAGGGTCGGGTCGAACGCGTTCAGGAAACGCGTGCAGACCGTGACCCTAGTGACCCGCGTGCGGAAACGCGTTCAGGGTGCCGACGGCGTCTGTGACCCGAGTGACCCACTCCAACCAGAATTCGCGTAGACTTCAGAAACATGTTCTGAAAGGGAATTTTTGGGTTCCTTTGGATTTTTTGCACTGTTGGGAAGCTGTTAAGGCTAGACCCAGGTACAAGCACATTTGGCAAGAAGCATAAATGGTTTATGGAGGCTTGGTTGTATAGTTATTGTAGATTGTACATATTTATTGAAGCATAATACTGGGCAGACTTATTAACAGGATTTTCCCCTCCCTTGAATGTATGGGCGTTCATGTGGTTCGATATTGATGTTTATTTCTATTTCATTTCCACATAGGAGCACTTTGGAAGATTAATTAAACAAGTGTTGAGTTAGGTGTAGTCTACTTACTGAGTATTTGAAAAGAGAAAAATAAGGTAGTGCCGCACCCATCTATAGAGCGGTTGGGAGACTACCACAGGTATAAGGGCGTGACAGTTGGTATCAGAGCTACATTTTTGTGGCCTTTTTATTATTATTATTGAGCAGGGATACCGTTGCAGGTGGTATTGAAGCTTGATGGATGAGTTTGTTTCATTGGAAATAAACTTCAAAGAAATTAAAGAGAAGTCGAAGGAAGTGGAAAAGGAGTTTGATGAGGCGAGTCGGACCATTGATACATTGTGCAAGAGGAGGACATCTGGCATGAGAAAAGATGAAATGTTTCGACTTATGAAGAAAGTGAGTATTCTCCGAGCAGAAATGGACAAGGTGGAAGAAGAGCGAAGGAAGTTACTTGATCAGCTTCTCAAGCTTTGAGACCTTGGAAAGATGAAGCATGGTGGCATGAAGCCCACTGTGGCCGAACCAAAGGATGTTGTAGATGTGATTGAAGTCAAGGAAGAAGCTGATGAACAAGTTGGACCAGAACCAAGCACATTACAAGAATTGATGGTGGACGATTCTCACAAGGATGTTGCAGATGTGGTAGAAGTCCAGGACGAACTTGATGAACATGTTGGACCAGTGCCAAGCACATCGCAAGAATCGGTGATGGATGATTCTGGGGAGGATGTTGAGGATGCATATATGATCGAGGAAGAACTCGTGGAACAAGTTGAACCTGGACCAAGCACATTGCAGGCATTGGGGGATGAACCACATGAAAATGTTGCAGAAGTGACAATGATCGAGGAGGAACTTTATGAGCAGGCAGTACTAGGATCAGAAGCATTGCAGACATTGATGAGGACGGAGGACACTCGCTTAGAGATTATTCATGAAGACATGGCTCATGTTTCAATTGAGCATCTGGGAGATGGACCGTATGCAGGGATGGGAAAGAAGATGACTTCTTTTCCAATACCATGGAGGACCTTTCCTCGGATGACTATGATGGAACCTTGTACATTGGAGAAGCAAGGGGAGCATTTCTTGTTGTAGGCATTGATAGGGAAATTTGTGACCTCGCTCTAGTAGGTTCAAATTCCCGTGACAAGGGTGGAACTTGATGATCTCTGTGATAGATACGGGTCATGCTTAGCCACATGAAAACTGGCTAGGTGCCCGGCATGACTCATGGACTGCCTTGGTGGTAGGGCACATTGTCTGGGTAGACTTCTTCATGGCTTACAACCAAGAAGGAACTCTTGGTGCACCTTTAACGGGGGAGAAGCCTTGGAGGAAGTACCCATGATGATGATGGTAGAAGTGACCGAGGGCACTTAGCCTGTACACTATACACATGATGGTGACTGGGGTTGAGGCGAGTCTACTCTTGATGGACACATGGGAAACCAAAGTCATGTACATTGACATGAGGGCATGGCAGGACATTATGTGGAGACATTATGCAGGTGCACTTACTGGGTGCCCACTTATGAGCATCATGGAGGAGTGTCAAGAAGGAATATGCTGAGCATGATTGATTGTTGGTGCTACATGGAGATCTTTTATAGATGGGCTGATGGATGTTGCTCACTTTGAGCAACAAGACATTGCTTGGATGAGCAGCCTACGAGCACATTCATACGACTTGCAGGGTGAGAACAACTTGTGGTGGCACTCGTGGGCAATACAAGTATGCTTGCCAACGCTTTGGATAGGATGATGCGTGGGAGTTCATGATGGAGTTTCATTCATTGGAGGCTTCATACTACAATGATCATGCAGTATATGGTTCACTGAGGAACTGAGATCGAGATTGTTCTTGATTTTGATGCACTATGGGATGCATACCTTCGAGTAGGGAAACACGTTCGGTCGGGTCGGGTCGCGTGAGGGCGCCCAAGGAAACGTGTTCAGGTCGGGTCGTGTGAGGGCGGCCGTATAAAAAATGCTAAGTTGTGACCACCCGCGTGCCTTGTGCACGTTCACGCGGCCAGTTTCTGATTTGCTCCCTTGTGCCTTCGTTCGGGCGGGTCGGGTCGGTTCGTGCCGTGTGAGGGGGGCCGTATAAAAAATGCTAAGTTGTGACTGCTCGTGTGCCTTGTGCACGTTTGTGCGACCCGTTTTCCATTTGCTACCTTGTGCCTTCGTTTGGGCGAGTCGGGTCGTGCAGTGTGAGGGCGCCCAAGGAAACGTGTTCGGGTCGGGTCGTGTGAGGGAGGCCGTATAAAAAATGCTAAGTTGTGACCGCCCCTGTGCTTTGTGCACGTTCGTGCGACCCTATTGCCATTTGCTCCTTTGTGCCTTCGTTAGGGCGGGTCAGGTCGTGCCGTGTGAGGGCGCCCAAGGAAACGCATTCAGGTCGGGTCGTGTGAGGGAGGCCATATCGAAAATGCTAAGTTGTGACCGCCCGTGTGCCTAGTTGTCACGCCCCTATACCTTCGGTGTCTTTCAACCACGCTATAAACGGGTGCGGCACTACCGTACTTTTTTCTTTTTCCAAATACTCAAGTATATAGAATACGCCTTTAGCAACACTTGTTAGTTATTAACCAAAGGTTCTCTCGATATGCGGAAATAAACATAAACATCATTATCAATCCACAAGTATGCTCATACATACAAGGGAGGGGCAATTCCCTGTTAATAATGAGTCCGACCGATAATACGTTTCATAAATATGAAATAATAAGTTCCAATCTAGCAGAAGCCACTTCTGCTCCTTGGCAAGGCAATTTAGCCTTTTGACCAAGCTCTAAGGCTTGTTAACCATCAAACTAGCCTACAGCAATCATTTACAATCATCAGAATTCACCTTGGAAATATCCTGCACAAAACTGCCCAAGTGTTGCCGGGTCACTCAAATCGGCACTGCAAATCATTTTAGACCATCCCTCGAGCTCCCTGTGTGTCCAATCTGCTTCCCAACTATACGGTTAGATGCGGCCCGTCAATACGCACATTCTGCAATTTACGACACTCAATTCTGACTCCGGACGCTCCCGGAATGGCTTCCGCACTGTCGTGCAGTTCGTGCAGAGGTGCCCAGTCGTGGGTCACCCGACTCGCCCAACCAAACGCGTTCGGATCGGGTAGTTTGGGCCGAGGGTGCCCGTATCAGATTTGCTAAGTTGTGACCGCCCGGGTGCCTTGTGCACGTCCGAGCGACCCGTTTTCCGTTTGCTCCCATGTGCGTCCGTTCGGTCGGGCGGGCCGTGTGGCACTGGGTGAGGGCGTCCGATTATTCAGGTAGACGGGTTGAGTCAGAAGAAGCGTCAAATATCGATTCAGAAATAGAGGGTATTTTAGAGTAACCACCAGTGTGCAGTATCGAACCGTATACACCATTTGCTCCATGTCATCGGATTTGATCGAATAGCTTTGATTCTTAGGAGTGAATGGAGTCAATTGCGAATCATTTGATCGTAATGAGAAGCGTCGGGTCGACATCGAAATTAGAGATTATTTTTATTTTTTCCGATTAGAGGCGTCCATTACCGATCGGGTCATGAGATTCTCGAGTCGTAGTGGAGTGAAGTAGATTCGGAGTTGGAGTCATGTCGTTGTCTTGATGATCGATTGATCGAATGATTTGATCATCTCCAAATAAAGCGTTCGTTCCAGATCGATCATTAATGATTTAATTCGTCTTGAGAAAGTATCTATTCGAAATCAGATCAAATCGTTTAACCCAAAGCGTCCGTTCAGATCAAATCGGGTAAGTCTGGATGAAGAAGCGTCAGGTTCAGATCAAGATCGAGACTGGCGTCTTAGGAGTGAGAAGCGTCGGTCGGTCGGGTCGGGTCGGGTCGGGTGGGTGGGCGTCTTAGGGTGAGGGCATCAGATTCGGGTCGGGTCGTGTCATTTGGCAGGGCGTACGTTCGGGTGGGCGTCTTGGAGTGAGGCGTCGGGTTCGGTCGGAGTCGGGTCCTTTGGTCGTCTTCGGGTGAGGTGTCCAGATTCGGAGTAGATCGGAGTCGGGTGGAAATGCGGAGTGGGGCGTCCCGTTCGGGTCGGAATCGGAGTCATTGGCGAGGCGCCGGGTGTCAGTTGCTAAGTTGCGACCCGCGGGGTGCCTTGTGCACGTCCGGGTGGCCCGTTTACTGTTTTCTCCCATGTGCGTTCGTTTGGTCGGGTCGTTTGGTCGTGCCGGGTGAGGGCGTCTGTTCGGGTCAGGTCGTTCGGTTGTGTCGGGTGAGGGCATCCGTTCGGGTCGGGTCGGGTCATTTGGTCGTGCCGGGTGAGGGCGTCCGTTCGGGTCGGGTAGGGTCGGGTCGGGTGGGCGTGCCGGGTGAGGGCGTCCATTCGGGTCGGGTCGGGTCATTTGGCCCAAGTGCGCCCGTGTCATATTTGCTAAGTTACGACTGCCCGGGTGCCTTGTGCACGTCCGGGTGGCCCGTTTGTCATTTGCTCCCATGCGCGTCCATTTGGTCGGGCGCGCCGAGTGAGGGCATCCGTTCGGGTCGGGTCGTTCGGTCGTGCCGGGTGTGGGCGTCCGTTCGGGTCGGGTCGTTCGGTCGTGCCGGGTGAGGGCGTCCGTTCAGGTCGGGTCGTTCGGTCGTGCCGAACGATGGCGTCCGTTCGGGTCGGGTTGGGTCGTTTGGCCCGAGGGCGCCCGTGTCAGATTTTCTAAGTCGTGACCGCCTGGGTGCCTTGTGCACGTCCGGGCGGGCCGTTTTCCGTTTGCTCCCATGTGCGTCCGTTTGGTTGTGTCGTTCAGTCGTGCCGGGTGAGGACGTCCGTTCGGGTCGAGTCGTTCGGTCGTGCCGGGTGAGGGCGTCCGTTCGGGTCGGGTTGTTCGGTCGTGCCGGGTGAGGGCGTCCATTCGGGTCGGGTCAGGTCGTTTGGCCCGAGGGCGCCCGTGTCAGATTTGCTAAGTCGTGACCGCCCGGGTGCCCTATGCACGTCCGGGCGGGCCGTTTTCCTTTTGCTCCCATGTGCGTCCGTTTGGTCGGGTCGTTCGGTCGTGCCGGGTGAGGGCGTCCGTTCGGGTCGTGTCGTTTAGTCGTGCTGGGTGAGGGCGTCCGTTCGGGTCGGTCGTTCGGTCGTGCCGGGTGAGGGCGTCCGTTCGGGTCGGGTCGTTCGGTCGTGCCGGGTGAGGGCATCCGTTCGGGTCGTTTCGTTCGGTCGTGCTGGGTGAGGGCGTCCGTTCGGGTCGGGTCGTTCGGTCGTGCTGGGTGAGAGCGTCCGTTTGGGTCGGGTCGGGTCATTTGGCCCGAGGGCGCCTGTGTCAGATTTGCTAAGTCGTGACCGCCCGGGTGCCTTGTGCACGTCCGGGCGGCCCGTTTGATGTTTTCTCCCATGTGCGTCCGTTTGGTCGGGTCGTTTGGTCGTGCCAGGTGAGGGCGTCCGTTCGGGTCGGGTCTTTCGGTCGTGCCGGTGAGGGCGTCCGTTCGGTCGTGCCGGGTGAGGGCGTCCGTTCGGGTTGGGTCATTCGGTCGTGCTGGGTGAGGGCGTCCGTTCGGGTCAGGTTGTTTGGTCGTGCGGCACGATGACGTCCGTTCAAGAGGGCGTGCCGGGCGAGGGCGTCCGTTCGGGTCGGGTCGGGTCGTTTGGCCCGAGGGCGCCCGTGTCAGATTTGCTAAGTTGTGACCGCCCGGGTGCCTTGTGCATGTCCGGGCGGCCCGTTTTCCGTTTGCTCCCATGTGCGTTAGTTTGGTGGGGCGTGCCGTGTCGCGCCGGGTGAGGGCGTCCGTTCGGGTTGGGTGGTTTGGCCCGAGGGCGCCCGTGTCATATTTGTTAAGTTGTCACTGCCCGGGTGCCTTGTGCACGTCCGAGCGGCCCATTTTCCGTTTGCTCCCATGTGCGTCCATTTGGTCGGGTCGTTCGGTCGTGCCGGGTGAGTGTGTCCGTTCGGGTCGGGTCGTTCGGTCGTGCCGGGTGAGGGCGTCCGTTCGGGTCGTGTCGTTTGGTCGTGCCGGGTGAGGGCGTCCGTTCGGGTCGTGTCGTTCGGTCGTGCCGGGTGAGGGCATCCGTTCGGGTCGGGTCGTTTGGTCGTGCCGGGTGAGGGCGTCTGTTCGGGTCGGGTCGTTTGGTCGTGCGGCACGATGGCGTCCGTTCGGGTGGGCGTGTCGAGCGAGGGCGTCCGTTCAGGTCGGGTCAGGTCGTTTGGCCCGAGGGTGCCCGTGTCAGATTTGCTAAGTTGTGACCGCCCGGGTGCCTTGTGCACGTCCGGGCGGCCCATTTGTCGTTTGCTCCCATGTGCGTCCGTTTGGTCGGGTCGTTCGGTCGTGCCAGGTGAGGGCGTCCGTTCGGGTCGGGTCGTTTGGTCGTGCCGGGTGAGGGCGTCCGTTCGGGTCGGGTCGTTCGGTCGTGCCGGGTGAGGGCGTCCGTGCGGGTCAGGTCGTTTGGTCGTGCGGCACGATGGCATCCGTTCGGGTGGGCGTGTCGGGCGAGGGCGTCCGTTCGGGTCGGGTCGGGTCGTTTGGCCCGAGGGCGCCCGTGTCAAATTTGCTAAGTTGTGACTACCCGGGTGCCTTGTGCACGTCCGGGCGGCCCGTTTTCTGTTTGCTCCCATGTGCGTCCAGTTTGAGCCAAGATCGTTCGATCGTCCGGAGTGAGGGGGGCGTCCCGTTAGTCGGAAGTCGTTCGGTCGTGCCGGAATGATAAGTCCGTTCGGAGTCGGGTCGTGCGGCACGATGGCGTTCGTTCGGGTGGGCGTGCTGGGCGAGGGCGTCCGTTCGGGTTGGGTCGGGTCGTTTGGCCCGAGGGCGCCTGTGTCAGATTTGCTAAGTTGTGACCGCCCGGGTGCCTTGTGCATGTCCGGGCGGCCCATTTTCCATTTGCTCCTATGTGCGTCCGTTTGGTTGGGTGTGCTATGTCGCGTCGGGTGAGGGCATTTGTTAGGGTGGGCGTGCCGGGTGAGGGCGTCCGTTCGGGTCGGGTGGTTTGGCCCGAGGGCGCCCGTGTCATATTTGCTAATTTGTGACAGCCCGGGTGCCTTCTGCACGTCCGGGCGGCCCGTTTGCCATTTTCTCCCATGTGCGTCTGTTTGGTCGGGCGTGCCATGTCGCGCCGGGTGAGGACATCCGTTCGGGTGGGCGTGCCGGGTGAGGGCGTCCGTTCGGGTCGGGTGGTTTGGCCCGAGGACGCCCGTGTCAGATTTGCTAAGTTGTGACTGCCCGGGTGCCTTGTGCACGTATGGGTGGCCCGTTTGCCGTTTGATCCCATGTGCGACCGTTCGAGTGGGCGCGCCGTGTCGTGCCGTGTGAGGGCGTCCGTTCGGGTCAGGTCGTTTGGTCGTGTCGCGTGAGGTCATCCGTTCGGGTCGGGTGGTTTGGCCCGAGGGCGCCCGTGTCAGATTTGCTAAGTTGTGACCGCCCGGGTGCCTTGTGCACGTCTGGGCGGCCCGTTTGCTGTTTTCTCCCATGTGCGTCCATTCGGGTGGGTGCGCAGTGTCGTTTCGGGTGAGGGCGTCCGTTCGGGTTAGGTCGTTTGGTCGTGCCGGGCGAGGTCGTCCGTTTGGGTCGAGTGGTTTGGCCCGAGGGCGCCAGTGTCAGATTTGCTAAGTTGTGACCGCCCGGGTGCCTTGTGCACGTCCGGGCGGCCCGTTTGCCGTTTGCTCCCATGTGCGTCCGTTCGGGTGGGCGCGCCATGTCGTGATGGGTGAGGGCGTCTGTTCGGGTCGGGTCGTTTGGCCCGAGGGCGCCCGTGTGAGATTTGCTAATTTGTGACCGCCCGGGTGCTTTGTGCACGTCCGGGCGGCCCGTTTGCCGTTTGCTCCCATGTGCGTCCATTCGGGTGGGCGCGCCGTGTCTTTCCGGGTGAGGGCGTCCGTTCGGGTGGGCGTGCCGGGTGAGGTCGTCCGTTCGGGTGGGGTCGTTTGGCCCGAGGGCGCCTGTGTCAGATTTGCTAAGTTGTGACCACCCGGGTGCCTTGTGCACGTCCGGGCGGCCCGTTTTCCATTTTCTCCCATGTGTGTCCGTTCTGGTGGGCGTGTCGTGTCGTGCTGGCTGAGGGCGTCCGTTCGGGTCGGGCGTGCCGTGTCGCGTTGGGTGATGGCGTTCGCTCGGGTGGGCGTGTCGGGTGAGGGCGTCCGTTCAGGTCGGGTCGTTTGGCCCGAGGGCGCGCCCGTGTCAGATTTGCTAAGTTGTGACCGCCCGGGTGCCTTGTGCACGTCCGGGCGGCTCGTTTGTCGTTTGCACCCATGTGCGTTTGTTCGGGTGGGCGCGTCGTGTCGCCCCGGGTGAGGGCGTTCGTTCGGGTCGGGTTGTTTGGTCGTGCCGGGTGAGATCGTCCATTCGGGTCGGGTCGTTTGGCCCGAGGGCGCCCGTGCCATATTTGCTAAGTTGTGACCGCCCGGGTGCCTTGTGCACGTCCGGGGGGCCCGTTTTCCGTTTGCTCCCATGTGCGTCCATTCGGGGGGGCGCTCCGTGTCGCCCCGGGTGAGGGCGCACGGACGGGGGCGTTCGGGTCGCCCTGTTTTGTCCGAGGGTGCGCTTATCACATTTTCTTTTAGTGTGAAAGGTGGGTTGGTAATTGATTTGTTTTGCTCAGTTGTGCCTGAAGAATGGCCTTGGTTCATTTGTAGGGTCATCGACTTTCTTCTCTCCAAAACCACTCGGTAGCATATGAGCGGTAATGTTGGCCATGCTCGTCCTTGGAGGCATGTTTGAACAATCTCTCCTGTCCCATCTATTTTCTAGCATTTGGATGGGGTTGTTGTGTGTGGCTCTTTGAGATGACTGGACGCCTGTTGGCTTTGTTGAAATCAGCTCTCTGGTAACTCTCTCTCGTGCCCCTTGGTCGCACATTTGCCATGTTGAAATAAGCGTTTTGCTATGTCACTCGTTGGCTCCGTCGATGTCGGCTCTTCTCTATATTGTTCTTCTCCTCCCTTTTTTCTTGCTTGTGGGGGGAGGGGTTAGATTTTCGTGTGAAAGGTGGGTTGGTAACTGATTTGTTTGTTCGGGTGTGCCTGAAGAGTGGCCTTGGTTCATTCGTAGGGTCGTCGTCTCTCATATTCTCTCCATCCCCACTCGGTAGCACATGAGCGGTAATGTTGGCCATGCTTGTCCTGGGAGGCATATGTGAAAAGAGTTACCCTTCCGCTCTGTGTTCTCAGAGTTGGATGAGGTCACTCTGTGTGGCTCCTTGAGACAACTGGCCGGTCGCCTATGTCTCTCTCATGCCCCTTGCTCGCTCGTTGGCTCCGTCGATGTTGTCTCTTTGATATATTGTTCACCTCCTCCATTTTTGGTGGGTTGGAGAGGTGTGCTTTTGTCTCGATGGCTTCGTGAAATCGACTCCTCGCTATATTGTTCACCTCCTCCCATTTTGGTGGGGGGAGGGGTTGGATTTTCGTGTGAAAGGTGGGTTGGTAACTGAGTTGTTTTTTTGGGTGTGCCTGAAGAGTGGCCTTGGGTCATTCGTAGGGTCGTCGACTCTCATCTTCTCTCCATCCCCACTCAGTAGCACATGAGCGGTAATGTTGGCCATGCTTGTCCTGGGAGGCATATGTGAAAAGAGTTACCCTTCCGCTCTGTGTTCTCAGAGTTGGATGAGGTTGCTCTGTGTGGCTCCTTGAGACAACTGGCCGGTCGCCTATGTCGCTCTCGTGCCCCTTGCTCGCTCGTTGGCTCCGTCGATGTTGGCTCTTCGCTATATTGTTCACCTCCTCCCTTTTTGGTGGGTTGGAGAGGTGTGCTTTTGTCTCGTTGGCTTCATGAAATCGGCTCCTCGCTATATTGTTCACCTCCTCCCCTTTTGGTGGGGGGAGGGGTTGGATTTTCGTGTGAAAGGTGGGTTGGTAAATTGAGTTGCTTGTTTGGGTGTGCCTGAAGAATGGCCTTGGGTCATTTGTAGGGTGGTCGACATTCATATTCTC
>JAXQQM020066352.1:620000-622500 GCA_034641835.2 Pinus albicaulis | reverse complement strand
AGTCCCCCTTGAATTTTTGGTTGGAAAGGTTGTTGAATTCATCTGTACACGGAGGGGTGCGAGGGAAAATGGGTTGATATTAGTGCATTTTTATGCGAGCCTTGTGTGGGTTGGGGGGTCGTTTACCTCTAGGGCAATGGCGATGCTCTGGCACTTGTCTCGTCGGGGGCCCTCGGCTTTTCTAGTGGTGCGGGTTTAGGTTGTGGCTTGTCTACTGCTTGGTTGTTTGATTGCCGCTTGTATGTGGTAACAGATAGAAAGGATGTTGCGTCGCAATGTAGGATGTGGAAGGGTGCGAAAACGTGGGATGGTTTTGATCGGGTGCCTTGTTTTCATTCTTTTTGGTTAAGCCAACGTCCCCTCGCGCGGCGGTGGACCTCTGTTTTTCTAGCTAGCGTTGCTTGAAATTTGGCCCCCTTTCTCTCAAATTGGATTTTTGTCGCGAGTGTTATGGAGGGTAATGCTTGGTTTTTCTTTCTTTCCTGTCGTCGTTTGCTTCCCCCCTTCCGGTCCCCAGCTTTATGGAGAAAAGCGAGAATTGTTGTGGGTCGGTGTCGGAGAAGGATGAAAAGCAGTGCAAACTCCCGGGTTGGCACCCTAGTCCTTCTCGGTCGTCATTCCTAGGTTCCCCCTTGCTTTGCTTTCAAGACACGGGGCTTGGAAATCACATGCGTATTTTGAGCACTCCCCACTTGTGATTTGTTTTGTGTCCCCAGCTTTGCGGAGAAAAGGGGGTGGGATTTATAATAGTTGTGATGTTTTCGGAAGGATGAAAAAGCGAGTGCGAGTTCTGTGGGGTAGCGCCCTAGTCCTTCTCGGTCGTCGATCGTGCGGTTCCGCCTTTGCCGAGGCATGGGGCCTTGAAAACTGTTTTGTGTTTTAGGCTTATAGTATGTTTTAGTTCCCTCTTTTTCTTTTCTCTTTTTGGGTTGCTTTTTTCTCTTCCTCCTTTCGGCCCCTAGCTTTCCGGAGAAAAGGGTGAATCGTTGAGGATTGGCATTCGCGAAGGATGAAAGGCAGTGCGAGCTCCTGGGTTGGCCACCCTAGTCCTTCCCGATTGTCGTTCCTTGCGATTCCCCCCCTTTTGCGAGGGCGCGGGGCTCGCGAAGTGTTTGTTATCTTTTTGGGCCTCCTCCTTTGAGTGAGTGGACAATTTTGTTTCTCTTTCTTTCATGTGTTTTTCTTACTTTCCTCGTTCCGACCCCCGTCTTTACGGAGAAAAAAGGGGGAGTTGTAGTGGGCTTGATGTTCGTGAAGGATGAAAAGAAGTGTGAGTTTTCAGGGTGGCCACCCTAGTCCTTCTCGGTCATCGTTCTTTACAATTCTACCCTTTTTGAAAAGGCACGGGGTTTGGAAAGCAGCTCTTCTTTCTTGTTCGAGCCCCTTCCCTTTGGTGAGTGGGTTATGGAGTGCGGTTGTCTTGAGGGGGAAGGGGGCTTGTTGCGACGCATTGTACGTTGGGTTGGCTTTTTAGCCATTTCTCGTGGGGGTGCAATATTTTGGTAACACATGGAAACAACTCTCGGCAACGGATATCTTGGCTCTTGTTACGATGAAGAACGTAGCGAAATGCGATACTTAGTGTGAATTACAGAATCCCGTGAATCATCGAGTTTTTGAACGCAATTTGCACCCGAGGCTTCGGCCGAGGGCACGTCTGTCTGGGCGTCGCATCCCAATCAAACGCACTCCTTGCAATATGGTAGGGAGTAGTGGAGGTGGTCGTCCGTCCCCAATGTGGTGCGGTTGGCTGAAATGTGGCAGGCGATGTTTCATGGCATGCGTCGGCAAGCGGTGATCTTGTCCCCTTGGTTGGGCAGTCGGCGTTAGCCGATGCGGGCTCTGTGTGGCATCCCTGGAACTTGCTTTGCTCTCTCTTTTCCTCCCATTGGGTAGGGCGGATTTAGCTCCAACTTACGACCTCAGCTCAGGCGAGAACACCCGCTGAGTTTAAGCATATAATTAAGCGAAGGAAAAGAAACTTACAAGGATTCCCCTAGTAGCGGCGAGCAAACCGGGAAGAGCCCAGCATGAAAATTGGGTGGCAGCGTCGCCTAAATTGTAGTCTGTAGAAGCGTCCTCAGCGGTGGACCTGGGCCAAGTCCCTTGGAAGGGGGCGCCTGAGAGGGTGACAGCCCAGTCGGGCCAGGACCCTGCCGCATCACGAGGCGTTGTCGGCGAGTCGGGTTGTTTGGGAATGCAGCCCTAATTGGGTGGTAAATTCCGTCCAAGGCTAAATACAGGCGAGAGACCAATAGCGAACAAGTACCACTAGGGAAATATGAAGAGGACTTTGAAAAGAGAGTTAAAGAGTGCTTGAAATTGCCGGGAGGGAAGCGGATGGAGGCTTTCGATGCGTCTCGATCGGATGTGGAACGGCTCAGGCTGGTCCGCCGCTCGACTTGAGGTGAAAACCAACACGGGCTACCGGTGCGGTGGTCGAGGGACGAAGCGCGCACCCTTGTGGCGGGCCGTGTGCACCTGCGCGCTCATGGTGTTG
>JAXQQM020066352.1:597500-615000 GCA_034641835.2 Pinus albicaulis | reverse complement strand
ATATTCCCGAGGTGAATTCTAGTGCTGTAAACGATTGTTGTGGGCTAGTTAATGATTGTCAAGCATTGTAAGCTTGGACAAAAAGTGACTTGCCTTGCCAAAGAGCAAAGGGGGTCTTTTGCTGGATTGGAACTTATACTCTATTTCGTATTTATGAAAAATATTATCGGGCAGACCCATTATTAACTGGGAGTTGCCCCTCCCTTGTATGTATGGGCGTACACTGTGGATGTGATGATGATGTTCATGTTTTCCGCACATTGAAAGAACATTTGATTAACTAATTCAACAAGTGTTGCTAAAGGCGTAGTATACATACTTGAGTATTACGAAAAGGAGAAGTACGGTAGTGCCACACCCCGTCTATAGCATGGTTGAAAGGTCACCGAAGGTCTAGGGGCATGACAGGTTTCCTCGCCCGCCGTGACGACAGTCGCCCAACTATGAGAAATGTAAGGTTTCCATGTCCCTGCTCAATGGACACTGTCCAATTATATGCCCACCGTGACGGAAACCGCCCCTGTAAGACCCACGAGCCGAGGAGGACGACGGAAGGCATTGGAAGCGTTCAGTGGACATGCGACGAATGAAGAAAACCATGACGAAAGGTTAGACGGGCGCGCCGACGGACGAAAACATCGTTCGGCTACTATGCAACGTTATCATGGTGACCGTGCGACGTTTAGGAGCGACGTGCATAAATGCGTCCAAAAATGGCCGTGTGTTGGCTTGGAGGTTTTATAGGCCAGCCGTGGTGGCAAGCCGACGTTAAGGAGGAAATGCCACGTTGTAACCAAGGCTTTATGGGCCTTTACTGGGTTGGCCTTATATGGGTCAAGCCCCACCCATCGAAGCAATGTGTGGGCAAAGGCACATACGAAAGGAGGACGTGCGATGGACGATAAAGGAAAGAAAGAAGGACATCAACATCTTGCTGATTCCACCATTGGCAAGCTAATGCTCCAGCCAGAGCGAAGGTCCAGAGTGGAGGGTGAAGATGCAGCAGGGTAACATAGTCTAGGTCGAGTCGGGTAAAAACCCGTTCGGCTTTCACCCGTAGGTCGAGTCGGGTTCCTTCCGCAGGGCGTGTGCGGTGCAATGTTTAGTGCATGGTCGAGTCAGGTTCCTTCCGCAGGATGCGTGGAGAACAGTGTTCAGGGCGGGCGCATTCAGGTCGAGTCGGGTTCATGCAGCGCGCCCGCGTTCCGGAAGCACGAAACAGTGTTTGAAGGCGCGGAGTTTTTTCAGCAGGGTCGGGTCGAACGCGTTCAGGAAACGCATGCAGACTGTGACCCCGGTGACCCACGTGCGGAAACGCGTTCAGGGTGTCGAGGGTGTCTGTGACCCGAGTGACCCACTCCAACCAGAATTCGCGCAGACTTCAGAAACATGTTCTGAAAGGGAATTTTGGGGTTCCTTTGGATTTTTTGCACTGTTGGGAAGCTGTTAAGGCTAGACCTAGGTACAAGCACATTTGGAAAGAAGCATAAATGGTTTATGGAGGCTTGGTTGTATAGTTATTGCAGATTGTACATATTTATTGAAGCATAATACTGGGCAGACTTATTAACGGGATTTTCCCCTCCCTTGAATGTATGGGCGTTCATGTGGTTCGATATTGATGTTTATTGCTATTTTATTTCCGCACAAGAGAACTTTGGAAGATTAATTAAACAAGTGTTGAGTTAGGCGTAGTCTACTTATTGAGTATTTGAAAAGAGAAAAATAAGGTAGTGCCGCACTCGTCTATAGAGCGGTTGGGAGACTACCACAGGTATAAGGGCGTGACAGTTGGTATCAGAGCTACATTTTTGTGGCTTTATTATTATTATTATTATTATTATTGAGCAGGGATACCGTTGCAGGTGGTATTGAAGCTTGATGGATGAGTTTGTTTCATTGGAAATGAACTTCAAAGAAATTAAAGAGAAGTCGAAGGAAGTGGAAAAGGAGTTTGATGAGGCGAGTCGGACCATTGATACATTGTGCAAGAGGAGGACATCTGGCATGAGAAAATATGAAATGTTTCGACTTATGAAGAAAGTGAGAATTCTCCAAGCAGAAATGGACAAGGTGGAAGAAGAGCGAAGGAAGTTACTTGATAAGCTTCTCAAGCTTAGAGACCTTGGAAAGATGAAGCATGGTGGCATGAAGCCCACTATGGCCGAACCAAAGGATGTTGTAGATGTGATTGAAGTCAAGGAAGAAGCTGATGAACAAGTTGGACCAGAACCAAGCACATTACAAGAATTGATGGTGGACGATTCTCACAAGGATGTTGCAGATGTGGTAGAAGTCGAGGACGAACTTGATGAACATGTTGGACCAGTGCCAGGCACATCGCAAGCATCGGTGATGGATGATTCTGGGGAGGATGTTGAGGATGCGGATATGATCGAGGAAGAACTTGTGGAACAAGTTGAACCTGGATCAAGCACATTGCAGGCATTGGGGGATGAACCACATGAAAATGTTGCAGAAGTGACAATGATCAAGGAGGAACTTTATGAGCAGGCGGTACCAGGATCGGAAGCATTGCAGACATTGATGAGGACGGAGGACACTCTCTTAGAGATTATTCATGAAGACATGGCTCGTGTTTCAATTGAGCATCTGGGAGATGGACCGTATGCAGGGATGGGAAAGAAGATGACTTCTTTTGCAATACCATGGAGGACCTTTCCTCGAATGACTATGATGGAACCTTGTACATTGGAGAAGCAAGGGGAGCATTTCTTGTTGTAGGCCTTGATAGGTAAATTTTTGACCTCGCTCTAGTAGGTTCAAATTCCCGTGACAAGGGTGGAACTTGATGATCTCTGTGATAGATACAGGTCATGCTTAGCCACATGGAAACTGGCTAGGTGCCCCGCGTGACTCATGGACTGCCTTGGTGGTAGGGCACATTGTCTGGGTATACTTCTTCATGGCTTACAACCAAGAAGGAACTCTTGGTGCACCTTTAGTGGGGGAGAAGCCTTGGAGGAAGTACCCGTGATGATGATGGTAGAAGTTTCCGAGGGCACTTAACCTGTACACTATACACATGATGGTGACTAGGGTTGAGGCGAGTCTACTCTTGATGGACACATGGGCAACCAAAGTCATGTACATTGACACGAGGGCATGGCAGGACATTATGTGGAGACATTATGCAGGTGCACTTACTGGGTGCCCACTTATGAGCATCATGGAGGAGTGTCAAGAAGGAATATGCTGAGCATGATCGATTGTTTGTGCTACATGGAGATCTTTTATAGATGGGCTGATGGACGTTGTTCACTTTGAGCAACAAGACATTGGTTGGATGAGCAGCCTACGAGCACATTCATATGACTTGCAGGGTGAGAAAAACTTGTGGTGGCACTCGTGGGCAATACAAGTATGCTTGCCAACGCTTTGGATAGGATGATGCGTGGGAGTTCGTGATGGAGTTTCATTCATTGGAGGCTTCATACTACAATGATCTTGCAGTATCTGGTTCACTGAGGAACTGAGATCGAGACTGGTGTTGATTTTGATGCACTATGGGATGCATACCTTCGAGCAGGGAAACGCGTTCGGTCGGGTCGGGTCGCGTGAGGGCGCCCAAGGAAACGCGTTCGGGTCGGTTCGTGTGAGGGTGGCCGTATAAAAAATGCTAAGTTGTGACCGCCCGCGTGCCTTGTGCACGTTCGCGCGGCTAGTTTTCAATTTGCTCCCTTATGCCTTCGTTCGGGCAGGTCGTGTCGTGTGAGGGGGGCCGTATAAAAAATGCTAAGTTGTGACTGCTCGTGTGCCTTGTGCATGTTCGTGTGACCCGTTTTCCATTTGCTCCCTTGTGCCTTCGTTCGGGCGGGTCGGGTCGTGCCGTGTGAGGGCGCCCAAGGAAACGTGTTCGGGTCAGGTCGTGTGAGGGAGGCCATATAAAAAATGCTAAGTTGTGACCGCCCCTGTGCCTTGTGCACGTTTGTGCGACCCAATTTCCGTTTGCTCCTTTGTGCCTTCGTTAGGGCGGGTCAGGTCGTGCCGTGTGAGGGCGCCTAAGGAAACACGTTCGGGTCGGGTCGTGTGAGGGACGCCGTATCGAAAATGCTAAGTTGTGACAGCCCGTGTGCCTAGTTGTCACGCCCCTATACCTTCGGTGTCTTTCAACCACGCTATAGATAGGTGTGGCACTACCGTACTTTTTTCTTTTTCCAAATACTCAAGTATATAGACTACGCCTTTAGCAACACTTGTTAGTTATTAACCAAAGGTTCTCTCGATATGTGGAAATAAACATAAACATCATTATCAATCCACAAGTATGCTCATACATACAAGGGAGGGGCAATTCCCTGTTAATAATGAGTCCGACCGATAATACGTTTCATAAATATGAAATATTAAGTTCCAATCCAGCAGAAGCCACTTCTGCTCCTTGGCAGAGCAAGTTAGCCTTTTGACCAAGCTCTAAGGCTTGTCAACCATTAAACTAGCCTACAGCAATCATTTACAATCATCAGAATTCACCTTGGGAATATCCTGCACAAAACTGCCCAAGTGCTGCCGGGTCACTCAAATAGGCACTACAAATCAGTTTAGACCATCCCTCGAGCTCCCTGTGTGTCCAATCCGCTTCCCAACTATACGGTTAGATGCGTCCCGTCAATACGCACATTCTGCAATTTACGACACTCAATTCCGACTCAGGACGCTCCCAGAATGGCTTCCGCACTGTCGTGCATTTCGTGCAGAGGCGCCCAGTCGTGGGTCACCCGACTCGCCCAGCCAAACGCGTTCGGGTCGGGTCGTTTGGGCCGAGGGCACCCGTATCAGATTTGCTAAGTTGTGAACGCCTGGGTGCCTTGTGCACGTCCGAGCGACCCGTTTTCCATTTGCTCCCATGTACGTCCGTTCGGTTGGGCGGGCTGTGTGGCACCGGGTGAGGGCGTCCGTTCGGGTCGAGCCGTTTGGTCGGAGGGCGCCCGTGTTAGATTTGCTAAGTTGTGACCGCCCAGGTGCCTTGTGCAAGTCCGGGCGGCCCTTTTGCCGTTTGCTCCCATGTGCGTCCGTTTGGTCGAGTCGTTTGGTCGTGCCGGGTGAGGGCGTCCGTTTGGGTCGGGTCGTTTGGTTGTGGCGGGTGAGGGCGTCCGTTCGGGTCGGGTTGGGTCGTTTGGCCCAGGGGCGTCCGTTCGGGTCGGGTCGTTTGGTCGTGGTAGGTGAGGGCGTCCGTTCGGGTCGGGTCGGGTCATTTGGCCCAAGGGCGTCCGTTCGGGTCGGGTCGTTTGGTCGTGGCGGGTGAGGGCGTCCGTTCGGGTCGAGTCGGGTTGTTTGGCCCAAGGGCGTCCGTTTGGGTCGGGTCGTTTGGGCATGCCAGGTTAGGGCGTCCGTTCAGGTCAGGTCAGGTCGTTTGGCCCGAGGCCGTCCGTTCGGGTCGGGTTGGGTCGGGTCGGGTCGGGTGGGCGTGCTGGGTGAGGGCGTCCGTTCAGGTCGCGTCGGGTCGTTTGTCCCGAGGGCATCCGTTCGGGTGGGCGTGCCGGGTGAGGGCGTCCCTTCAGGTCGGGTCGGGTCGTTTGGTCGTGCCGGGAGAGGGCGTTCGTTCGTGTCAGGTCGGGTCGGGTGGGCGTGCCGGGTGAGGGCGTCTGTTCGGGTCGGGTCGGGTCGTTTGGCCCGAGGGCGCCCGTGTCAGATTTGCTAAGTTGTGACCGCCCGGGTGCCTTGTGCACGTCCGGGCGGCCCGTTCGCTATTTTCTCCCATGTGCGTCCATTTGGTCGGGTCGTTTGGTCGTGCCGGGTGAGGGTGTCCATTCGGGTCGGGTCGTTCGGTCGTGCTGGGTGAGGGCGTCCGTTCGGGTCGGGTCGGGTCGTTTGGTCGTGCCGGGTGAGGGCGTCTATTCGAGTCGAGTCGGGTCGGGTCGGGTGGGCGTGTCGGGTGAGGGCGTCCGTTCGGGTCGGGTCGGGTTGTTTGGCCCGAGGGCGCCCGTGTCAGATTTGCTAAGTTGTGACCGCCCAGGTGCCTTGTGCACGTCCGGGCGGCCTGTTTGTCGTTTGCTCCCATGTGTGTCCGTTTGGTCGGGCGCGCTGGGTGAGGGCGTCCGTTCGGGTCAGGTCGTTTGGTCATCCCGGGTGAGGGCGTCCGTTCGGGTTGGGTCGTTCGGTCGTGCCGGGTGAGGGCGTTCGTTCGGGTCGGGTCGTTCGGTCGTGCTGGGTGAGAGCGTCCGTTCGGGTCGGGTCGGGTCGTTTGGCCCGAGGGCACCCGTGTCAGATTTTCTAAGTCGTGACCGCCCGGGTGCCTTGTGCACGTCCGGGCGGGCCGTTTGTCGTTTGCTCCCATGTGCGTCCGTTTGGTCGGGTCGTTCGGTCGTGCTGGGTGAGGGCATCCGTTCGGGTCGGGTCGTTCGGTCGTGCTGGGTGAGGGCATCCGTTCGGGTCGGGTCGGGTCGTTTGGCCCGAGGGCGCCCGTGTCAGATTTGCTAAGTCGTGACCGCCCGGGTGCCTTGTGCATGTCCGGGCGAGCCGTTTGTCGTTTGCTCCCATGTGCGTCCGTTTGGTCGGGTCGTTCGATCGTGCCGGGTGAGGGCATCCATTCGGGTCGTGTCGTTCGGTCGTGCCAGGTGAGGGCGTCCGTTCGGGTCGGTCGTTCGGTCGTGCCGGGTGAGGGCGTCCGTTCGGGTCGGGTCGTTTGGTCGTGTCGGGTGAGGGTGTCTGTTCGGGTCGTGTCGTTCGGTCGTGCTGGGTGAGGGCGTCTGTTTGGGTCGTGTCGTTCGATCGTGTCAGGTGAGGGCGTCCGTTCGGGTGGGGTTGGGTCGTTTGGCCCGAGGGCACCCGTGTCAGATTTGCTAAGTCGTGACCAACCAGGTGCCTTGTGCAAGTCCGGGTGGCCCGTTTGCCGTTTTCTCCCATGTGCGTCCGTTTGGTCGGGTCGTTTGGTTGTACCGGGTGAGGGCGTCCGTTAGGGTCGGGTCGTTCGGTCGTGCCGGGTGAGGGCGTCCATTCGGGTCGTGTCGTTTGGTCGTGCCGGGTGAGGGCGTCCGTTCGGGTCGGGTCGTTTGGTCGTGCCGGGTGAGGGCGTCCGTTTGGGTCGGGTCGTTTGGTCATGCGGCACGATGGCGTCCGTTCAGGTAGGCATGCTGGGCAAGGGCGTCTGTTCGGGTCGGGTTGGGTCATTTGGCCCGAGGGCACCCGTGTCAGATTTGCTAAGTCGTGACCGCCCGGGTGCCTTGTGCAAGTTCGGGCGGCCCATTTGCCGTTCTCTCCCATGTGCATCCGTTTGGTCGGGTCGTTTGGTCGTGCCGGGTGAGAGCGTCCGTTAGGGTCAGGTCGTTCGGTCGTGCCGGGTGAGGGCGTCCATTCAGGTCGTGTCGTTTGGTTGTGCCGGGTGAGGGCGTCCGTTCGGGTCGAGTCGTTCGGTCGTGGCGGGTGAGGGCGTCCGTTTGGGTCGGGTCGTTTGGTCGTGCGGCACGATGGCGTCCGTTCGGGTAGGCGTGCCGGGCGAGGGCGTCCGTTCGGGTCGGGTCGGGTCGTTTGGCCCGAGGGCGCCCGTGTCAGATTTGCTAAGTTGTGACCGCCGGGGTGCCTTGTGCATGTCCGGGCAGCCCGTTTGTCGTTTGCTCCCATGTGCGTCCGTTTGGTGGGGCGTGCCGTGTCGCACCGGGTGAGGGCGTCCGTTCGGGTGGGCGTGCTGGGTGAGGGCGTCCGTTCGGGTCGGTTCGTTCAGTCGTGCCGGGTGAGGGCGTCCGTTCAGTTTGAGTCGTTCGGTCGTGTCGGGTGATCGGGTCCGTTCGGGTCGGGTCGTGCGGCACGATGGCGTTCGTTCATGTGGGCGTGCCGGGCGAGGGCGTCCATTCGGGTTGGGTCGGGTCATTTGGCCCTAGGGCGCCCGTGTCAAATTTGCTAAGTTGTGACTGCCCGGGTGCCTTGTGCACGTCCGGGCGGCTCGTTTGTCATTTTCTCCCATGTGCGTCCGTTTGGTCGGGCATGCCGTGTCGCGTTGGGTGAGGGTGTCCATTAGGGTGGGCGTGCTGGGTGAGGGCGTCCGTTCGGGTCGGGTGATTTGGCCCGAGGGCGCCCGTGTCAGATTTGCTAAGTTGTAACCGCCCGGGTGCCTTGTGCACGTCCGGGCGGCCCGTTTGCCGTTTGCTCCCATGTGCGTCCGTTTGGTCGGGCGTGCCGTGTCGCGCCGGGTGAGGGCGTCCGTTCAGGTGGGTGTGCCGTGTGAGGGCGTCCGTTCAGATCGGGTGGTTTGGCCCGAGGGCGCCCGTGTTAGATTTGCTAAGTTGTGACTGCCCGGGTGCCTTGTGCAAGTCCGGGCGGCCCATTTGCCGTTTGCTCCCATGTGTGACTGTTCGGATGGGTGCGTCATGTCGTGTCGGGTGAGGGCGTCCGTTCGGGTCGGGTCGTTTGGTCATACTGCGTGAGGTCGTCCGTTCGGGTCGGGTGGTTTGGCCCGAGGGCGCCCGTGTCAGATTTGCTAAGTTGTGACCGCCCAGGTGCCTTGTGCACGTCCAGGCGGCCCGTTTGCCGTTTGCTCCCATGTGCGTCCGTTCGGGTGGGCGCGCCGTGTCGTGCCAGGCGAGGTCGTCCGTTTGGGTCGGGTGGTTTGGCTCGAGGGCGCCCATGTCAGATTTGATAAGTTGTGACCGCCCAGGTGCTTTGTGCACGTCCGGGCGGCCCGTTTGCCGTTTGCTCCCATGTGCATCCATTCGGGTGGGCGCGTCGTGTCGTGCCGGGTGAGGGCGTCCGTTCGGGTGGGTGTACCGGGTGAGGTCGTCCGTTCGGGTGGGGTCGTTTGGCCCGAGGGCGCCCGTGTCAGATTTGCTAAGTTGTGACCGCCCGGGTGCCTTGTGCACGTCCGAGCGGCCCGTTTGCCATTTGCTCCCATGTGTGTCCGTTCTGGTGGGCGTGTCGTGTCGTGCTGGCTGAGGGCGTCTGTTCGAGTCGGGTCATTTGGGCCGAGGGCGCCCGTGTCAGATTTGCTAAGTTGTGACCGCCCGGGTGCCTTGTGCACGTCCGGGCGGTCTGTTTGTCGTTTGCTCCCATGTGCGTCCGTTTGGGTCTGGCATGCCGTGTCGCGTTGGGTGATGGCGTTCGTTCGGGTGGGCGTGCCGGGTGAGGGCGTCCGTTCGGGTCGGGTCGTTTGGCCCGAGGGCGCGCCCCTGTAAGATTTGCTAAGTTGTGACCGCCCGGGTGCCTTGTGCATGTCTGGGCGGCCTGTTTGCCGTTTGCTCCCATGTGCGTCCATTCGGGGGGGCGCTCCGTGTCGCCCCGGGTGAGGGCGCACAGACGGGGGCGTTCGGGTCGCCCTGTTTTGTCCGAGGGTGCGCTTAACACATTTGTTTTTCGTGTGAAAGGTGGGTTGGTAATTGAGTTGTTTTGCTCGGTTGTGCCTGAAGAATGGCCTTGGGTCATTTGTAGGGTCGTTGAATTTCTTCTCTCCATCACCACTCGGTAGCATATGAGCGGTAATGTTGGCCATGCTTATCCTTGGAGGCATGTTTGAACAATCTCTCCTGTCCCCTCTGTTTTCTAGCATTTGGATGGGGTTGTTGTGTGTGGCTCTTTGAGATGACTGGCCGCCTGTTGGCTTTTTTGAAATCGGCTCTCCGGTAACTCTCTCTCGTGCCCCTTGGTTGCATGTTTGCTATGTTGAAATCAGCGTTTTGCTATGTCGCTCGTTGCCTCTGTCGATGTTGGCTCTTCTCTATATTGTTCTTCTCCTCCCTTTTTGCTTGCTTGTGGGGGGAGGGGTTGGATTTTCATGTGAAAGGTGGGTTGGTAACTGAGTTGTTTGTTCGGGTGTGCCTGAAGAGTGGCCTCGGGTCATTCGTAGGGTCGTCGACTCTCATCTTCTCTCCATCCCCACTCGGTAGCACATGAGCGGTAATGTTGGCCATGCTTGTCCTGGGAGGCATATGTGAAAAGAGTTATCCTTCCGCTCTGTGTTCTCAGAGTTGGATGAGGTCGCTCTGTGTGGCTCCTTGAGACAACTGGCCGGTCGCCTATGTCGCTCTCGTGCCCCTTGCTCACTCGTTGGCTTCGTCGATGTTGGCTCTTCACTATATTGTTCACCTCCTCCCTTTTTGGTGGGTTGGAGAGGTGGGCTTTTGTCTCGTTGGCTTCGTGAAATCGGCTCCTCGCTATATTGTTCACCTCCTCCCCTTTTGGTGGGGGGAGGGGTTGGATTTTCGTGTGAAAGGTGGGTTGGTAAATTGAGTTGCTTGTTTGGGTGTGCCTGAAGAATGGCCTTGGGTCATTTGTAGGGTGGCTGACATTCATATTCTCTCCATCCGCACTCGGTAGCCCATGAGCGGTAATGTTGGCCATGCTTGTCCTGGGAGGCATATGTGAAAAGACTTACCCTTTCGCTCTGTGTTCTCAAAGTTGGATGAGGTCGCTGTGTGTGGCTCCTTGAGACAACTGGCCGGTCGCCTATGTCGCTCTCGTGCCCCTTGCTCGCTCGTTGGCTCCGTTGATGTTGGCTCTTCGCTAGATTTTTCACCTCCTCCCTTTTTGGTGGGTTGGAGAGGTAGGATTTTGTCTCGTTGGCTTCGTGAAATCGGCTCCTCGCTATATTGTTCACCTCCTCCCCTTTTGGTGGGGGGAGGGGTTGGATTTTCATGTGAAAGGTGGGTTGGTAATTGAGTTGCTTGTTCGGGTGTGCCTGAAGAATGTCCTTGGGTCATTTGTAGGGTGGTTGACATTCATATTCTCTCCATCCCCACTCGGTAGCACATGAGCGGTAATGTTGGCCATGCTCGTCCTTGGAGGCATATGTGAACAATTCCCCCTTCGCTCCGTGTTCTCGTAATTGGATGGGTTTTTGTGTGTGGCTCCTTGAGACGACTGTCCTCTTCATTGTTTGGCTCTTCACGGTGCCGGTTTCTTGTGCTTGTACTCTTTCTATGTCAGCACTGTGGGTTGAGATGCATACGTTTAAGAGGAATGTGGAGGGGTTTTCGCTGTAAGCTTCCCCTCTTGCTTGCTTTTTCCATTGGGCGATGTGAGGAGCGTGGTTCTCCTTGTTGTAAAATTAAGGTTTGGAATTCCTTTCAGAGTGCACGTTGTTTGTCCCTGCGTTGGCTTTGAGGTCTTGATAGATGTGGTGGCCCATTTTTTTGCTCGAGTGGTCAGCTTTTTCCTTGCATCTTGCGTGCATCGTAGGATTATGCGGCTTGGAATGTTGAGGCATTTCTTGTTTTGTTGATCGCTCATGTGATTCTGGTCCAACGGGGATGAGGCTTGCTACGTTGATGGCGGGGGCTATATCTGGAAGGAGGACTTCAAGGTGGAACACTTCAACCTCCCTCCTCTATGTGGAGGTGGCTTCAGGTGAGAAGTTTTCATTGTCCAGTTGGTAAGTCAGTGGGGCAATCTCCCAGGTTGCTTGTATGCAGGGTGTGTGGGGTGCGGGGCTGCCTGATCCCTCCTCTTGTTTGGATATGTTCATGCCTTTTGTAGCGAGCCTCTTGATATTCATTCATTTTGTTCCTTTTCCTTCGCATCAAGGTTGCCCCAGGCGATCAAGCGATCGAGGTCCACCGTTGCTGCTGTCCGGGTGGACTCCTAGGTGGTCTCGGTGCGGGGTGGGGGGAGGGTTGGAGGGGGGAATTTTTAAGGGAGGTTGTAGGAATGGTTTTTATTGTTTTATTTCCATCCTTTTGCATCGAGGGTGCCACAGTTGATCAAATGATCGAGGTCCACTATTGCTGCTGACCGGGTGGACTCCGAGGTGGCCTTGGTGCGGGGCGGGGAGGGTCGGGGTGGCATTTATAATAGAGGTTGTCGACTTGGTCATTCTCCTTCTACTTCCTTCTTTTTCCTTTGCAGTGAGATTTTCGCAGGCGATCAATTGATCGAGGTCTGCTGTTGCTGCTATCCGGGTGGACTCCTAGGTGGCCTCGCTGCTGGGCGGGAAGGGTTGCAGGGAATGTCTAAGTATGAACTAATTCAGACTGTGAAACTGCGGATGGCTGATTAAATCAGTTATAGTTTTTTTGATGGTACCATACTACTCGGATAAACGTAGTAATTCTAGAGCTAATACGTGCACCAAGTCCCGAATCTTTGGAAGGGATTCATTTTTTAGATAAAAGGCCGGCGCGGGCTTGCCCGCTTCTCTGGTGAATCATGATAACTCGACGGATTGCACAGCCCTTGTGCTGGCGATGCTTCATTCAAATTTCTGCCCTATCAACTTTCGATGGTAGGATAGTGGCCTACCATGGTGGTGACGGGTGACAGAGAATTAGGGTTCGATTCCAGAGAGGGAGCTTGAGAAACGTCTACCACATCCAAGGAAGGCAGCAGGCGCGCAAATTACCCAATCTTGACATGGGGAGGTAGTGAAAATAAATAACAATACTGGGCTCATCGAGTCTGGTAATTGGAATGAGTAAAATCTAAATCCCTTAACGAGGATCCATTGGAGGGCAAGTCTGGTGCCAGCAGCCGTGGTAATTCCAGCTCCAATAGCGTATATTTAAGTTGTTGCAGTTAAAAAGCTTGTAGTTGGATCTTGGGTTGTAAAGGTCGGTCCGCCTACTCGGTGTGCACCTTCCCTTCCGTCCCTTTTGTCGGCGGCGTGCTCCTGGCCTTAACTGGCTGGGTCGCGGCTCCGGCGCTGTTACTTTGAAAAAATTAGAGTGCTCAAAGCAAGCTTATGCTCTGAATACATTAGCATGGAATAACGTAATAGGAGTCTGGTCCTATTGTGTTGGCCTTAGGGACCGGAGTAATGATTAATAGGGACTATCGGGGGCATTCGTATTTCATTGTTAGAGGTGAAATTCTTGGATTTATGAAAGACAGATCACTGCGAAAGCATTTGCCAAGGATGTTTTCATTAATCAAGAATGAAAGTTGGGGGCTCGAAGATGATCAGATATCGTCCTAGTCTCAACCATAAACGATTCCGAACAGGGGTCGGCGGATGTTGCTCTAAGGAATCCGCCAGCACCTTCTAAGAAATCAGAGTGTTTGGGTTCCGGGGGGAGTATGGTCACAAGGCTGAAACTTAAAGGAATTGACGGAAGGGCACCACCAGGAGTGGAGCCTGTGGCTTAATTTGACTCAACAAGGGGAAACTTACCATGTCCAGACATAGTAAGGATTGACAGATTGAGAGCTCTTTCTTAATTCTATGGGTGGTGGTGCATGGCCGTTCTTAGTTGGTGGATCGATTTGTCTGGTTAATTCCGATAACGAACGAGACCTCAGCCTGCTAACTAGCTACGCGGAGGTTCCCCTTCGCGGCCAGCTTCTTAGAGGGACTATGGCCATTTAGGCCATGGAATTTTGAGGCAATAACAGGTTTGTGATGCCCTTAGATGTTCTGGGCCACACGCGCAGTACACTGATGCAGCCAATGAGTTTTTCTTCCTGGTTCGAGAGCATCGGGAAATCTTCTCAAATTGCATTGTGATGGGGATAGACCATTGCAATTATTGGTCTTCAACGAGGAATTCCTAGTAAGCGCGTGTCATCAACTCGTGTTGACTACGTCCCTGCCCTTTGTACACACCACCCGTCGCTCCTACCAATTGAATGATCCGATGAAGTGTTCGGATTGCGTCGACGATGGTGGTTCGCCACTGTCGACGTCGTGAGAAGTTCATTGAACCTTATCATTTAGAGGAAGGAGAAGTCGTAACAAGGTTACCATAGGTGAACCTGCGGTAGGATCATTGATAGCAGGGTTGTTTTGTTTTTTCGTTTGGGTTGTGTGTGGGTTTCGATTGTATGTAATCTAGGAACGTGTGGTGTGTCTCTAGGTGAGCGGGTTTGATGCTTTGTCGGGGTGGTGCCTCTTGCGAAAGAGACTCGCAACATTTTTAGTTGCCTATCTTGAGTTCATGCTTGTTGTTTCGTGTACTTCCAAGTGATGCTTGTGCTTGTCCCATCCTTTGTTATTATTTCCCCTAATGTGTTTTTTGTATGGGGTTCGGAAGCTCATTGCCCGGGAGCCCCCTCTCCAACGGTCCGTTCGGCGGGGCATGGTTGCTGCAGTCGAGGTGCTTGGGAAACACGATGGAAAAATTCAGACTCGTTTGTAGCGGCGGTGCTCGGTCTTTTGTTCGTTGGAAGATGTGGGCCTCCATAGTTGGTTCTCTCCAAAAGGCGGTGGTGGTGGTTTATGTGTTTGCTTGGGCGATCCTTTTTGTTGGTGGTTGGGTTTCGCGAGGGGAAAATGCCAGGGTGGGGTCAACTATGGGATGGATGAAGCGCGGAGCAATCCGTTGGGCTGGCCACCCTAGTCCTCTCGATTGTTCCTTGACATGCCCTCGTGGAAGGGTTGGATCAAAATTGCAAGTTTTCTCGTCAATGGGCACGAGGTAGCATTCTTTTCTCATCCCCCTTTGGTGTCGAGGGAATTCCTCGTCCTTTCTTGAGCCACTCCCCCCTTCCATGGAAAAGTAGGAAGCAGGTTATGTCCTAGTCCTCACGATTTGGATTGTGGGTTTTTTTGCGTGACTTGGTCATTTCTTAGATGTGTCGATTGTTGCAATAGCGTTGTGGTGTGCGCTTTGGGGGCTTCCCTCTTTTTAGGGTGTGACGTTGCACCGCCGACGTATTTGTGGCCCTGGGCTTTATCCAGCATTGAGTGTCAGCCTGCGATAACTCCTCTTTGGAGTTTCGGTTGTTTGGGCCCCCTTGAATTTTTGGTTGGAAAGGTTGTTGGGTGTCCTGTACATGGAGGGGTGAAATAGCGGGCTGGGTTTGCTATTAGTGCATTTTTTGTCTGAAGCCTTGTGTGGGTTGGGGGGTCGTTTACCTCTTAGTAGTAACGTGCTCTAGGCACTTGTCTCGTCGGGGCCCTCGGCTTTTCTAGTGGTTAGGTTTAGGTTGTGGCTTGTCTCTGCTTGGTTGTTTGATTGCCGCTTGTTATGTCATGCAGATACAAAGGATGTTGCGTCGCAATGTAGTAAGTGGAAGGGTGCGAAAACGTGGGATGATTTTGATTGGGTGCCTTGTTTTCATTCTTTTTGGTTAAGCCAACGTCCCCTCGCGCGGCGGTGGACCTCTGTTTTTCTAGCTAGCGTTGCTTGAAATTTGGCCCCCTTTCTCTCAAATCGGATTTTTTTCGCGAGTTTTATGGTGGGTAATGCTTGGTTTTTCTTTCTTTCCTATCGTCGCTTGCTTCCCTTCCGGTCCCCAGCTTTATGGAGAAAAGCGAGAATTGTTGTGGTTCGGTGTCGGAGAAGGATGAAAAGCAGTGCAAACTCCCGGGTTGGCCACCCTAGTCCTTCTCGGTCGTCATTCCTTGCAGTTCCCCCCTTTTTTACTAAGGCACAGGGCTTGGAAATCTTGTACTGTGTTTGAGCCTCCCCTTGTGATTCATTTTTTTCCCCCTAGCTTTACGGAGAAAAGGTGGGATTTCCGTGGATTTTGACGTTTTCGGAAGGATGAAAAAGTAGTGCGAGTTCCTGCTGGGGTGGCCGCCCTAGTCCTTCTCGGTCGTCGATCTGTGCAGTTCCCACCTTTTTGCGAGGGCACGAGGCCTTGAAATCCTATTTTGTGTTTGAGCCTCGGCCATGTTTTGGTTCTCTTTTTTCTTTTCTCTTTTTGGGTTGTTTTTTTCTCTTGCTCCTTTCGGCCCCTAGCTTTACGGAGAAAAGGGTGAATCGTTGATGATTCGCATTCGCGAAGGATGAAAGGCAGTGCGAGCTCCTGGGTTGGCCACCCTAGTCCTTCCTGATTGTCGTTCCTTGCGATTCCCCCCCTTTTTCGAGGGCGCGGGGCTCACGAAGTGTTTGTTATCTGTTTGGGCCTCCTCCTTTGATTGGGTGGACAATTTTGTTTCTCTTTCTTTCATGTGTTTTTCTTAATTTCCTCGTTCCGACCCTCGGCTTTACGGAGAAAAAAGGGGGAGTTGTAGTGGGCTTGATGTTCGTGAAGGACGAAAAGAAGTGCGAGTTTTCAGGGTGGCCACCCTAGTCCTTCTCGGTCATCGTTCTTTACAATTCTACCCTTTTTGAAAAGGCACGGGGTTTGGAAAGCATCTCTTCTTGCTTGTTCGAGCCCCTTCCCTTTGGTGAGTGGGTTATGGAGTGCGGTTGTCTTGAGGGGGAAGGGGGCTTGTTGCGACGCATTGTACGTTGGGTTGGCTTTTTAGCCATTTCTCGTGGGGGTGCGATATTTTGGTAACACATGGAAACGACTCTCGGCAACGGATATCTCGGCTCTTGTTACGATGAAGAACGTAGCGAAATGCGATACTTAGTGTGAATTGCAGAATCCCGTGAATCATCGAGTTTTTGAATGCAATTTGCGCCCGAGGCTTCGGCCGAGGGCACGTCTGTCTGGGCGTCGCATCCCAATCAAACGCGCTCCTTGCAATATGGTAGGGAGCAGCGGAGGTGGTCGTCCGTGCCCAACGCGGTGCGGTTGGCTGAAATGTGGCAGGCGATGTTTCGTGGCGTGCGTCGGCAAGCGGTGATCTTGTCCCCTTGGTTGGGCAGTCGGCGTTAGCCGATGCGGGCTCTCTGTGGCATCCCTGGAACTTGCTTTGCTCTCTCTTGTCCTCCCATTGGGTAGGGCGGATTTAGCTCCAACTTGCGACCTCAGCTCAGGCGAGAACACCCGCTGAGTTTAAGCATATAATTAAGTGGAGGAAAAGAAACTTACAAGGATTCCCCTAGTAGCGGCGAGCGAACCGGGAAGAGCCCAACATGAAAATCGGTTGGCAGCGTCGCCTGAATTGTAGTCTGTAGAAGCGTCCTCAGCGGCGGACCCAGGCCAAGTCCCTTGGAAGGGGGTGCCTGAGAGGGTGACAGCCCCGTCGGGCTGGGACCCTGCCGCATCACGAGGTGTTGTCAACGAGTCGGGTTGTTTGGGAATGCAACCCTAATTGGGTGGTAAATTCCGTCCAAGGCTAAATACGAGTGAGAGACCGATAGCGAACAAGTACCGCAAGGGAAAGATGAAAAAAACTTTGAAAAGAGAGTTAAAGAGTGCTTGAAATTGCCGGGAGGGAAGCGGATGGAGGCTGTCGATGCGTCTCGGTCGGATGTGGAACGGCTCAGGCTGGTCCACCGCTCGACTTGAGGTGCAAACCAACACGGGCTGCTGCATCGTCACAAGCGCGGGTGGAGTACCGCCTGTCGGTTTGCCGGTGCAGTGGTCGAGGGACGAAGCGCGCGCCCTTGTGGCAGGCCGTGTGCACCTGCGCGCTCGTGGTGTTGGTTGGCGGGCTTTCCATTCGGCCCATCTTGAAACACGGACCAAGGAGTCTAACATGTGTGCGAGTCGGCGGGTTTGAAAACCTGCGAGGTGCAAGGAAGCTGACGGGCGAGATCCCCTCTTTGCAGGGGGTGTATCGTCGACCGACCTTGAGCTTATGCGAAGGGTTCGAGTGCGAGCACACCTGTTGGGACCCGAAAGATGGTGAACTATGCCTGAGCAGGGCAAAGCAGAGGAAACTCTGGTGGAGGCTCGTAGCGATACTAACGTGCAAATCGTTCATCTGACTTGGGTATAGGGGTGAAAGACTAATCGAACCATCTAGTAGCTGGTTTCCTCCGAAGTTTCCCTCGGGATA
>JAXQQM020066352.1:577500-592500 GCA_034641835.2 Pinus albicaulis | reverse complement strand
ACCCCGTCTATAGGACGGTTGAAAGGTCACTGAAGGTCTAGGGGCGTGACAAGTTTCCTCGCCCCGCCGTGACGACAGTCACCCAACTGTGCGAAATGTAAGGTTTCCATGTCCCTGCTCAATGGACACCGTCCAATTATACGCCCGCCGCGACGGAAACCGCCCCTGTAAGACCCACGAGCCGAGGACGACGACGGAAGGCGTTGGAAGCGTTCAGTGGACATGTGATGAACGATGAAAACCACGACGAAAGGTTAGACGGGCGCGCCGACGGACGAAAACATCGTTCGGCTACTATGCAACGTTATCATGGTGACCGTGCGACGTTTAGGAGCGACGTGCATAAACGCGTCCAAAAATGGCCGTGTGTTGGCTTGGAGGTTTTATAGGCCGGCCGTGGTGGCAAGCCGACGTTAAGGAGGAAATGCCACGTCGTAACCACGGCTTTATGGGCGTTTACTGGGTCGGCCTCATATGGGTCAAGCCCCACCCATGGAAGCAATGTGTGGGCAAAGGCACATACGAAAGGAGGACGTGCGATGGACGATAAAGGAAAGAAAGAAGGACATCAACATCTTGCTGATTCCACCATTGGCAAGCTAGTGCTCGAGCCAGAGCGAAGGTCGAGGGTGGAGGGCGAAGACGCAGCAGGGAAACAGAGTCTGGGTCGAGTCGGGTAAAAACCCGTTCGGCGTTCACCCGCAGGTCGAGTCGGGTTCCTTCCGTAGGGCGCGTGCAGTGCAGTGTTTAGTGCATGGTCGAGTCGGATTCCTTCCGCAGGACGCGTGGAGAACAGTGTTCAGGGCGGGCGCATTCAGGTCGAGTCGGGTTCGTGCAACGCGCCCGCGTTCCAGACGCGCGAAACAGTGTTTGAAGGCGTGAATTTCATTCAGCAGGGTTGGGTCGAATGCATTCAGGAAACGCGTGCAGACCGTGACCCTGGTGACCCACGTGCGGAAACACGTTCAGGGTGCCGAGGGCGTCTGTGACCCGAGTGACCCACTCGAACCAGAATTCGCGCAGACTTCAGAAACATGTTCTGAAAGGGAATTTTGGGGTTCCTTTGGATTTTTTGCACTGTTGGGAAGCTGTTAAGGCTAGACCCAGGTACAAGCACATTTGGCAAGAAGCATAAATGGTTTATGGAGGTTTGGTTGTATAGTTATTGCAGATTGTACATATTTATTGAAGCATAATACTGGGCAGACTTATTAACGGGATTTGCCCCTCCCTTGAATGTATGGGCGTTCATGTGGTTCGATATTGATGTTTATTGATGTTTTATTTCCACACAGGAGCACTTTGGAAGATTAATTAAAAAAGTGTTGAGTTAGGCATAGTCTAATTATTGAGTATTTGAAAAGAGAAAAATAAGGTAGTGACGCACCCGTCTATAGAGCGGTTGGGAGACTACCACAGGTATAAGGGCGTGACAGTTGGTATCAGAGCTACAATTTTGTGGCTTTATTATTATTATTATTGAGCAGGGATACCGTTGCAGCGTTGCAGGTGGTATTGAAGCTTGATGGATGGGTTTGTTTCATTGGAAATGAACTTCAAAGAAATTAAAGAGAAGTCGAAGGAAGTGGAAAAGGAGTTTGATGAGGCGAGTCGGACCATTGATACATTGTGCAAGAGGAGGAAATCTAGCATGACAAAAGATGAAATGTTTCGACTTATGAAGAAAGTGAGAATTATCCGAGCAAAAATGGACAAGGTGGAAGAAGAGCGAAGGAAGTTACTTGATAAGCTTCTCAAGCTTAGAGACCTTGGAAAGATGAAGCATGGTGGCATGAAGCCCACTGTGGCTGAACCAAAGGATGTTGTAGATGTGATTGAAGTCAAGGAAGAAGCTGATGAACAAGTTGGACCAGGACCAAGCACATTACAAGCATTGATGGTGGATGATTCTCACAAGGATGTTGCAGATGTGGTAGAAGTCGAGGAAGAACTTGATGAACATGTTGGAACAGGGCCAAGCACATCACAAGCATCGGTGATGGATGATTCTGGGGAGGATGTTGAGGATGCGGATATGATCGAGGAAGAACTCGTGGAACAAGTTGAACCTGGATCAAGCACATTGCAGGAATTGGGGGATGAACCACATGAAAATGTTGCAGAAGTGACAATGATCGAGGAGGAACTTTATGAGCAGGCGGTACCAGGATCGGAAGCGTTGTAGACATTGATGAGGACGGAGGACACTCGCTTAGATATTCTTCATGAAGAAATGGCTCGTGTTTCAATTGAGCATCTGGGAGATGGACCATATACAGGGATGGGAAAGAAGATGACTTATTTTCCAATACCATGGAGGACCTTTCCTCGGATGACTATGATGGAACCTTGTACATTGGAGAAGCAAGGGGAGCATTTCTTGTTGTAGGCCTTGACAGGGAAATTTGTGACCTCGCTCTAGTAGGTTCAAATTCCCGTGACAAGGGTGGAACTGGATGATCTCTGTGATAGATACGGGTCATGCTTAGCCACATGGAAACTGGCTAGGTGCCCGGCATGACTCATGGACTGCCTTGGTGGTAGGGCACATTGTCTGGGTAGACTTCTTCATGGCTTACAAACAAGAAGGAACTCTTGGTGCACCTTTAGCGGGGGAGAAGCCTTGGAGGAAGTACCCATGATGATGATGGTAGAAGTGACCGAGGGCACTTAGCCTGTACACTATACACATGATGGTGACTGGGGTTGAGGCGAGTCTACTCTTGATGGACACATGGAAAACCAAAGTCATGTACATTGACACGAGGGCATGGCAGGACATTATGTGGAGACATTATGCAGGTGCACTTACTGGGTGCCCACTTATGAGCATCATGGAGAAGTGTCAAGAAGGAATATGCTGAGCATGATCGATTGTTGGTGCTACATGGAGATCTTTTATAGATGGGCTGATGGACGTTGTTCACTTTGAGCAACAAGACATTGGTTGGATGAGCAACCTACGAGCACATTCATATGACTTGCAGGGTGAGAACAACTTGTGGTGGCACTCGTGGGCAATACAAGTATGCTTGCCAACACTTTGGATAGGATGATGCGTGGGAGTTCATGATGGAGTTTCATTCATTGGAGGCTTCATACTACAATGATCTTGCAGTATCTGGTTCACTGAGGAACTGAGATCGAGACTGGTCTTGATTTTGATGCACTATGGGATGCATACCTTCGAGCAAGGAAACGCGTTCGGTCGGGTCGAGTCGCGTGAGGGTGCCCAAGGAAATTCGTTCGGGTCGGGTCGTGTGAGGGCGGCCGTATAAAAAATGCTAAGTTGTGACTGCCCACGTGCCTTGTGCACGTTCGCGCGGCTAGTTTCCGATTTTCTCCCTTGTGCCTTCGTTCAGGCGGGTCAGGTCGGGTCGTGCTGTGTGAGGGGGGCCGTATAAAAAATGCTAAGTTGTGACTGCTCATGTGCCTTGTGCACGTTCGTGCGACCCATTTTCCATTTGCTCCCTTGTGCCTTCGTTCGGGCGGGTCGAGTCGTGCCGTGTGAGGGCGCCCAAGGAAATGTGTTCGGGTCGGGTCGTGTGAGGGAGGCCATATAAAAAATGCTAAGTTGTGACTGCCCCTGTGCCTTGTGCACGTTCGTGCGACCTGATTGTCGTTTGCTCCTTTGTGCCTTCGTTAGGGCGGGTCAGGTCGTGCCGTGTGAGGGCGCCCAAGGAAACGCGTTCGGGTCGGGTCATGTGAGGGAGGCCGTAACGAAAATGCTAAGTTGTGACCGCCCATGTGCCTAGTTTTCACGCCCCTATACCTTCGGTGTCTTTCAACCACGCTATAGACGGGTGCGGCACTACCGTACTTTTTTCTTTTTCCAAATACTCAAGTATATAGACTACGCCTTTAGCAACACTTGTTAGTTATTAACCAAAGGTTCTCTCGATATGCGGAAATAAACATAAACATCATTATCAATCCACAAGTATGGTCATAAATACAAGGGAGGGGCAATTCCCTGTTAATAATGAGTCTGACCGATAATATGTTTCATAAATATGAAATAATAAGTTCCAATCCAGCAGAAACCACTTTTGCTCCTTGGCAAGGCAAGTTAGCCTTTTGACCAAGCTCTAAGGCTTGTCAACCATTAAACTAGCCTACAGCAATCATTTACAATCATCAGAATTCACCTTGGGAATATCCTACACAAAACTACCCAAGTGTTGCCGGGTCACTCAAATCGGCACTACAAATCAGTTTAGACCGTCCCTCAAGCTCCCTGTGTGTCCAATCCACTTCCCAACTATACGGTTAGATGCGGCCCGTCAATACGCACATTCTTCAATTTACGGCACTCAATTCCGACTCCGGATGCTCCCGAAATGGCTTCCGCACTGTCGTACAGTTCGTGCAGAGGCGCCCTGTCGTGGGTCACCCGATTCGCCCAGCCAAATGCGTTCGGGTCGAGTCGTTTGGGCCGAGGGCGCCCGTATCATATTTGCTAAGTTGTGACCGCCTGGGTGCCTTGTGCACGTCCGAGCGACCCGTTTGCCGTTTGCTCCCATGTGCGTTCGTTCGGTCGGGCGGGCCGTGTGGCACCGGGTGAGGGCGTCCGTTCGGGTCGGGCCGTTTGGTCAGAGGGCACCCGTGTCAGATTTTCTAAGTTGTGACCGCCCGGGTGCCTTGTGCACATCTGGGCGGCCCTTTTGCCATTTGCTCCCATGTGCATCTGTTTGGTCGGGTCGTTTGGTTGTGGCGGGTGAGGGCCTCCGTTTGGGACGGGTCGTTTGGTCGTGGCGGGTGAGGGCGTCCGTTCGGGTCGGGTCGGGTCGTTTGGCCCAAGGGCGTCCATTCGGGTCGGGTCGTTTGGTCGTGGCGGGTGAGGGCGTCCGTCCGGTTCGGGTCGGGTCGTTTGGCCCAAGGGCGTCCGTTCGGGTCGGGTCGTTTGGTCGTGGCGGGTGAGGGCGTCCATTTGGGTTGGGTCGGGTCGTTTGGCCCAAGGGCGTCCGTTCGGGTCAGGTCGTTTGGGCGTGCCGGGTGAGGGCGTATGTTCAGGTCGGGTCGGGTCGTTTGACTCGAGGGCGTCCGTTCGGGTCGGGTCGGGTGGGCGTGCCGGGTGAGGGCGTCCGTTCGGGTCGGGTCGGGTGGGCGAGCCGGGTGAGGGCGTCCGTTCTGGTCGGGTCGGGTCGTTTGGCCCGAGGGCGTCCGTTCGGGTGGGTGTGCCGGGTGAGGGCTTCCGTTCAAGTCGGGTCAGGTCGTTTGGCCCGAGGGCGTCCGTTCGGGTGGGCGTGCCGGGTGAGGGCGTCCGTTCGGGTCGGGTCGGGTCGTTTGTTCGTGCCGGGTGAGGGCGTCCGTTAGGGTCGGGTCGGGTCGGGTGGGCGTGTCGGGTGAGGGCGTCCTTTCGGGTCGGGTCAGGTCGTTTGGCCCAAGGGCACCCGTGTCAGATTTGCTAACTTGTGACCGCCCGGGTGCCTTGTGCACGTCCGGGCGGCCCGTTTTCTGTTTGCTCCCATGTGCGTCCTGTTAGCCCCCCTATGAAATTTTGACAAGCAAATAGGGGGCTAAATTGTTGTTGAGTCTTCAAGGAATGCGTTTCCGATGAAAACATAGTCTCCTTGAAGCCTCCATGTGCCTTTTAGCCTTTGAAATATATCCCTTCTGCTGAGTCCCCTTTCAAAAGCCTCTCTGCTGTGAAGAACTGCCCAAAGACCCCCTTCTTCCCTCTTATTTCATTCCCCAAAGCCCTTGGTTTCTCTCTCCTTTATTCCCCCTTCTTCCCCATTTACTCCTCAAATCCCCCCAAGATCCCTTCTAATTTCTTCCCCTACCCTTTGTTTTCCCTTTTCTCCCCTTTATTCCTCTATCGTTTCCCTTTAAACCCTTTCAAATCCATTTAAAAGGGCTAAAAACCCACTCCCCGACCTTATTATAGGCCTAAGCCCCTTCCTGCTAGCCCCTGTCAACCACTTCCCCACATGTGCCCCTGCGCTGGGACCAAGTGCTTAAGTCCCGAGCGCTAATCGCAATCGGAACTATCGGCGGGAGGCCAAACCCTTTGTGACAACAAAAACCCCGATGCGATTGTTTTAACACGTAAGGTCCCCGCTCCGATCTAAACCGTTGATCCGATTAGATCCAACGGCTGTCCGCTAATCGCAAGTCCCCCGCCCGTCGCAATCGGAACATGTTAAGTCCGCCCCCCGATTGAAACCTTCCGATTTGATCATGGCCATCCATTCGTTTCGCAATCCAACGGTCCCGCGCTGATCGCACTGCCCCTCCGATGGTCTTCCCCACCGTCGATCTGCTCCGCGATCCGACGGTCCTCCGCTAATCGCAAGCCTTCTGCCCCTTCCTCTGATTGCAGTCCTCCGATTACATCCTGGACCGTTGATCTGTCACAAGATCTGACGGCCAGCGCTCCATCGCATTACTCCCCCCGATCGCAATCGGAGGTTTGTCGTGTGCCGCCCCGATTGGGTCTTCCGATCAAATCTCCGCCGTCCATTCTTCCGCGATCTGACGGTCATCGCGTAATCGCAACTCCTCCCCCGATCGCCGATCGCAAGTCCTTTTCTCTGACCTCCGATTGCATCTACACCGTCGATCTCCCCGCGATCCAACGGTCATCGCTCCATCGCACTCACCCCTCTGATTGCGTTCCCCTCCGTCGATCTTCCCGTCAGATCGACGGTCAGCGCTCAATCGCTTCTCCCCCCGATCACGATCGCAATTATTTTGGTTTGCCTTCCGATTTGATCTCCGTCGTTGATCCTTCTGCCAGATCGGACGGCCTGTATCCAATCGCACCCCCTTCCCTCCGTCCTTCGATTACATCTGAACCGTCGATCTGATCCCCGATCGGACGGTCAACGGTCAATCGCAAGACCCTCCTCGATCGCAATCGCAAACCGTTTCGACTGACCCCCGATTGCGATTGAGCGATTGGATCATGATCATTCATTTCTCCCAGATCTGACGGTCCTTGTTCAATCGCCCTCCACCTCCACTGGGTCCCACTCTTACATTCGTTTCCGTGGCATTTCATGTGTTTTGCGTGTTACGCCCAGCTTATGTATTGTCCCGTGACTCAATCTCCACCATTGATCTTTGTTCCCAGACCAAGATCTAATGGTCTGCGCTGCAGATCATCACCACACTCCATTGTCCGTAAGATTTCATCATGTCATTGCATTCTGTTACCATTATAGTAAAAGCCACCATTTCTCCACCACGTTCCATTCTTTCCATTATTTCTCCGTTGTTCCGCCACCATTCCTCCGCCTCCATAGCATTTCTCCACCACTTCCCGGGCTCTGTGATAAGTTTATTTCATCATGCAGGTAGTACAGAGAGGCCATTCCAGCTGGCCAGCGAAGCAGCAGAAGCAGGATTTGAGAAGGATTCAAGCACAGTTTGAAGACTAAGAGCGCACCAGCAAGTCATGACTGCGCCACCTAAAAGCAGAGCGCGTTTACTCCAAAAATTACACCTTCCTACAGCGCCTTCATGCCTTCTCGAGCCTTGAGATAATTAAATACACTGACTGAAGCTCATTTCAGACAGTCCGGCAGCATTAGAGAAGCATGGAGGGCCATGCAGACTTCCATCCAGTTCGTTCATTTCAACAGGGCAGAACAGCAGATCATAGACCCCGAGCGCAGACAAAGGTAATATCAGGGTTTCCGTCAGCAAAGTGTTTTTCGTCTATGACAAGGCATCCATACTGTTTTTATTATGCAGAATGTCCCTGAAGGATTTTTCCATCAAACTACAGCTCAAAGACAATCAGGCATTTATGAGACAGACCCTCCTAGTAGTTTATCTTATCCCCGAATTCAAATCACCTGGAGTACAACGAGCCCAAAATGTCAAGATCAAATCTGAAGCAGATCGTTCTCTTACTAAAAAGGTGAGTGAAATAAATATGCAGCATTCTCAAGCAGGATGGGCCTCGGCCCTGCATTCATTATTATGCTTAAATGTAACATTTAATGGGCACCTACCTCCTCAGTCGATCTGAGGATCATCTTTTGTTATAAAGCACAGCAAGAACATTGTAAAGGGGTTGGTTGTTGTTACCTTATCAGAGAAGTGTAAGCATTTTTGTCTGAAGCCAAGTTTTCTGTGTAATAGATTGTATGACAGGCTGAGAAATATGATGTATTCAGGCTGAATGTAAAAGCTTTGGGCAGTGATGTACCTGATTGGTGTTGTGTTTAACATGATAAGCAGTTTTCATTGGATCCTGATCTACAGCAGTTGGTGATGTTTTTCTTATCTCTGTGTTTATTCCATTTCATTCCATGTTCTTCTGACTGACATCTGAATGCATGATATAAGATTTACCCTTGTTAGGTACCTTATATCCCAGCTCTCTCAGTCTTTAATGTTTTCTGCTCGTATGTGTGTCTGAATATCGTTTTAAATCGACTAAACCAGTGTAGTGGATGATTATTGCCTACTCTCTGATGTGCAAGTTGATAGAATCGGTGTTCAGATGTCTTTGTTAAGATTTAATCGAAAGAGGTTAGGAACATTGGGAGGTGTAAAGCCTGTCGCTGCCTCTTCATAACCTGCCCTTCCAATACAAACCTTCTCGAGACCCTTAGTGGTGCCTATGGTTTTGTCCAAGCAGGCCTGGAGTTAAATGACCTCTGGCCTGATTTATAGACAGAATCAGATGGTTTTCCATCCTTCATCCTCATCCCTTAGTGTCCCATCCCACCAATCAGTCTTTGAGATCCAAATGCTCTAGATGACTAGCCCAATTGAAGCTTACACATTGAACATAAGTAAATCCTTTCTTGACTCCATTGCCCAATGGCCTTGATGTTCCCTGAGTCATCCATCTTTGCCTAGCTTCCTTCTTTACTCATCCTTGTCTTATGATGAAACCTTCCTTGCTGATTCTCAACAGCCAAACTCAAACAATCAAACCAACAACCTTGAGCCTATAACTAGCCTAAAATCACAATTGAGAACTTCAAAGACATATATCCTTTGATAATCACAGAGAGATCCCTCTCTGGACCTAGGAGGGCTAGATCCTAAGGTCTGAAAGTGGTTCTATGTTGTCTCATCTTTTGGTCTCTGTCAACCTGGCCAAAACATGGGAACCCCAACACGTCCGTTTGGTCGGGTCGTTTGGTCGTCCCGGGTGAGGGCGTCCGTTCGGGTCGGGTCGTTCGGTCGTGCCGGGTGAGGGCGTCCGTTCGGGTCGAGTCGGGTCGTTTGGTCGTGCTGGGTGAGGGCATCCGTTCGGGTCGGGTCGGGTCAGGTCGGGTGGGCGTGCCGGGTGAGGGCGTCCGTTCGGGTCGGGTCGGGTCGTTTGGTCCGAGGGCGCCCGTGTCAGATTTGCTAAGTTGTGACCGCCCAGGTGCATTGTGCACGTCCGGGCAGCCCGTTTGCCGTTTGCTCCCATGTGCGTCTATTTGGTCGGGCACGCCGGGTGAGGGCGTCCGTTCGAGTCAGGTCGTTCGGTCGTCCCGGGAGAGGGCGTCCTTTCGGGTCGAGTCGTTCGGTCATGCCGGGTGAGGGTGTCTGTTCGGGTTGGGTCGTTTGGTCATTCGGGTTTGGCCCAAGGGCGCCCGTGTGCCTTGTGCACATCCAGGTGGGCCGTTTGCCGTTTGCTCCCATGTGTGTCCCTTTGGTCGGGTCATTCGGTCGTGCCGGGTGAGGGCGTCCGTTCGGGTCAGGTCGTTCGGTCATGCCGGGTGAGGGCGTCCGTTCGGGTCGGATCGGGTCGTTTGGCCCGAGGGCGCCCATGTCAGATTTGCTAAGTCATGACTGCTCGAGTGCCTTGTGCACGTCCGGGCGGGCCGTTTTCTGTTTGCTCCCATGTGCGCCCGTTTGGTCGGGTCGTTCAGTCGTGCCGGGTGAGGGCGTCCGTTCGGGTCGGGTCGTTCGGTCGTGCCGGGTGAGGGTGTCCGTTCGGGTCGGTCGTTCGGTCGTGCCGGGTGAGGGCGTCCGTTCAGGTTAGGTCGTTCGGTCGTGACGGGTGAGGGCGTCCGTTCGGGTCGTGTCGTTCGGTCGTGCCGGGTGAGGGCGTCCATTCGGTCGTGTCGGGTGAGGGCATCCGTTCGGGTCGGGTCAGGTCATTTGGCCCGAGGGCGCCCGTGTCAGATTTGCTAAGTCGTGACCACCCGGGTGCCTTGTGCACGTCTGGGCGGCCCGTTTACCATTTTATCCCATGTGCGTCCGTTTGGTCGGGTCGTTTGGTCATGCCGGGTGAGGGCGTCCGTTTGGGTCGGGTCGTTCGGTCGTGCCGGGTGAGGGCGTCCGTTCGGGTTGTGTCGTTTGGTCGTGCCGGGTGAGGGCCTCCGTTCGGGTCGGGTCGTTCAGTCGTGCCGGGTGAGGGCGTTCGTTTGGGTCGGGTCGTTTGGTCGTGCGGCACGATGGCGTCCGTTCGGGTGGGCGTGCCGGGCGAGGGCGTCCGTTCGGGTCGGTTCGGGTCGTTTGGCCCGAGGGTGCCCGTGTCAGATTTGCTGAGTTGTGATCGCCAGGGTGCCTTGTGCACATCCGGGCATCCTGTTTGCCGTTTGCTCCCATGTGCGTCCATTTGGTGGGGCGTGCCATGTCGCGCCGGGTGAGGGTGTCCGTTCGAGTGGGCGTGCTGGGTGAGGGCGTCCGTTCAGGTCGGGTGGTTTGGCCCGAGGGTGCCCGTGTCAGATTTGCTAAGTTGTGACCGCCCGGGTGCCTTGTGCACGTCCGAGCGGCCCGTTTGCCGTTTGCTCCCATGTGCGTTCATTTGGTCGGGTCATTCGGTCGTGCCGGGTGAGGGCATCCATTCGGGTCGGGTCGTTTGATCGTGCCGGGTGAAGGCGTCCGTTCGGGTCGGGTCGTTCGGTCGTGCCGGGTGAGGGCGTCCGTTCGGGTCGGGTCGTTCGGTCGTGCCGGGTGAGGGCGTCCGTTCGGGTCGGGTCATTTGGTCATGTTGCACGATGGCGTCCGTTCGGGTGGGCGTGCCGGGTAAGGGCGTCCGTTCGGGTCGGGTCGGGTCGTTTGGCCCGAGGGCGCCCATGTCAGATCTGCTAAGTTGTGACCGCCTGGGTGCCTTGTGCACATCCGGGCGGCCCGTTTGCCATTTTCTCCCATGTGCGTCTGTTTGGTCGGGTCGCTCGGTCGTGCTGGGTGAGGGCGTCCGTTCGGGTCGGGTCGTTCGGTCGTGCGGGGTGATGGCGTCCGTTCGGGTCGGGTCGTGCGGCACGATGGCGTTCGTTTGGGTGGGCGTGCCGGGCGAGGGCGTCCAATCGGGTTGGGTCGGGTCGTTTGGCTCGAGGGCGCCTGTGTCAGATTTGCTAAGTTGTGACTGCCCGGGTGCCTTGTGCATGTCCGGGCAACTCATTTGCCATTTTCTCCCATGTGCGTCCGTTTGGTCGGGCGTGCCGTGTCGCGTCGGGTGAGGGCGTCCATTAGGGTGGGCGTGCCGGGTGAGGGCGTCCGTTCGGGTCGGGTGGTTTGGCCCGAGGGCACCCGTGTTAGATTTGCTAAGTTGTGACCGCTCGGGTGCCTTGTGCACGTCCGGGCGGCCCGTTTGCCGTTTGCTCCCATGTGCGTCCGTTTGGTCGGGCGTGTCGGGTGAGGGCGTCCGTTCGGGTCGGGTGGTTTGGCTCGAGGGCGCCCGTGTCAGATTTGCTAAGTTGTGACCGCCTGGGTGCCTTGTGCACGTCTGGGTGGCCCGTTTGCCATTTGCTGCCATGTGCGACCGTTCGGGTGGGCGCGTCGTGTCGTGCTAGGTGAGGGTGTCCATTCGGGTCTGGTCATTTGGTCGTCCGTTCGGGTCGGGTGGTTTGGCTCGAGGGTGCCCGTGTCAGATTTGCTAAGTTGTGACTGCCCGGGTGCCTTGTGCACGTCCGGGTGGCCTGTTTGCCGTTTTCTCCCATGTACGTCCATTCGGGTGGGCGCGCCATGTCGTGCCGGGTGACGGCGTCCGTTCAGGTCGGGTCGTTTGGTCGTGCCGGGTGAGGTCGTCCGTTTGGGTTGGGTGGTTTGGCCCGAGGGCGCCCATGTCAGATTTGCTAAGTTGTGACCGCCCGGGTGCCTTGTGCACGTCCGGGCAGCCCGTTTTCCGTTTTCTCCCATGTGCGTTCGTTCGGGTGGGTGCGCCATGTCGTGTAGGGTGAGGGCGTCCGTTCGGGTCAGGTCGTTTTGCCCGAGGGCGCCCGTGTGAGATTTGCTAAGTTGTGACCGCCCGGGTGCTTTGTGCACGTCTGGGCGGCCCGTTTGCCGTTTTCTCCCATGTGTGTCCGTTCGGGTGGGCGCGCCGTGTCGTGCCGGGTGAGGGCATCCGTTCGGGTGGGCGTGTCGGGTGAGGTCGTCCGTTCGAGTGGGGTCATTTGGCCCGAGGGCGCCCGTGTCAGATTTGCTAAGTTGTGACCGCCCGGGTGCCTTGTGCACGTCCGGGCGGCCCGTTTGCCATTTGCTCCCATGTGTGTTCGTTCTTGTGAGCGTGACGTGTCATGCTGGCTTAGGGCGTCTGTTCGGGTCGGGTCGTTTGGGCCGAGGGCGCCCATGTCAGATTTGCTAAGTTGTGACTGCCCGGGTGCCTTGTGCACATCCGAGCAGTCCGTTTTTCGTTTGCTCCCATGTGCGTCCGTTCTGGTCAGGCGTGCCGTGTTGCATTGGGTGATGGCGTTCGTTCGAGTGGGCGTGCCGGGTGAGGGCGTCCGTCCGGGTCAGGTCGTTTGGCCCGAGGGCGCGCTCGTGTCAGATTTGCTAAGTTGTGACCGCCCGGGTGCCTTGTGCATGTCCAGGTGGATCATTTGTTGTTTTCTCCCATGTGCGTCCGTTCGGGTGGGCGCGTCGTGTCGCCCCGGGTGAGGGCGTTCGTTCGGGTCGGGTCATTTGGTTGTTCCGGGTGAGGTCGTCCGTTCAGGTCGGGTCGTTTGGCCCGAGGGCGCCCGTGCCATATTTGCTAAGTTGTGACCTCCCGGGTGCCTTGTGCACGTCCAGGCGGACCGTTTTCCGTTTGCTCCCATGTGCGTCCATTCGGGGGGGCGCTTCGTGTCGCCCCAGGTGAGGGCGCACGGACGAGGGCATCCGAGTCGCCCTGTTTTGTCCGAGGGTGCGCTTATCACATTTGCTTTTCATGTGAAAGGTGGGTTGGTAATTGAGTTGTTTTGCTCAGTTGTGCCTGAAGAATGGCCTTGGGTCATTTGTAGGGTCGTCGACTTTCTTCTCTCCATCACCACTCGGTAGCATATGAGCGGTAATGTTGGCCATGCTCGTCCTTGGAGGCATGTTTGAACAATCTCTCCTGTCCCCTCTATTTTCTAGCATTTGGATGGGGTTGTTGTGTGTGGCTCTTTGAGATGACTGGCCGCCTGTTGGATTTTTTGAAATCGACTCTCCAGTAACTCTCTCTCGTGCCCCTTGGTCGCATGTTTGCTATGTTGAAATCCGCGTTTTGCTATGTTGCTCGTTGGCTCCGTCGATGTCGGCTCTTCTCTATATTGTTCTTCTCCTCCCTTTTTGCTTGCTTGTGGGGGGAGGGGTTGGATTTTCATGTGAAAGGTGGGTTGGTAACTGAGTTGTTTGTTCGGGTGTGCCTGAAGAGTGGCCTTGGGTCATTCGTAGGGTCGTCGACTCTCATCTTCTCTCCATCCCCACTCGGTAGCACATGAGCAGTAATGTTGGCCATGCTTGTCTTGGGAGGCATATGTGAAAAGAGTTACCCTTCCACTCTGTGTTCTCAGAGTTGGATGAGGTCACTCTGTGTGGCTCCTTGAGACAACTGGCCGGTCGCCTATGTCGCTCTCGTGCCCCTTGCTCGCTCGTTGGCTCCGTCGATGTTGGATCTTTGCTATATTGTTCACCTCCTCCCTTTTTGGTGGGTTGGAGAGGTGTGCTTTTGTCTCGTTGGCTTCGTGAAATCAGCTCCTCGCTATATTGTTCACCTCCTCCCCTTTTGGTGGGGGGAGGGGTTGGATTTTCGTGTGAAAGGTGGGTTGGTAACTAAGTTGTTTGTTCGGGTGTGCCTGAAGAGTGGCCTTGGGTCATTCGTAGGGTCATCGACTCTCATCTTCTCTCCATCCCCACTCGGTAGCACATGAGCGGTAATGTTGGCCATGCTTGTCCTGGGAGGCATATGTGAAAAGAGTTACCCTTCCGCTCTATGTTCTCAGAGTTGGATGAGGTCGCTCTGTGTGGCTCCTTGAGACAACTGGCCGGTCGCCTATGTCGCTCTCATGCCCCTTGCTCGCTCGTTGGCTCCGTCGATGTTGGCTCTTCGCTATATTGTTCACCTCCTCCCTTTTTGGTGGGTTGGAGAGGTGTGCTTTTGTCTTGTTGGCTTCGTGAAATCGGCTCCTTGCTATATTGTTCACCTCCTCCCCTTTTGGTGGGGGGAGGGGTTGGATTTTCGTGTGAAAGGTGGGTTGGTAATTGAGTTGCTTGTTCGGGTGTGCCTGAAGAATGCCCTTGGGTCATTTGTAGGGTGGTCGACATTCAAATTCTCTCCATCCCCACTCGGTAGCACATGAGCGGTAATGTTGGCCATGCTTGTCCTGGGAGGCATATGTGAAAAGAGTAACCCTTTTGCTCCGTGTTCTCAGAGTTGGATGAGGTCGCTGTGTGTGGCTCCTTGAGACAACTGGCCGGTCGCCTATGTCGCTCTCGTGCCCCTTGCTCGCTCGTTGGCTCTATCGATGTTGGCTCTTTGCTATATTGTTCACCTCCTCCCTTTTTGGTGTGTTGGAGAGGTGGGCTTTTGTCTCGTTGGCTTCGTGAAATTGGCTCCTCACTATATTGTTCACCTCCTCCCCTTTTGGTGGGGGGAGGGGTTGGATTTTCGTGTGAAAGGTGGGTTGGTAAATTGAGTTGCTTGTTTGGGTGTGCCTGAAGAATGGCCTTGGGTCATTTGTAGGGTGGTCGACATTCATATTCTCTCCATTCGCACTCGGTAGCACATGAGCGGTAATGTTGGACATGCTTGTCCTAGGAGGCATATGTGAAAAGAGTTACCCTTTCGCTCTGTGTTCTCAGAGTTGGATGAGGTCGCTGTGTGTGGCTCTTTGAGAAAACTGGTCGGTCGCCTATGTC
>JAXQQM020066352.1:547500-572500 GCA_034641835.2 Pinus albicaulis | reverse complement strand
GCTTCTGTTTTGTGGCACGAGGGAAACCGCCTAGTTTTGGGAACCTTGCGGTTTCCATCTCCCGCCCCAACGAAAACCGCGCCCCTGGTGAGGGGAACTTGGGTTTCCATGTCGCGGCACGACAGTAAATCACCCAAGTTTACGGAACTCGTGGTTTCCGTCGCGCGGCACGGCGAAGAACCGCCCAAGCCTGGCAAACTTGGGGCTCCCATTTCACAGCGTGACGGAAACCGCTCCCCTGGTCCGTGTCCGGAACTTGGGGTTTCCACGCCTCGTCGCGGCGAAAGCCATCCAAATAAGGGGAAGGTTGGGTTTTGTAAGGCCCCAAGACTTCATGAGGCGCGTTCGTGGTAACGGGCGCGCCCGTCGGGCGTTCGGGCGCCATGCGACGTTACGGGCGAGCCGTCGCACAGTAACCGCACGGGCGCGGGTGTGTGGTGGCGAGTGGCATGGGCGCGTCGCACATAGCCGGCGGTGGCATTGGAAAAAGTGACGTTACAGGCGAAACGTCACAGCGTAGCTGGAGTCATGGAACCGACGCACGAGTTGAGCGACCGACGCTACATGAGTCGGCGGACATCTGAACGATGGGGGTCGTCTCGGGTCGACCGAGTGACCCACGACACGCACATGATACGCGTATTAATACGGCGTGCGGATGATGGAGAAGTCATCCAACCAATGATCAAGCAAGCATCTGAGTGCGAGCACATTGGAGCACCACGAGCTAAGCTGTCACGCCCCCATCTCGTTTGTCCACTTGGGCAGGTCGTGCGGCACCGGCTAAACGGCTCTTAGTCATTTTTACCGTTTTCCGAACTACGCCTCTACTTATTTTTTTAAGTGTTAGTCTTCACTTTTTATTATGTTTTACTGTGGAACTATAAAACATAAACCAACATTCAGAAATACACCAACAGATTTTGAAAAGCCAATTTTATATATCAATTATCATAAAATTGCCTCGCTGGTTTATACAGGTCGAGAGCCTGTTTTTACATGAAAGTTTTCCGACTCGGCCCGTCGCACCGTTCGGTCGGGTCGTGAGTCACCCGACTCGCCCGCCGTGGTGTTCGTCCGCCCGTCGTTACTCTCTACCCGCGCCCGTCGTTTGCGTCGTGCACGCACCACCCGACTCTAACTCTCGTTTCGTCCGTGCGTCGTGCACCCGCGCCCGTCGTGCGCGCCCTTCGTTCGCCGCGCGCCCACCGTAACTCAACCGTTGGTCGATACGCGTAGTGCGCCCGTCGTGTGCGCCCTCCGTTCACCCGCGCGCCCACCGTAACCGCTGTGCGTGCTACGCGTAGTGCGTCGTGACCCTTGTGCCCGTCGCGTCCGTCGCGCCTTGTCGCCGCATGGTTCACCACAGCGCTGTGCGCTGCCACCGCTATGCTCAAGTCTGCTCCGTTCGTCTTAACTTTTTAGCCCGTCCAGTGGGCGCATCGCTCGGTCGCACCGCAGATCTGTTGCTGCGGTTAACACTTGGATGACTGCTCGTTGTTCGTTGCTTTTCACTCTCCAACACGCTCGTATATATATGCACGTCCGTTGAAGAGTTGGTCGCTCGCCCTACCACGAGCCGACCCACTCGTTACGCCGACGCCCTCACGAAACGTCGCGTCCATAGTGTTGGGGCGCTCGGCCGACCCGAGCCGACCACTCATTTAGGTCGACGCCCACAAAACGTTGTGTTCGCGGGGTGTTGGGGCGCTCGGCCGACCCGAGCCGACCCCCTCCGCTTGGTCGTTCGCCCACGGGTGTGGCGTCGGTCGCGCGCCCAACGCGCCGGCCGACCCACCGACTTTGTTTATCGGCTAACTCATCCACGGTGCCCGTTACGTATAAACTCGCCTCACCAACACCTTGTTGACTCGTCGTTTCACCTAACTCGCCCGTGTGACTCGTCGCACCATACCCGCGCGCCCGTGACTCGCCAACGGTGCGATGTGCGCCTGTTGCGTCGCACGGTGCCCGACTCTACCAAACGCTCATCGGCGCGCCCGTTCTACCGAACGCGCTCACGAAGTGCCGGGGCGTTACATTCTCCCCCACTTCAAAGCGTTGTCGTCCCTTGACAACATCATCCTATCGTCGCACGGTCCATTCACAACTCCATGTGTGAAATATCGTCGCAACTGCTACCAAGTGTCGTCGCACGAACCGTCGTTGCACCCAGGTGCACGATATCATCGCAACTATCGTCACATAAACCAGCAAGATATCTCCCTGATCATCGCCAAATCCATGTGAAGCTCTGCATCAAGTACTCCAACCAACTCAACATAACAAAATCTGCTATGCATCCGGCATAACTCCGCACACTGTTAACCCCCATAACTCGAACTAGTTGGGTAGCTAATCCAACCGTAGCGTCCTCATCATGAGAATGCACATCCTCATACCCTGCGTTAGTTATTCCTCCTGCAACCTGTCACATCCATCAACTCGATCAAGTCTGAATCTCATCCAAATGCCATGTTTGGGTCCATGAAGTGTATCCATCTCATTCACAACATGTTGTCCATGATGCTAATCCATGTGCTACTTGTATGCAAAGTAGGCTCATCCTCCAAGCATCATTAAAAGAAGAAGTGTGGCTAAGTCAAGTAGACTCAAGCCCATGCCAAAGTGTGTGCCATCAAGGCATCCATCGCTGCATCTCCATCAAACTCCAAAGTGTCTCAGCTCTATCATCTCCATCAAGTAACTCCTCCTGAACACACCCCATAAATGTGCTCCAAGGTATGCATCCCATACTGCATCAAAATCAGGAACAATCCTGACCTCAGCTCCTCAATGAGTCAGATACTCCAAGATCACCATAATATGAAGTCTCTAATGAATGCAACTCCACCATGAACTCCCATGCCTCATCATATCCAAAGCGTTGGTAAGCCTACTTGTATTGGCCATGAGTGCCATCACAAGTTCTCACTCTGCAAACATATGAAAGTCTCATAGGCTGCTCATCCAACCAATGTCCAAGTTGCTCATGGTGAACAACGTCCCATCAGTCCATCTATAAAAGATAACCATGTAGTCCATGTCCATGACTTTGGCTGCCCATGTGTTCAATCAAGTGAACCCAACTCAACTCTCATCATCATCATGTCTCCACATCTCGAAGTGAAGTGCTCTCGGTCACTCCTACCTCCATCATATATATGTGAGTACTTCCTTCAAGCTGCTCCCCCACTAAAGGTCTGCCAAGAGTTCCATCTTGGTTGAAGCCATGAAGAAGTCTACTCCTCCAACGTGCCCTACCACCAAGGTAGTGTGTGGGTCATTCCGGGCACTTGCCATTCTATGTGGCTAAGCATGACCCCTTTCCATCACAAAGGCCATCACGTTCCACCCTTGTCCCGGGCATTTGGACCATCAAGTGTAGGGTCACAAATTGCCTCAACAAGGTTTGCATCGTTCCATGTCCCTTGCTCCATCAACGTACAAGGTCTCATCATGGGCATCCAAGGAGTAGTCACCAATGGTGTTGGCAAAGAAGTCATCTTCCTCCTCATCTCCATATGCGGTCCATCCTCCTTATGCTTCCATGAAACACAAGTCATATCTCCATGAAGACTCCTCAAGTGAGTGTCCTCCATCCTCATCAATGCCTTTGATGTGTTCGATCCTGGTACCACCTGCTCATCAAGTTCCTCCACGATCATGCTCACATTTGCAACATCTCCATGTGGTTTGTCCACCAATGCTTGCAATGTGTCTTGTCTTGGTTCAACTTGTGTCACAAGTTCGTCCTTCATCTCTTCCATCATATCATCCTCATGAGAATCTTCCAACATCGATGCTTGCAACGTGCTTGGTCTTGGTCCAACTTGGTTATCAAGTTCATCCTTGACATCTTCTACATCTGCAACATCCTCATCCATCACTAATGCTTGCAATGTGCTTGGCCTCGGTTCAACCTGTTCATCAAGTTCATCCTTGACATCTTCCACATCCGCAACATCCTTGTGTGGTTCAACCTGCAATGTTTGTAATGTGCTTGGTTCGGGTCCAACTTGTTCTACAAGTTCCTCCTTCTCCTCAACCACATTCTCAACATTCTTCGGTTCGGCTATAGTGGACATCGTGTCCTCTCTATACCTTCTTAGCACTCTAAGAAACTCGACATACTCACATAGAAGTAAGCCTCGTTGTCTAGTCAACTCATCATACTCGGCTTCCAAATCATCATCTTCACCCAAGAGGAGATCGAAGAGATATTGCTCTTCCTCGGTTTTTCGTCCCCACAATAATGGCTTGAGGGCCTCTCTCACTTCGGAAAGCCTCTTCTCCACTGCATCCCTCTTCTCGACACAATTCAGTAGCCTTTCTTTAAGTCCTTCAAGATTCATCTTTTCTCGGATGAATTCTTCCATTCTGATATCATCTGTCATGCAATGCAGATGTGTTATCAGACTCCTTTCCGCATCAATCTCGCCTCTGATACCATCTGTCACGCCCCCATCTCGTTTGTCCACTTGGGCAGGTCGTGCGGCACCGGCTAAACGGCCCTTAGTCATTTTTACCGTTTTCCGAACTACGCCTCTACTTATTTTTTTAAGTGTTAGTCTTCACTTTTTATTATGTTTTACTGTGGAACTATAAAACATAAACCAACATTCAGAAATACACCAACAGATTTGGAAAAGCCAATTTTATATATCAATTATCATAAAATTGCCTCACTGGTTTATACAGGTCGAGAGCCTGTTTTTACATGAAAGTTTGCCGACTCGGCCCGTCGCGCCGTTCGGTCGGGTCGTGAGTCACCCGACTCGCCCGCCGTCGTGTTTGTCCGCCCGTCGTTACTCTCTACCCGCACCCGTCATTTGCGTCGTGCACGCACCACCCGACTCTAACTCTCGTTTCGTCCGTGCGTCGTGCACCCGCGCCCGTCGTGCGCCCTTCGTTCGCCGCGCGCCCACCGTAACTCAACCGTTGGTTGATACGCGTAGTGCGCCCATCGTGTGCGCCCTCCGTTCACCCGCGCACCCACCATAACCGCCGTGCGTGCTACGCGTAGTGCGTCGTGACCCTTGCGCCCGTCGCGTCCGTCGCGCCTTGTCGCCGTACGGTTCACCACAGCGCTGTGCGCTGCCACCGCTGCGCTCAAGTCTGCTCCGTTCGTCTTAACTTATTAGCCCGTCCAGCGGGCGCATCGCTCGGTCGCACCGCAGATCCATTGCTGCGGTTAACACTTGGATGACTGCTCGCTGTTCATTGGTTTCCACTCTCCAACACGCTCGTATATATATGCACGTCCGTTGAAGAGTTGGTCGCTCGCCCTACCACGAGCCGACCCACTCGTTACGCCGACGCCCTCACGAAACGTCGCGTCCATAGTGTTGGGACGCTCAGCCGACCCGAGCCGACCCCTCATTTTGGTCGACGCCCACGAAACGTTGTGTTCGCGGGGTGTTGGGGCGCTCGGCCGACCCGAGCTGACCTCCTCCGCTTGGTCATTCGCCCACGGGTGTGGCGTCGGTCGCGCGCCCAACGCGCCGGCCGACCCACCGACTTTGTTTATCGGCTAACTCGTCCACGGCGCCCGTTACGTATAAACTCGCCTCACCAACACCTTGTTGACTCGCCATTCCACCTAACTCGCCTGTGTGACTCGTCGCACCATACCCGCGCGCCCGTGACTCGCCAATGGTGCGATGTGCGCCCGTTGCGTCGCACGGCGCCCGACTCTACCAAACGCTCATCGGCGCGCCCGTTCTACCGAACGCGCTCATGAAGTGCCGGGGCGTTACATAAGCCAACAGCTCGTTGGTGAAGGAAACACGGCGGCAGTGAACGCAGGGCGAGCGCGGGTCAAGCCAGGTTGTTGACGTGTAGGGCGTACGGAATTCCTCCGCAGGGCATCCGCACCGTAGGACGGGTCGAGCCAGGTTGTTGACGTGCAGGGCGTGCGAAATTCCTTCGCAGGGCATCTGCACCGCAGGACGGGTCGAGTCGGGTAGCGTGCGGGTCAAGTCATGCGACATACGTGTATGGCATGCGGAACTTCTCCGCAGGGCGTCCGCAGTGCAAGGTCGGGTCAAGAAGGGCGTCCGCATGATCCGAGCTTCAGTTCAGAGGTCGTTCTAAAGGCATTGTGAGTCGGAATTGAGTGCCGAAAGTTGAAGCAGGTGCATTTTGATGGGACGGAGCTAACCACATAGCTGGGGGAGCAGATTGGATAGATAGAGAGCTCGCGAGGAGGTCTGAAATCATTTGCAGTGCTGACCCGAGTGACCCGGAAGCACTTGGGCAATTTTATGCAGGATATTCCCGAGGTGAATTCTAGTGCTATAAACGATTGTTGTGGGATAGTTAATGATTGTCAAGCATTGTAAGCTTGGAAAAAAAGTGACTTGCCTTGCCAAAGAGCAAAGGGGGTCTTTTGCTGGATTGGAACTTATACTCTATTTCGTATTTATGAAACATATTATCGGGCAGACCCATTATTAACTGGGAGTTGCCCCTCCCATGTATGTATGGGCGTACACTGTGGATGTGATGATGATGTTCATGTTTTCCGCACATTGAAAGAACATTTGATTAACTAATTTAACAAGTGTTGCTAAAGGCGTAGTCTACATACTTGAGTATTACGAAAAGGAGAAGTACGGTAGTGCCGCACCCCGTCCATAGCACGGTTGAAAGGTCACCGAAGGTCTAGGGGCGTGACAGGTTTCCTCGCCCCGCCGTGACGACAGTGGCCCAACTGTGGGAAATGTAAGGTTTCCATGTCCCTGCTCAATGGACACCGTCCAATTATACGCCCGCCGCGACGGAAACCGCCCCTGTAAGACCCACGAGCCGAGGACGACGACGGAAGGCGTTGGAAGCGTTCGGTGGACAGGCGACGAACGACGAAAACCACGACGGAAGGTTAGACGGGCGCGCCGACGGACGAAAACATCGTTCGGCTACTATGCAACGTTATCATGGTGACCGTGCGACGTTTAGGAGCGACGTGCATAAACGCGTCCAAAAATTGCCGTGTGTTGGCTTGGAGGTTTTATAGGCCGGCCGTGGTGGCAAGCCGACGTTAAGGAGGAAATGCCACGTCGTAACCAAGGCTTTATGGGCGTTTAATGGGTCGGCCTCATATGGGTCAAGCCCCACCCATGGAAGCAATGTGTGGGCAAAGGCACATACGAAAGGAGGACGTGCGATGGACGATAAAGGAAAGAAAGAAGGACATCAACATCTTGATGATTCCACCATTGGCAAGCTAATGCTCGAGCCAGAGCGAAGGTCGAGGGTGGAGGGCGAAGCCGCAGCAGGGAAACGGAGTCTGGGTCGAGTCGAGTAAAAACCCGTTCGGCGTTCACTCGCAGGTCGAGTCGGGTTCCTTCCGCAGGGCGCGTGCGGTGCAGTGTTTAGTGCATGGTCGAGTCAGGTTCCTTCCGCAGGATGCGTGGAGAACATTGTTTAGGGCGGGCGCGTTCAGGTCGAGTCGGGTTCGTGCAGCGCGCTCGCGTTCCGGACACGCGGAACAGTGTTTGAAGGCACGGAGTTCGTTCAGCAGGGTCGGGCCAGGTCGAACATGTTCAGGAAACGCGTGCAGACTGTGACCCCGGTGACCCGCATGCGGAAATGCGTTCAGGGTGCCGAGGGCGTCTGTGACCCGAGTGACCCACTCGAACCAGAATTCGCGCAGACTTCAGAAACATGTTCTGAAAGGGAATTTTGGGGTTCCTTTGGATTTTTTTCACTGTTGGGACGCTGTTAAGGCTAGACCCAGGTACAAGCACATTTGGCAAGAAGCATAAATGGTTTATGGAGGCTTGGCTATATAGTTATCGCAAATTGTACATATTTATTGAAGCATAATACTGGGCAGACTTATTAATGGGATTTGCCCCTCCCTTGAATGTATGGGCGTTCATGTGGTTTGATATTGATGTTTATTGCTGTTTTATTTCCGCACAGGAGCACTTTGGAAGATTAATTAAACAAGTGTTGAGTTAGGCGTATTCTACTTATTGAGTATTTGAAAAGAGAAAAATAAGGTAGTGCCGCACCCGTCTATAGAGCGGTTGGGAGACTACCACAGGTATAAGGGTGTGACAGTTGGTATCAGAGCTACATTTTTGTGGCTTTTTTATTATTATTATTGAGCAGGGATACCGTTGCAGCGTTGCAGGTGGTATTGAAGCTTGATGGATGAGTTTGTTTCATTGGAAATGAACCTCAAAGAAATTAAAGAGAAGTCGAAGGAAGTGGAAAAGGAGTTTGATGAGGCGAGTCGGACCATTGATACATTGTGCAAGAGGAGGACATCTGGCATGAGAAAATATGAAATGTTTCGACTTATGAAGAAAGTGAGAATTCTCCGAGCAGAAATGGACAAGGTGGAAGAAGAGTGAAGGAAGTTACTTGATAAGCTTCTCAAGCTTAGAGACCTTGGAAATATGAAGCATGGTGGCATGAAGCCCACTGTGGCCGAACCAAAGGATGTTGTAGATGTGATTGAAGTCAAGGAAGAAGCTGATGAACAATTTGGACCAGGACCAAGCACATTACAAGCATTGATGGTGGACGATTCTCACAAGGATGTTGCAGATGTGGTAGAAGTCGAGGACGAACTTGATGAACATGTTGGACCAGGGCCAAGCACATCGCAAGCATCGGTGATGGATGATTCTGGGGAGGATGTTGAGGATGCAGATATGATCGAGGAAGAACTCGTGCAACAAGTTGAACCTGGACCAAGCACATTGCAGGAATTGGGGGATGAACCACATGAAAATGTTGCAGAAGTGACAATGATCGAGGAGGAACTTTATGAGCAGGCGGTACCAGGATCGGAAGAATTGCAGACATTGATGAGGACAAAGGACACTCGCTTAGAGATTCTTCATGAAGACATGGCTTGTGTTTCAATTGAGCATCTGGGAGATGGACCGTATGCAGGGATGGGAAAGAAGATGACTTATTTTCCAATACCATGGAGGACCTTTCCTCGGATGACTATGATGGAACCTTGTACATTGGAGAAGCAAGGGGAGCATTTCTTGTTGTAGGCCTTGATAGGGAAATTTGTGACCTCGCTCTAGTAGGTTCAAATTCCTGTGACAAGGGTGGAACTTGATGATCTCTGTGATAGATACGGGTCATGCTTAGCCACATGGAAACTGGCTAGGTGCCCGGCGTGACTCATGGACTGCCTTGGTGGTAGGGCACATTGTCTGGGTATATTTCTTCATGGCTTACAACCAAGAAGGAAATCTTGGTGCACCTTTAGCGGGGGAGAAGCCTTGGAGGAAGTACCCGTGATGATGATGGTAGAAGTGACTGAGGGCACTTAACCTGTACACTATACACATGATGGTGACTAGGGTTGAGGCGAGTCTACTCTTGATGGACACATGGGCAGCCAAAGTCATGTACATTGACACGAGGGCATGGTAGGACATTATGTGGAGACATTATGCAGTTGTACTTACTGGGTGCCCACTTATGAGCATCATGGAGGAGTGTCAAGAAGGAATATGCTGAGCATGATCGATTGTTGGTGCTACATGGAGATATTTTATAGATGGGCTAATGGACATTGCTCACTTTGAGCAACAAGACATTGGTTGGATGAGCAGCCTATGAGCACATTCATATGACTTACAGGGTGAGAACAACTTGTGGTGGCACTCGTGGGCAATACAAGTATGCTTGCCAATGATTTGGATAGGATGATGCGTGGGAGTTCGTGATGGAGTTTCATTCATTGGAGGCTTCATACTACAATGATCTTGTAGTATCTGGTTCACTGAGGAACTGAGATCGAGACTGGTCTTGATTTTGATGCACTATGGGATGCATACCTTCGAGCAGGGAAACGCGTTCGGTCGGGTCGGGTCGCATGAGGGCGCCCAAGGAAACGCGTTCGGGTCGGGTCGTGTGAGGGCGGCCGTATAAAAAATGCTAAGTTGTGACTGCCCGCGTGCCTTGTGCACGTTCGCGCGGCCAGTTTCCGATTTGCTCCCTTGTGCCTTCGTTCGAGCGGGTCGGGTCGGGTCGTGCCGTGCGAGGGGGGGCCGTATAAAAAATGCTAAGTCGTGACTGCTCGTGTGCCTTGTGCACGTTCGTGCGACCCGTTTTCCGTTTGCTCCCTTGTGCCTTCGTTCGGGCGGGTCGGGTCGTGCCGTGTGAGGGCGCCCAAGGAAAAGTGTTCGGGTCGGGTCGTGTGAAGGAGGCCGTATAAAAAATGCTAAGTTGTGACCGCCCCTGTGCCTTGTGCACGTTCGTGCGACCCGATTGCCGTTTGCTCCTTTGTGCCCTCGTTAGGGCGGGTCAGGTCGTGCCGTGTGAGGGCGCCCAAGGAAACGCGTTCGGGTCAGGTCGTGTGAGGGAGGCCGTATCGAAAATGCTAAGTTGTGACCGCCCGTGTGCCTAGTTGTCACGCCCCTATACCTTCGGTGTCTTTCAACCACGCTATAGACGGGTGCGGCACTACCGTACTATTTTCTTTTTCCAAATACTCAAGTATATAGACTACGCCTTTAGCAACACTTGTTAGTTATTAACCAAAGGTTCTCTCGATATGCGGAAATAAACATAAACATCATTATCGATCCACAAGTATGCTCATACATACAAGGGAGGGGCAATTCCCTGTTAATAATGATAAATATGAAATAATAAGTTCCAATCCAGCAGAAGCCACTTCTGCTCCTTGGCAAGGCAAGTTAGCCTTTTGACCAAGCTCTAAGGCTTTTCAACCATCAAACTAGCCTACAGCAATCATTTACAATCATCAGAATTCACCTTGGGAATATCCTGCACAAAACTGCCCAAGTGCTGCCGGGTCGCTCAAATCGGCACTACAAATCAGTTTAGATCGTCCCTCGAGCTCCCTGTGTGTTCAATCCACTTCTCAACTGTACGGTTAGATGCGGCCCGTCAATACGCACATTCTACAATTTACAGCACTCAATTCCGACTCCGGACGCTCCCGGAATGGCTTCCGCACTGTCGTGCAGTTCGTGCAGAGGCGCCCAGTCATGGGTCACCCGACTCGCCCAACCAAACGCGTTCGGGTCGGGTCGTTTGGGCCGAGGGCGCCCGTATCAGATTTGCTAAGTTGTGACCGCCCGGGTGCCTTGTGCACGTCCGAGCGACCCGTTTTCCGTTTGCTCCCATGTGCGTCCGTTCGGTCGGGCGGGCCGTGTGGCACCGGGTGAGGGCGTCTGTTCGGGTCGGGCCGTTTGGTCGGAGGGCGCCCGTGTCAGATTTGCTAAGTTGTGACCACCCGGGTTCCTTGTGCACGTCCGAGCGGCCCTTTTGTCGTTTTCTCCCATGTGCGTTCGTTTGGTCGGGTCGTTTGGTCGTGCCGGGTGATGGCGTTCGTTCGGGTCGAGTCGTTTGGTCGTGGCGGGTGAGGGCGTCCGTTCGGGTCGGGTCGTTTGGTCATGGCGGGTGACGGAATTCGTTCGGGTCGGGTCATTTGGTCATTTGGTCATGCCGGGTGAGGGCGTCCGTTCGGGTCAGGTCGGGTCGTTTGGTCGTGCCGGGTGAGGGCGTCCGTTCGGGTCGGGTCATTTGGCCCGAGGGCGTCCGTTTGGGTCGGGTCGGGTGGGCGTGCCGGGTGAGGGCATCCGTTCGGGTTGGGTCGGGTCGGGTCGGGTCGGGTGAGGGTGTCCGTTTGGGTCGGGTCGGGTCATTTGGCCCGAGGGCGTTCGTTCGGGTGGGCGTGCCGGGTGAGGGCGTCCGTTCGGGTCGGGTCGGGTCGGGTGGGCGTGCTGGGTGAGGGCGTCCGTTCGGGTCGGGTTGGGTCGTTTGGCCCGAGGGCGCCCGTGTCAGATTTGCTAAGTTGTGACCGCCCGGGTGCCTTGTGCACGTCCGGGAGGCTTGTTTGCCGTTTGCTCCCATGTGCTTCCGTTTGGTCGGGTCGTTTGGTCGTGCCGGGTGAGGGCGTCCGTTCGGGTCGGGTCGTTCGGTCGTGCCGGGTGAGGGCGTCCGTTCGGGTTGGGTCGGGTCGTTTGGTCGTGCCGGGTGAGGGCGTCCATTCGGGTCGGGTTGGGTCGAGTCGGGTGGGCGTGCCGGGCGAGGGCGTCCATTCGGGTCGGGTCGGGTGGTTTGGCCCGAGGGCGCCCATGTCAGATTTGCTAAGTTGTGACCGCTCGGGTGCTTTGTGCACGTCCGGGCGGCCCTTTTGCCGTTTGCTCCCATGTGCGTCCGTTTGGTCGAGCACGCCGGGTGAGGGTGTCCGTTCGGGTCGGGTCGTTCGGTCGTCCCGGGTGAGGGCGTCCGTTCGGGTCGGGTCGTTCGGTCGTGTCGGGTGAGGGCGTCCGTTAGGGTCGGGTCATTCGGTCGTGCCGGGTGAGGGCGTCTGTTCGGGTAGGGTCGGGTCGTTTGGCCCGAGGGCGCCCGTGTAAGATTTTGCTAAGTCGTGACCGATCGGGTGCCTTGTGCACGTCCGGGCAGGCCGTTTGCCGTTTGCTCCCATGTGCGTTCGTTTGGTCGGGTCGTTCGGTCGTGCCGAGTGAGGGCATCCGTTCGGGTCGAGTCGTTCAGTCGTGCCGGGTGAGGGCGTCCTTTCGGGTCGGGTCATTCGGTCGTGCCGGGTGAGGGCATCCGTTCGGGTCGGGTCGGGTCGTTTGGCCCGAGGGCGCCTGTGTTAGATTTGCTAAGTCGTGACCGCCCGGGTGCCTTGTGCATGTCCTGGCGGGCCGTTTGCCATTTGCTCCCATGTGCGTCCGTTTGGTTGGGTCGTTCGGTCGTGCCGGGTGAGGGCGTCCATTCGGGTCGTGTCGTTCGGTCGTGCCGGGTGAGGGCCTCCATTCGGGTCGGGTCGTTCGGTCAGGTCGGGTCGTTTGGCCCGAGGGCGCCCGTGTCAGATTTGCTAAGTCATGACTGCCCGGGTGCCTTGTGCACGTCCGGGCGGCCCTTTTTCCGTTTTCTCCCATGTGCGTCCGTTTGGTTGGGTTGTTTTGTCGTGCCGGGTGAGGGCGTCCGTTCGGGTCGGGTCGTTCGGTCGTGCTGGGTGAGGGTGTCCGTTCAGGTCGTGTCGTTTGGTCGTGCCGGGTGAGGGCATTCGTTCGAGTCGGGTCGTTTGGTCGTGCCGGGTGAGGGCGTCCGTTCGGGTCGGGTCATTTGGTCGTGCGGCACGATGGCGTCCGTTCGGGCGGGCGTGCCGGGCGAGGGCGTCTGTTCGGGTCGGGTCGAGTTGTTTGGCCCGAGGGTGCCCGTGTCAGATTTGCTAAGTTGTGACCACCCGGGTGCGTTGTGCACGTCCGGGCGGCCCGTTTGCCGTTTGCTCCCATGTGCGTCCGTTTGGTGGGGCGTGCCGTGTCGCGCCGGGTGAGGGCGTCCGTTCGGGTGGGTGTGCCGGGTGAGGGCGTCCGTTCGGGTCGGGTGGTTTGGCCCGAGGGCGCTCGTGTCAGATTTGCTAAGTTGTGACCGCCCGGGTGCCTTGTGCACGTCCGGGCGGCTCGTTTTCCGTTTGCTCCCTTGTGCGTCCATTTGGTCGGGTCGTTCGGTCGTGCCGGGTGAGGGCGTCCGTTCAGGTCCGGTCGTTCGGTCGTGCCGAGTGAGGGCGTCCGTTCGGGTCGTGTCGTTCAATCGTGCCGGGTGAGGGCGTCCATTCGGGTCAGGTCGTTCGGTCGTGCCGAGTGAGGGCGTCCGTTTGGGTCGGGTCGTTTGGTCGTGCGGCACGATGGCGTCCGTTTGGGTGGGCGTGCCGGGCGAGGGCGTCCATTCGGGTCGGGTCGGGTCGTTTGGCCCGAGGGCACCGGTGTCAGATTTGCTAAGTTGTGACCGCCCGGGTGCCTTGTGCACGTCTGGGCAGCCCGTTTGCCGTTTGCTCCCATGTGCGTCCGTTTGGTCGGGTCGTTTGGTCGTGCCGGGTGAGGGCGTCCGTTCGGGTCGGGTCGTTCGGTCGTGCCGGGTGATGGCGTCCGTTCGGGTCGGGTCATGCGGCACGATGGTGTTCATTCGGGTGGGCGTGGCGGGCGAGGGTGTCCATTCCGGTTGGGTCGGGTTGTTTGGCGCGAGGGCGCCCGTGTCAGATTTGCTAAGTTGTGACCGTTCGGGTGCCTTGTGCACGTCCGGGCGGCCCGTTTGCCGTTTGCTCCCATGTGCGTCCGTTTGGTCGAACGTGCCGTGTCGCGCCGGGTGAGGGCGTCCGTTAGGGTGGGCGTGCCGGGTGAGAGCATCCGTTCGGGTCGGGTGGTTTGGCCCGAGGGCGCCCGTGTCAGATTTGCTAAGTTGTGACTGCCCGGGTGCCTTGTGCACGTCCGGGCGGCCTGTTTGCCATTTTCTCCCATGTGCGTCCGTTTGGTCGGGCGTTCCGTGTCGCGCCGGGTGAGGGCGTCCATTTGGGTGGGCGTGCCGGGTGAGGGTGTCCGTTCGGGTCAGGTGGTTTGGCCCGAGGGCGCCCGTGTCAGATTTGATAAGTTGTGACGCCCGGGTGCCTTGTGCACGTCCGGGCGGCCCGTTTGCCATTTTCTCCCATGTGCGACAGTTCGGGTGGGTGCGCCGTGTCGTGCCGGGTGAGGGCGTCCATTCGGGTCGGGTCGTTTGGTCGTGCCGCGTGAGGTCGTCCATTCGGGTCGGGTGGTTTGGCCCGAGGGCGCCCGTGTCAGATTTTCTAAGTTGTGATCGCCCGGGTGCCTTGTGCACGTCCGGGCGGCCCGTTTGCCGTTTTCTCCCATGTGCGTCCGTTCGGGTGGGGGCGTCGTGTCATGCTGGGTGAGGGCGTCCGTTTGGGTCGGGTCGTTTGGTCGTGCCGGGCAAGGTCGTCCGTTTGGGTCGGGTGGTTTGGCCTGAGGGCGCCCGTGTCAGATTTGCTAAGTTGTGACCGCCCGGGTGCCTTGTGCATGTCCGGGCGGCTCGTTTGCCGTTTGCTCCCATGTGCGTCCGTTCGGGTGGGCGCGCCGTGTCGCTCCGGGTGAGGGCGTTCGTTCGGGTCGGGTCGTTTGGTCGTGCCGGGTGAGGTCGTCTGTTCGGGTCAGGTCGTTTGGCCCGAGGGCGCCCCTGCCATATTTACTAAGTTGTGACCGCCCGGGTGCCTTGTGCACGTCTGGGCGGCCCGTTTTCCATTTGCTCCCATGTGCGTCCGTTTGGGGGGGCGCTCCGTGTCGCCCCGGGTGAGGGCGCATGGACGGGGGCGTTCGGGTCGCCCTGTTTTGTCCGAGGGTGCGCTTATCACATTTGCTTTTCGTGTGAAAGGTGGGTTGGTAATTGAGTTGTTTTGCTCGGTTGTGCCTAAAGAATGGCCTTGGGCCATTTGTAGGGTCGTCGAATTTCTTCTCTCCATCACCACTCGGTAGCATATGAGCGGTAATGTTGGCCATGCTCGTCCTTGGAGGCATGTTTGAACAATCTCTCCTGTCCCCTCTGTTTTCTAGCATTTGGATGGGGTTTTTGTGTGTGGCTCTTTGAGATGACTGGCCGTCGGTTGGCTTTGTTGAAATCGGCTCTCTGGTAACTCTCTCTCGTGCCCCTTGGTCGCACGTTTGCTATGTTGAAATCAGCGTTTTTCTATGTCGCTCGTTGGCTCCGTCGATGCCGGCTCTTCTCTATATTGTTATTCTCCTCCCTTTTTGCTTGCTTGTGGGGGGAGGGGTTGGATTTTCGTGTGAAAGGTGGGTTGGTAACTGAGTTGTTTGTTCAGGTGTGCCTGAAGAGTGGCCTTGGGTCATTCATAGGGTCATCGACTCTCATCTTCTCTCCATCCCCACTCGGTAGCGCATGAGCGGTAATGTTGGCCATGCTTGTCCTGGGAGGCATATGTGAAAAGAGTTACCCTTCCGCTCTGTGTGGCTCCTTGAGACAACTGGCCGGTCACCTATGTCGCTCTCGTGCCCCTTGCTCGCTCATTGGCTCCGTCGATGTTGGATCTTCGCTATATTGTTCACCTCCTCCCTTTTTGGTGGGTTGGAGAGGTGTGCTTTTGTCTCGTTGGCTTCGTGAAATCGGCTCCTCGCTATATTGTTCACCTCCTCCCCTTTTGGTGGGGGGAGGGGTTGGATTTTCGTGTGAAAGGTGGGTTGGTAAGTGAGTTGTTTGTTCGGGTGTGCCTGAAGAGTGGCCTTGGGTCATTTGTAGGGTCGTCGACTCTCATCTTCTCTCCATCCCCACTTGGTAGCGCATGAGCGGTAATGTTGGCCATGCTTGTCCTGGGAGGCATATGTGAAAAGAGTTACCCTTCCGCTCTGTGTTCTCAGAGTTGGACGAGGTCGCTCTGTGTGGCTCCTTGAGACAACTGGCCGGTCGCCTATGTCGCTCTCGTACCCCTTGCTCGCTCGTTGGCTCCGTCGATGTTGGCTCTTCGCCATATTGTTCACCTCCTCCCTTTTTGGTGGGTTGGAGAGGTGGGCTTTTGTCTCGTTGGCTTCGTGAGATCGGCTCCTCGGTATATTGTTCACCTCCTCCCCCTTTCGGTGGGGGGAGGGGTTGGATTTTCGTGTGAAAGGTGGGTTGGTAACTGAGTTGCTTGTTCGGGTGTGCCCGAAGAGTGGCCTTGGGTCATTTGTAGGGTCGTCGACTCTCGTCTTCTCTCCATCCCCACTCGGTAGCGCATGAGCGGTAATGTTGGCCATGCTTGTCCTGGGAGGCATATGTGAAAAGAGTTACCCTTCCGCTCTGTGTTCTCAGAGTTGGATGAGGTCGCTCTGTGTGGCTCCTTGAGACAACTGGCCGGTCGCCTATGTCACTCTCATGCCCCTTGCTCACTCGTTGGCTCCGTCAATGTTGGATCTTCGCTATATTGTTCACCTCCTCCCTTTTTGGTGGGTTGGAGAGGTGGGCTTTTGTCTCGTTGGCTTCGTGAAATCGGCTCCTCGGTATATTGTTCACCTCCTCCCCCTTTCGGTGGGGGGAGGGGTTGGATTTTCGTGTGAAAGGTGGGTTGGTAACTGAGTTGCTTGTTTGGGTGTGCCTGAAGAGTGGCCTTGGGTCATTTGTAGGGTCGTCGACTCTCATCTTCTCTCCATCCCCACTCGGTAGCGCATGAGCGGTAATGTTGGCCATGCTTGTCCTGGGAGGCATATGTGAAAAGAGTTGCCCTTCCGCTCTGTGTTCTCAGAGTTGGATGAGGTCGCTCTGTGTGGCTCCTTGTGACAACTGGCCGGTCGCCTATGTTGCTCTCGTGCCCCTTGCTGGCTCGTTGGCTTCGTCGATGTTGGCTCTTCGCTATATTGTTCACCTCCTCCCTTTTTGGTGGGTTGGAGAGGTGGGCTTTTGTCTCGTTGGCTTCGTGAAATCGGCTCCTCGCTATATTGTTCACCTCCTCCCCTTTTGGTGGGGGGAGGGGTTGGATTTTCGTGTGAAAGGTGGGTTGGTAATTGAGTTGCTTGTTCGAGTGTGCCTGAAGAATGGCCTTGGGTCATTTGTAGGGTGGTCGACATTCATATTCTCTCCATCCCCACTCGGTAGCACATGAGCGGTAATGTTGGCCATGCTTGTCCTAGGAGGCATATGTGAAAAGAGTTACCCTTTCACTCTGTGTTCTCAGAGTTGGATGAGGTCGCTGTGTGTGGCTCCTTGAGACAACTGGCCGGTCGCCTATGTCGCTCTCGTGCCCCTTGCTCGCTCGTTGGCTCCGTCGATGTTGGCTCTTCGCCATATTGTTCACCTCCTCCATTTTTGGTGGGTTGGAGAGGTGGGCTTTTGTCTCGTTGGCTTCGTGAAATCGGCTCCTCGCTATATTGTTCACCTCCTCCCCTTTCGGTGGGGGGAGGGGTTGGATTTTTGTGTGAAAGGTGGGTTGGTAATTGAGTAGCTTGTCGGGTGTGCCTGAAGAGTGGCCTTGGGTCATTTGTAGGGTGGTCGACATTCGCATTCTCTCCATCCCCACTCGGTAGCACATGAGCGGTAATGTTGGCCATGCTCGTCCTTGGAGGCATATGTGAACAATTCCCCCTTAGCTCCGTGTTCTCGGAATTGGATGGGTTTTTGTGTGTGGCTCCTTGAGACGACTGTCCTCTTCATTGTTTGGCTCTTTACGGTGCCGGTTTCTTGTGCTTGTACTCTTTCTATGTTAGCACTGTGGGTTGAGATGCATACGTTTAAGAGGAATGCGGAGGGGTTTTGGCTGTAAGCTGACCCTCTTGCTTTCTTTTTCCATTGGGCGATGTGAGGAGCGAGGTTCTCCTTGTTGTAAAATTAAGGTTTGGAATTCCTTTCAGAGTACACGTAGTTTGTCCCTGCGTTGGCTTTGAGGTCTTGATAGATGTGGTGGCCCATTTTTTTGCTCGAGTGGTTGGATTTTTCCTTGCATCTTGCGTGCATCATAGGATTATGCGGCTTGGATTGTTGAGACACAAGGTGATGGGCATTTCTTGTTTTGTTGATCGCTCATGCGATTGTGGTCCAACGGGGATGAGGCTTGCTACGTTGATGGTGGGGGATATATCTGGAAGGAGGAATTCAAGGTGGAATGCTTCGACCTCCCTCCTCTGTGTGGAGGTGGCTGAAGGTGAGAAGTTTTCATTGTCCAGTTGGTAAGTCGGTGGGGCAATCTCCTACGTTGCTTTAATGCAAGGTGTGTGGGGTGCAGAGCTGCCTGATCCCTCCTCTTGTTTGCATATGTTCATGCCTTTTGTATCGAGCCTCTTGATATGCATTCATTTTGTTCCTCTGCCTTCGCATCGAGGTTGCCCCAGGCGATCAAGCGATCGAGGTCCACCGTTGCTGCTGTCCGGGTGGACTCCTAGGTGGTCTCGGTGTGGGGTGGGGGGAGGGTGGGAGGGGGGAACTTTTGAGGGAGGTTGCAGGAATGGTTGTTCCTCTTTTATTTCCATCCTTTTGCATCAAGGGTGCCGCAGGCAATCAAACAATCGAGGTCCACTGTTGCTGCTGACCAGGTGGACTCCTAGGTGGCCTTGGTGCGGGGCGGGTAGGGTCGGGGTGGAATTTCTAATAGAGGTTGTCGACTTGGTAATTATCCTTCTACTTCCTTCTTTTTCCTTTGTAGTGAGGTTGCCGCAAGCGATCAAGTGATCGAGGTCCGCTGTTGCTGCTGTCTGGGTGAGCTCCTAGGTGGCCTCGCTGCTGGGCGGGAAGGGTTGCAGGGAATTTTTAAGAGACGTCGTGGGGTCGGTTGCTCTCCCTTTATTTACTTTTCTTTCACATCGAGGTCACCACAGGCGATCGGGTGATCGAGGTCCATTGTTGATGTTGTCCGGGTGGACTCCTAGGTGGCCTTGGTGTGGGGCAGGGATGGTTGGGAGGCGTTTGAGATAGAGAGAGAGAGAGAGATTGTGCGGTTGGTCGTTCTCCATTTGTTTGCCTTTGCATCGAGGTCATTGCAGGCGCTCGAGGTCCACTATTGCCACTGTTGGAGTGGACTCCTAGGTGGCCTTGGTGCGAGGCGGGGAGGGTTTGGGGGGCATTTGTAAGAGAGTCATGTTTCTGTTTTCTCCCCTTTGTCTGTTCACTGTGGCTGTCGTGGGTGATAATGCTTTTTCCATCCTTGTTGGTTGGGGGGTGGCTACCAACTCCTAGGCAGCCTCGGTGCAATGTGACTCGGCGGGTTGACCCATTTTTTCGCTTTGTGGATTTTGCATCCATCATCCATTACGTTTGATGTCTTGCATGTCCTTGGCATGTAGTGTGTGTGGGCTCTAATCCCTTCTTGGGGATGCAAGAGGTGCAAGGTATAAGAGCTTTACATGGATATGTTGACCTCTCCTTGACTTGATGGGTGTTCAGGTTGGCTCTCTGTAAGAGAGAAATTTGAATGCCCTTTGAAGTGGGAGGGTGCTACCTGGTTGATCCTGCCAGTAGTCATATGCTTGTCTCAAAGATTAAGCCATGCATGTCTAAGTATGAACTAATTCAGACTGTGAAACTGTGGATGGGTCATTAAATCAGTTATAGTTTTTTTGATGGTACCATACTACTCGGATAACCGTAGTAATTCTAGAGCTAATACATGCACCAAGTCCCGACTCTTTGGAAGGGATGCATTTTTTAAATAAAAGGCCGGCGCGGGCTTGCCCGCTTCTCTGGTGAATCATGATAACTCGACAGATCGCACAGCCCTTGTGCTGGCGATGCTTCATTCAAATTTCTGCCCTATCAACTTTCGATGGTAGGATAGAGGCCTACCATGGTGGTGACGGGTGACGGAGAATTAGGGTTCGATTTCGGAAAGGGAGCCTGAGAAACGGCTACCACATCCAAGGAAGGCAGCAGGCGTGCAAATTACCAAATCCTAACATGGGGAGGTAGTGACAATAAATAACAATACTGGGCTCATCGAGTCTGGTAATTGGAATGAGTAAAATCTAAATCCCTTAACGAGGATGCATTGGAGGGCAAGTCTGGTGCCAGCAGCCGTGGTAATTCCAGCTTCAATAGCGTATATTTAAGTTGTTGCAGTTAAAAAGCTCGTATTTGGATCTTGGGTCGTAAATTTCGGTCCGCCTACTCGGTGTGCACCTGCCCTTCCATCCCTTTTGTCGGCGGCATGCTCATGGACTTAACTGGCTGGGTCACGGCTCCGGCGCTGTTACTTTGAAAAAATTAGATTGCTCAAAGCAAGCTTATGCTCTGAATACATTAGCATGGAATAACGTGATAAGAGTCTGGTCCTATTGTGTTGGCCTTCAGGACCGGAGTAATGATTAATAGGGACTGTCGGAGGCATTCGTATTTCATTGTCAGGTGAAATTCTTGGATTTATGAAAGACAGACCACTGCGAAAGCATTTTCCAAGGATGTTTTCATTAATCAAGAATGAAAGTTGGGGGCTTGAAGATGATCAGATACCGTCCTAGTCTCAACCATAAACGATGCCGACCGGGGATCGACAGAGGTTGCTCTAAGGACTCCGCCAGCACCTTCTGAGAAATCAAAGTGTTTGGGTTCCAGGGGGAGTATGGTCGCAAGGCTGAAACTTACAGGAATTGACGGAAGGGCACCACCAGGAGTGGATCCTGCGGCTTAATTTGACTCAATACGGGGAAAATTACCAGGTCCAGACATAGTAAGGATTGACAGATTGAGAGCTCTTTCTTGATTCTATGGGTGGTGGTGCATGGCCGTTCTTATTTGGTGGAGCGATTTGTCTGGTTAATTCTGATAACGAACGAGACCTCAGCCTCCTAACTAGCTACGCAGAGGTTCCCCTTCACGGCCAGCTTCTTAGAGGGACTATCGTCGTTTAGGCCATGGAAGTTTGAGGCAATAACAGGTCTGTGATGCCCTTAGATGTTCTGGGCCGCATGCGCACTACACTGATGTAGCCAGCGAGTTTTTCTTCCTGGTTCGAGAGCATCGGAAAATCTTCTCAAATTGCATCTTGATGGGGATAGACCACTACAATTATTGGTCTTCAACGAGGAATTCCTAGTAAGCGCGTGTCATCAACTCGTGTTGACTACGTCCCTGCCCTTTGTACACACCGCCCATCGCTCCTACTGATTGAATAATCCGGTGAAGTGTTCGGATTGCGTCGACGACGGTGGTTCACCATTGTTGACGTCGTGAGAAGTTCAATGAACCTTATCATTTGGAGGAAGGAGAAGTCATAACAAGGTTACCGTAGGTGAACCTGCGGTAGGATCATTGATAGCAGGGTTTCGTTTTTTCATTTGGGTTGTGTGTGGGTTTCGATTGTATGTAATCTAGGAACGTGTGGTGTGTCTCTAGGTGAGCGGGTTTGATGCTTTTTCGGGGTGGTGCCTCTTGCGAAAGAGACTCGCAACATTTTTAGTTGCCTATCTTGAGTTCACGCTTGTTGTTTCGTGCACTTGCAAGCGATGCTTGTGCTTGTCCCATCCTTTGTTATTATTTTCCCTAATGTGTTTTTTGTATGGGGTTCGGAAGCTCGTTGCCCGGGAGCCCCCTCTCCAACGGTCCGTTCGGCGGGGCATGGTTGCTGCAGTCGAGGTGCTTGGGAAACACGATGGAAAAATTCAGACTCGTTTGTAGCGGCGGTGCTCGGTCCTTTGTTCGTTGGAAGATGTGGGCCTCCATAGTTGGTTCTCTCCAAAAGGCGGCGGCGGTGGTTTATGTGTTTGCTTGGCGAGCCTTTTTGTTGGTGGTTGGGTCAAGGGAGTGGTTGCGCGTGCGCTTCCTACCTCAACCCTTTCGCGAGGGGAAAATGTCGGGGTGGGGTCAAATATGGGATGGATGAAGCGCGGAGAAATTCGTTGGGCTGGCCACCCTAGTCCTCTCGACTGTTCCTCGACATGCCCTCGCGGAAGGGTTGGGTCTAGGTAATGAAATATCCCTCCCTTGGTTCGAGCTCCATCAAAATTGCAAGTTTCCTCGTCAATGGGCACGAGGTGGCATTCTTTTCTCGTCCCCCTTTGGTGTTGAGGGAATTCCTCATCCTTTCTTGAGCCACTCCCCCCTTCCAAGGAAAAGTAGGAAGCAGGTTATGTCCTAGGCCTCACCATTTGGATTGTGGGTTTTTTTGCGCGACTTGGTCATTTCTTGGATGTGTCGATTGTTGCAAAAGCGTTGTGGTGTGCGCTTTGGGGGCTTCCCTCTTTTAAGGGTGTGACGTTGCACCGCCGGCGTATTTGTGGCCCTGGGCTTTATCCGGCATTGAGTGTCAGCCTGCGATAACTCCTCTTTGGAGTTTCGGTTGTTTGGGCCCCCTCGAATTTTTGGCTGGAAAGGTTGTCGGGTGCCCTGTACACGGAGGGGTGCAATAGCGGGGTGGGTTTGCTATTAGTGGATTTTTTGTCTGACGCCTTGTGTGGGTTGGGGGGTCGTTTACCTCTCAGTAGTAACGTGCTCTAGGCACTTGTCTCGTCGGGGCCCTCGGCTTTTCTAGTGGTCAAGTTTAGGTTGTGGCTTGTCTCTGCTTGGTTGCTTGATTGTCGCTCGTTATGTTGTGTAGATAGAAAGGATGTTGCGTTGCAATGTAGTATGTGGAAGGGTGCGAAAACGTGGGATGCTTTTGATCGGGTGCCTTGTTTTCCTTCTTTTTGGTTAAGCCAACGTCCCCTCGCGCGGCGGTGGCCCTCTGTTTTTCTAGCTCGCGTTGCTTGAAATTTGGCCCCCTTTCTCTCAAATTGGATTTTTGTCGCGAGTGTTATGGTGGGTAATGCTTGGTTTTTCTTTCTTTCCTGTCATCGTTTGCTTCCCCCCTTCCGGTCCCCAGCTTTATGGAGAAAAGCGAGAATTGTTGTGGGTCGGTGTCGGAGAAGGATGAAAAGCAGTGCAAACTCCCGGGTTGGCCACCCTAGTCCTTCTCGGTCGTCGTTACTTGCAATTCCCCCCTTTTTTGCTAAGGCACAGGGCTTGGAAATCTTGTACTGTGTTTGAGCCTCCCCTTGTGATTCGTTTTGTTCCCCCTAGCTTTACGGAGAAAAGGTGGGATTGCTGTGGATTTTGACGTTTTCGGAAGAATGAAAAAGTAGTGCGAGTTCCTACTGGGGTGGCCGCCCTAGTCCTTCTCGGTCGTCGATCTGTGCAGTTCCCGCCTTTTTGCGAGGGCATGGGGCCTTGAAAGCCTATTTTGTGTTTGAGCCTCGGCCATGTTTTGGTTCTCTTTTTTCTTTTCTCTTTTTGGGTTGCTTTTTTCTCTTCCTCCTTTCAGCCCCTAGCTTTACGGAGAAAAGGGTGAATCGTTGAGGATTGGCATTCGCGAAGGATGAAAGGCAGTGCGAGCTCCTGGGTTGGCCACCCTAGTCCTTCCCGATTGTCGTTCCTTGCGATTCCCCCCCCTTTTGCGAGGGCGCGGGGCTCGCGAAGTGTTTGTTATCTGTTTGGGCCTCCTCCTTTGAGTGGGCGGACAATTTTGTTTCTCTTTCTTTCATGTGTTTTTCTTACTTTCCTCGTTCCGACCCCCGTCTTTACAGAGAAAAAAGGGGGAGTTGTAGTGGGCTTGATGTTCGTGAAGGACGAAAAGAAGTGCGAGTTTTCAGGGTGGCCACCCTAGTCCTTCTCGGTCATCGTTCTTTACAATTCTACCCTTTTTGAAAAGGCACGGGGTTTGGAAAGTATCTCTTCTTGCTTGTTTGAGCCCCTTCCATTTGGTGAGTGGGTTATGGAGTGCCGTTGTCTTAAGGGGGAAGGGGGCTTGTTGCGACGCATTGTACGTTGGGTTGGATTTTTAGCCATTTCTCGTGGGGGTGCGATATTTTGGTAACACACGGAAACGACTCTTGGCAACAGACATCTCGGCTCTTGTTACGTGAAGAACGTAGCGAAATGTGATACTTAGTGTGAATTGCAGAATCCCGTGAATCATCGAGTTTTTGAATGCATTTTGCGCCCGAGGCTTCGGCCGAGGGCACGTTTGTTTGGGCGTCGCATCCCAATCAAACGCGCTCCTTGCAATATGGTAGGGAGCAGCAGAGGTGGTCGTCCATGAGCAATGCAGTGTGGTTGGCTGAAATGTGGCAGGCGATGTTTCGTGGCATGCGTCGGCAAGTGGTGATCTTGTCCCCTTGGTTGGGCAGTCGGCGTTAGCCGATGTGGGCACTGTGTGGCATCCCTGGAACTTGCTTTGCTCTCTCTTGTCCTCCCATTGGGTAGGGCGGATTTAGCTCCAACTTGCAACCTCAGCTCAGGTAAGAACACCTGCTGAGTTTAAGCATATAATTAAGCGGAGGAAAAGAAACTTACAAGGATTCCCCTAGTAGCGGCGAGCGAACCGGGAAGAGCCCAACATGAAAATCGGGTGGCAGCGTTGCCTGAATTGTAGTTTGTAGAAGCGTCCTTAGCGGCGGACCCGGGCCAAGTCCCTTGGAAGGGGGCGCCTGAGAGGGTGACAGCCCTGTCAGGCCGAGACCCTGCCGCATCACGAGGCATTGTCGGCGAGTCGGGTTGTTTTGGAATGCAGCCCTAATTGGGTGGTAAATTCCGTCCAAGGCTAAATACGAGCGAGAGATCGATAGTGAACAAGTACCGCGAGGGAAATATGAAAAGGACTTTGAAAAGAGAGTTAAAGAGTGTTTTAAATTGCTGGGAGGGAAGCGGATGGAGGCTGTCGATGCGTCTCGGTCGGATGTGGAACGACTCAGGCTGGTCCACCGCTCGACTTGAGGTGCAAATCAACATGGGCTGCTGCATCATCACAAGTGCAGGTGGAGTACCG
>JAXQQM020066352.1:532500-542500 GCA_034641835.2 Pinus albicaulis | reverse complement strand
CAGATTGGACAGACGGAGAGCTCGCGGGGAGGTCTGAAATCATTTGCAGTGCTGACCCGAGTGACCCGGCAGCACTTGGGCAGTTTTATGCAGGATATTCCCGAGGTGAATTCTAGTGCTATAAACGATTGTTGTGGGCTAGTTAATGATTTTCAAGAATTGTAAGCTTGGACAAAAAGTGACTTGCCTTGCCAAAGAGCAAAGGGGGTCTTTTGCTGGATTGGAACTTATACTCTATTTCGTATTTATGAAACATATTATCGGGCAGACCCATTATTAACTGGGAGTTTCCCCTCCCTTGTATGTATGGGCGTACACTGTGGATGTGATGATGATGTTCATGTTTTCCACACATTGAAAGAACATTTGATTAACTAATTCAACAAGTGTTGCTAAAGGCGTAGTCTACATACTTGAGTATTAAGAAAACGAGAAGTACGGTAGTGCCGCACCCCATCTATAGCACGGTTGAAAGGTCACCGAAGGTCTAGGGACGTGACAGGTTTCCTCGCCCCGCCGTGACGACAGTCGCCAAACTGTGCGAAATGTAAGATTTCCATGTCCCTGCTCAATGGACACCGTCCAATTATACGCCCGTCGTGACGGAAACCACCCCTGTAAGACCCACGAGTCGAGGAGGACGATGGAAGGCGTTGGAAGCATTCGGTGGACATGCGACGAACGACGAAAACCACAACAAAAGGTTAGACGGGCGCACCGACGGACGAAAACATCGTTCGGCTACTATGCAACGTTATCATGGTGACCGTGCGACATTTAGGAGCGACATGCATAAACGCGTCCAAAAATGGCCGTGTGTTGGCTTGGAGGTTTTATAGGCCAGCCGTGGTGGCAAGCTGACGTTAAGGAGGAAATGCCACGTCGTAACCAAGGCTTTATGGGCGTTTACTGGGTCAGCCTTATATGGGTCAAGCCCCACCCATGGAAGAAATGTGTGGGCAAAGGCACATACGAAAGGAGGACGTGCGATGGACGATAAAGGAAAGAAAGAAGGACATCAACATCTTGCTGATTCCACCATTGGCAAGCTAATTCTTGAGCCAGAGTGAAGGTCGAGGGTGGAGGGCGAAGATGTAGCAGGGAAACAGAGTCTGGGTCGAGTCGGGTAAAAACCCATTCGGCGTTCACCCGCAGGTCGAGTCGGGTTCCTTCCACAGGGCGCGTGCAGTGCAGTGTTTAGTGCATGGTCGAGTCGGGTTACTTCCGCAGGACGCGTGGAGAACAGTTTTCAGGGCGTGCACGTTCAGGTCGAGTCGGGTTCGTGTAGCGCGCCCGCGTTCCGGACGCGCGGAACAGTGTTTGAATGCGCAAAGTTCGTTCAGCAGGGTTGGGTTGAACGCGTTCAGGAAACGCGTGCAGACTGTGACCCCGGTGACCCGCATGTGGAAACGCGTTCAGGGTGCCGAGGGCGTCTATGACCCGAGTGACCCACTCGAACCAGAATTCGTGCAGACTTCAAAAACATGTTCTGAAAGGGAATTTTGGTGTTCCTTTGGATTTTTTGCACTGTTGGGAAGCTGTTAAGGCTAGACCTAGGTACAAGCACATTTGGCAAGAAGCATAAATGGTTTATGGAGGCTTGGTTTTATAGTTATTTCAGATTGTACATATTTATTGAAGCATAATACTGGGCAGACTTATTAACGGGATTTGCCCCTCCCTTGAATGTATGGGTGTTCATTTGGTTTGATATTGATGTTTATTGCTGTTTTATTTCTGCACAGGAGCACTTTGGAAGATTAATTAAACAAGTGTTGAGTTAGGCATAGTCTACTTATTGAGTATTTGAAAAGAGAAAAATAAGGTAGTGCCGCACCCGTCTATAGAGTGGTTGGGAGACTACCACAGGTATAAGGGCGTGACAGTTAGTATCAGAGCTACATTTTTGTGGCTTTTTTATTATTATTATTTAGCAGGGATACCGTTGCAGCGTTGCAGGTGGTATTGAAGCTTGATGGATGAGTTTGTTTCATTGGAAATGAAATTCAAAGAAATTAAAGAGAAGTCGAAGGAAGTGGAAAAGGAGTTTGATGAGGCGAGTCGGACCATTGATACATTGTGCAAGAGGAGGACATCTGGCATGAGAAAAGATGAAATGTTTTGACTTATGAAGAAAGTGAGAATTCTCCGAGCAGAAATGGACAAGGTGGAAGAAGAGCGAAGGAAGTTACTTGATAAGCTTCTCAAGCTTAGAGTCTTTGGAAAGATGAAGCATGGTGGCATGAAGCCCACTGTGGCCGAACCAAAGGATGTTGTAGATGTGATTGAAGCGAAGGAAGAAGCTGATGAACAAGTTGGACCAGGACCAAGCACATTACAAGCATTGATGGTGGACGATTCTCACAAGGATGTTGCAGATGTGGTAGAAGTCGAGGACGAACTTGATGAACAGGTTGGACCAGGGCCAAGCACATCGCAAGAATCGGTGATGGATGATTCTAGGGAGGATGTTGAGGATGCAGATATGATTGAGGAAGAAATCGTGGAACAAGTTGAACCTGGACCAAGCACATTGTAGGCATTGGGGGATGAACCACATGAAAATGTTGCAGAAGTGACAATGATCGAGGAGGAACTTTATGAGCAGGCGGTACCAGGATCGGAAGCATTGCAGACATTGATGAGGACGGAGGACACTCGCTTAGAGATTCTTCATCAAGACATGGCTCGTGTTTCAATTGAGCATCTGGGAGATGGACCGTATGCAGCGATGGGAAAGAAGATGACTTCTTTTCCAATACCATGGAGGACCTTTCCTCGGATGACTATGATGGAACCTTGTACATTGGAGAAGCAAGGGGAGCATTTCTTGTTGTAGGCCTTGATAGGGAAATTTGTGACCTCGCTCTAGTAGGTTCAAATTTCTGTGACAATGGTGGAACTTGATGATCTCTGTGATAGATACGGGTCATGCTTAGCCACATGGAAACTGGCTAGGTGCCCGGCATGACTCATGGACTACCTTGGTGGTAGGGCACATTGTCTGGGTATACTTCTTCATGGCTCACAACCAAGAAGGAACTCTTGGTGCACCTTTAGTGGGGGAGAAGCCTTGGAGGAAGTACCAGTGATGATGATGGTAGAAGTGACCGAGGGCACTTAACCTGTACACTATACACATGATGGTGACTAGGGTTGAGGCGAGTCTACTCTTGATGGACACATGGGCAACCAAAGTCATGTACATTGACACGAGGGCATGGCAGGACATTATGTGGAGACATTATGCGGGTGCACTTACTGGGTGCCCACTTATGAGCATCATGGAGGAGTGTCAAGAAGGAATATGCTGAGCATGATCGATTGTTGGTGCTACATGGAGATCTTTTATAGATGGGCTGATGGACGTTGTTCACTTTGAGCAACAAGACATTGGTTGGATGAGCAGCCTACGAGCACATTCATATGACTTGCGGGGTGAGAACAACTTGTGGTGGCACTCGCGGGCAATACAAGTATGCTTGCCAACGCTTTGGATAGGATGATGCGTGGGAGTTCATGGTGGAGTTTCATTCATTGGAGGCTTCATACTACAATGATCTTGCAGTATCTGGTTCACTGAGGAACTGAGATCGAGACTGGTCTTGATTTTGATGCACCATGGGATGCATACCTTCGAGCAGGGAAACGCGTTCGGTCGGGTCGGGTCGCGTGAGGGCGCCCAAGGAAACGCGTTCGGGTCGGGTCGTGTGAGGGCGGCCGTATAAAAAATGCTAAGTTGTGACCGCCCGCGTGCCTTGTGCACGTTCGCGTGGCCAGTTTTCGATTTGCTCCCTTGTGCCTTCGTTCGGGCGGGTCGGGTCGGGTCGTGCCGTGCGAGGGGGGCCCGTATAAAAAATGCTAAGTCGTGACTGCTCGTGTGCCTTGTGCACGTTCGTGCGACCCGTTTTCCGTTTGCTCCCTTGTGCCTTCGTTCGGGCGGGTCGGGTCGTGCCGTGTGAGGGCGCCCAAGGAAACGTTTTCGGGTCGGGTCGTGTGAGGGAGGCCATATAAAAAATGCTAAGTTGTGACCGCCCCTGTGCCTTGTGCACGTTGGTGCGACCCGATTGCCGTTTGCTCCTTTGTGCCTTCGTTAGGGCGGGTCGGGTCGTGCCGTGTGAGGGCGCCCAAGGAAACGCGTTCGGGTCGGGTCGTGTGAGGGAGGCCGTATCGAAAATGCTAAGTTGTGACCGCCCGTGTGCCTAGTTGTCATGCCCCTATACCTTCGGTGTCTTTCAACCACGCTATAGACGGGTGCGGCACTACCGTACTTTTTTCTTTTTCCAAATACTCAAGTATATAGACTACGCCTTTAGCAACACTTGTTAGTTATTAACCAAAGGTTCTCTCGATATGCAGAAATAAACGTAAACATCATTATCAATCCACAAGTATGCTCATACATACAAGGGAGGGGCAATTCCCTGTTAATAATGAGTCCGACCGATAATACGTTTCATAAATATGAAATAATAAGTTCCAATCCAGCAGAAGCCACTTCTGCTCCTTGGCAAGGCATGTTAGCCTTTTGACCAAGCTCTAAGGCTTGTCGACCATCAAACTAGCCTACAACAATCATTTACAATCATCAGAATTCACCTTGGGAATATCCTGCACAAAACTGCCCAAGTGCTGCCGGGTCACTCAAATCGGCACTAAAAATCAGTTTAGACCATCCCTCGAGCTCCCTGTGTGTCCAATCCGCTTCCCAACTGTACGGTTAGATGCAGCCCGTCAATAAGCACATTCTGCAATTTACGACACTCAATTCTGACTCCAGACGCTCCAGGAATGGCTTCCATACTGTCGTGTAGTTCGTGCAGAGGCGCCCAGTCGTGGGTCACCCGACTCGCCCAGTCAAACGCGTTCGGGTCGGGTCGTTTGGGCCGAGGGCGCCCGTATCAGATTTGCTAAGTTGTGACCGCCTGGGTGCCTTGTGCACGTCTGAGCGACCTGTTTGCCGTTTGCTCCCATGTGCGTCCGTTCGGTCTGGCGGGCCGTGTGGCACCGGGTGAGGGCGTCCATTCGGGTCGGGCCATTTGGTCGGAGGGCGCCCGTGTCAGATTTGCTAAGTTGTGACCGCCCAGGTGCCTTGTGCACGTCCGGGCGGCCCTTTTTCCATTTGCTCCCATGTGCGTCCGTTTGGTCAGGTCGTTTGGTCGTGCCAGGTGAGGGCGTCCGTTCGGGTCGGGTCGTTTGGTCGTGGCGGGTGAGGGCGTCCGTTCAGGTCGGGTCGGGTCGTTTGGCCCAAGGGCGTCCGTTCGGGTCGGGTCGTTTGGTCATGGTGGGTGAGGGCATCCGTTCGGGTTGGGTCGGGTCGTTTGGCCCAAGGGTGTCCGTTCAGGTCGGGTCGTTTGGTCGTGCCGGGTGAGGGCGTCCATTCGGGTCGGGTCAGGTCGTTTGGTCGTGCCGGGTGAGGGCATCCGTTCGGGTCAGGTCGGGTCGTTTGGCCCGAGGGAGTCCGTTCGGGTCGCGTCGGGTGGGCGTGCTGGGTGAGGGCATCCATTCGGGTTGGGTCGAGTCGGGTCGGGTCGAGTGGGCGTGCCGGGTCGGGTCGTTTGGCCTGAGGGCGTCTGTTCGGGTGGGCGTGCCGAGTGAGGGCATACGTTCGGGTCAGGTCGGGTTGTTTGGTCGTGGCAGGTGAGGGCGTCCGTTTGGGTCGGGTCAGGTCGGGTGGGCGTGCCGGGTGAGGGCGTCTGTTCGGGTCGGGTCAGGTCGTTTGGCCGGCGGCGTGTTGGGCCTATTTGGGTGTGACCCAGGCCGAGGGTGCCTTGTGCACGTCCGGGCAGCCCGTTTGCCGTTTGCTCCCATGTGCGTCCGTTCGGGTCGGGTCGTTCGGTCGTGCCGGGTGAGGGCGTCCGTTCGGGTCGGGTCATTCGGTCGTGCGGGGTGGCTTGGATTCGGGTCGGGTCAGGTCGTTTGGTCGTGCCGGGTGAGGGCGTCCATTCGGGTCGGGTCGGGTCGGGTCGGGTGGGCGTGCCGGGTGAGGGCGTCCGTTCGAGTTGGGTCAAGTTGTTTGGCCCGAGGGCGCCCGTGTCAAATTTGCTAAGTTGTGACCGCCCGGGTGCCTTGTGCATGTCCGGGCGGTGCATTTGCCATTTTCTCTCATGTGCGTCTGTTTGGTCGGGCGCGCCGGGTGAATGCGTCTGTTCGGGTCGGGTCGTTCGGTCGTCCCGGGTGAGGGCGTCTGTTCGGTCGTGCCGGGTGAGGGTGTCCGTTCGGGTCAGGTCGTTCGGTCATGCCGGGTGAGGGCGTCTGTTCGGGTCAGGTCGTTCGGTCATGCCGGGTGAGGGCGTCCGTTCGGTTCGGGTCGGGTCGTTTGGCCCGAGGGCGCCCATGTTAGATTTTCTAAGTCGTGACCGCCCGGGTGCCTTGTGCACGTCCGGGCGGGCCGTTTTCCATTTGCTCCCATGTGCGTCCGTTTGGTAGGGTCGTTCGGTCGTGCCGGGTGAGGGCGTCCGTTCGGGTTGGGTCGTTCGATCGTGCAGGGTGAGGGCGTTCGTTCATGTCGGGTCGTTCGGTCATGCTGGGTGAGGGCATCCGTTCGGGTCGGGTCGGGTCGTTTTGCCTGAGGGCACCCGTGTCAGATTTGCTAAGTCGTGACCACCTGGGTGCCTTGTGCACTTCCGGGCGGGTCGTTTGCTGTTTTCTCCCATGTGCGTTCGTTTGGTCCGGTCGTTCGGTCACGCCGGGTGAGGGCGTCCATTCAGGTCGTGTCGTTCGGTCGTGCCGGGTGAGGGCGTCCGTTCGGGTCGGTCGTTCGGTCGTGCCGGGTGAGGGCGTCTGTTCAGGTCGGGTCGTTCGGTCGTGCTGGGTGAGGGCGTCCGTTCGGGTCGGGTCGTTCAGTCGTGCCGGGTGAGGGCGTCCGTTCGGGTCGGGTCGTTCGGTCGTGCGGGTGAGGGCGTCCGTTCGGGCTCCGATCCGGGTCGTTTGGCCCGAGGGCGCCCGTGTCAAATTTGCTAAGTTGTGACCGCCCGGGTGCCTTGTGCACGTCTGGGCGGCTCGTTTTCCGTTTGCTCCCATGTGCGTCTGTTCGGGTGGGCGCGCCGTGTCGCCCTAGGTGAGGGTGTTTGTTCGGGTCAGGTCATTTGGTCGTGCTGGGTGAGGTCGTCCGTTCGGGTCGAGTCGTTTGGCCCGAGGGCGCCCGTGCCATATTTGCTAAGTTGTGACCGCCCGGGTGCCTTATGCACGTCTGGGCAGCCCATTTTCCGTTTTCTCCCATGTGCGTCCATTCGGGGGGGGCGCTCCGTGTCACCCCAGGTGAGGGCGCACGGACGGGGGCGTTCGGGTCGCCCTGTTTTTTCCGAGGGTACGCTTATCAGATTTTCTTTTCGTGTGAAAGGTGGGTTGGTAATTGATATGTTTTGCTCTGTTGTGCCTGAAGAATGGCCTTGGGTCATTTGTAGGGTCGTCGACTTTCTTCTCTCCATCACCACTCAGTAGCATATGAGCGGTAATGTTGGCCATGCTCGTCCTTGGAGGCATGTTTGAACAATCTCTCCCGTCCCCTCTGTTTTCTAGCATTTGGATGGGGTTGTTGTGTGTGGCTCTTTGAGATGACTGGCCGCCTGTTGGCATTGTTGAGATCAGCTCTTCGGTAACTCTCTCTCGTGCCCCTTGGTCGCACGTTTGCTATGTTGAAATCAGCATTTTGCTATGTCGCTCGTTGGCTCTGTCGATGTCGGCTCTTATCTATATTGTTCTTCTCCTCCCTTTTTGCTTGCTTGTGGGGGGAGGGGTTAGATTTTCGTCTGAAAGGTGGGTTGGTAACTGAGTTGTTTGTTCAGGTGTGCCTGAAGAGTGGCCTTGGGTCATTCGTAGGGTCGTCGACTCTCATCTTCTCTCCGTCCCCACTCGGTAGCACATGAGCGATAATGTTGGCCATGCTTGTCCTGGGAGGCATATGTGAAAAGAGTTACCCTTTCGCTCTATGTTCTCAGAGTTGGATGAGGTCGCTCTGTGTGGCTCCTTGAGACAACTGGCCGGTCGCCTATGTCGCTCTCGTGCCCCTTGCTCGCTTGTTGGCTCCGTCGATGTTGGCTCTTCACTATATTGTTCACCTCCTCCCTTATTGGTGGGTTTGAGAGGTGTGCTTTTGTCTCGTTGGCTTCGTGAAATCGGCTCCTCGCTATATTGTTCACCTTCTCCCCTTTTGGTGGGGGGAGGGGTTGGATTTTTGTGTGAAATATGGGTTGGTAAGTGAGTTGTTTGTTCGGGTGTGCCTGAAGAGTTGCCTTGGGTCATTTGTAGGGTCATCGACTCTCATCTTCTCTCCATCCCCACTCTGTAGTGCATGAGCGGTAATGTTGGCCATGCTTGTCCTGGGAGGCATATGTGAAAAGAGTTACCCTTCTGCTCTGTGTTCTCAGAGTTGGATGAGGTCGCTCTGTGTGGCTCCTTGAGACAATTGGCCGGTCGCCTATGTCGCTCTCGTGCCCCTTGTTCGCTCGTTGGCTCCGTCAATGTTGGCTCTTCGCTATATTGTTCACCTCCTACCTTTTTGGTGGGTTAGAGAGGTGTGCTTTTGTATCGTTGGCTTCGTGAAATCGGCTCCTCGCTATATTGTTTACCTCCTCCCCTTTTGGTGGGGGGAGGGGTTGGATTTTCATGTGAAATGTGGGTTGGTAATTGAGTTGCTTGTTCGGGTGTGCCTGAAGAATGCCCTTGGGTCGGTAGCACATGAGCGGTAATGTTGGCCATGCTTGTCCTGAGAGGCATATGTGAAAAGAGTTACACTTTTGCTCTGTGTTCTCAGAGTTGGATGAGGTCCCTGTGTGTGGCTCCTTGAGACAACTGGCCGGTCACCTATGTCGCTCTCGTGCCCCTTGCTCGCTCGTTGGCTCCGTCAATGTTGGCTCTTCGCTATATTGTTCAGCTCCTCCCTTTTTGGTGGGTTGGAGAGGTAGGCTTTTGTCTCGTTGGCTTCGTGAAATAGGCTCCTCGCTATATTGTTCACCTCCTCCCCTTTTGGTGGGGGGAGGGGTTGGATTTTCGTGTGAAAGGTGGGTTGGTAAATTGAGTTGCTTGTTTGGGTGTGCCTGAAGAATGGCCTTGGGTCATTTGTAGGTGGTCGACATTCATATTCTCTCCATCCCCACTCGGTAGCACATGAGCGGTAATGTTAGCCATGCTTGTCCTGGGAGGCATATGTGAAAAGAGTTACCCTTTCACTCTGTGTTCTCAGAGTTGGATGAGGTCGCTGTGTGTGGCTCCTTGAGACAACTGGCCGGTCGCCTATGTCGCTCTCGTGCCCCTTGCTCGCTCGTTGGCTCCGTTGATGTTGGCTCTTCGCTATATTTTTCACCTCCTCCCTTTTTGGTGGGTTGGAGAGGTGTGCTTTTGTCTCGTTGGCTTCATGAAATCGGCTCCTCGCTATATTGTTCACCTCCTCCCCTTTTGGTGGGGGGAGGGGTTGGATTTTCGTGTGAAAGGTGGGTTGGAAATTGAGTTGCTTGTTCGGGTGTGCCTGAAGAATGGCCTTGGGTCATTTGTAGGGTGGTCGACATTCTTATTCTCTCCATCCCCACTCTGTAGCACATGAGCAGTAATGTTGGCCATGCTCGTCCTTGGAGGCATATGTGAACAATTCCCCCTTCGCTCCGTGTTCTCGGAATTGGATGGGTTTTTGTGTGTGGCTCCTTGAGACGACTGTCCTCTTCATTGTTACGCTCTTTACGGTGCCGGTTTCTTGTGCTTGTACTCTTTCTATGTTAGCGCTGTGGGTTGAGATGCATACGTTTAAGAGGAATGCGGAGGGGTTTTGGTTGTAAGCTGACCCTCTTGCTTTCTTTTTCCATTGGGCGATGTGAGGAGCGGGGTTCTCCTTGTTGTAAAATTAAGGTTTGGAATTCCTTTCAGAGTGCACATTGTTTGTCCCTGCGTTGGCTTTGAGGTCTTGATAGATGTGGTGGCCCATTTGTTTGCTCGAGTGGTCAGCTTTTTCCTTGCATCTTGCGTGCATCATAGGATTATGCGGCTTGAAATGTTGAGAGACAAGGTG
>JAXQQM020066352.1:502500-522500 GCA_034641835.2 Pinus albicaulis | reverse complement strand
CATTGGAAAAAGCGACGTTACAGGCGAAATGTCATAGTGTAGCCGGAGTCATGGAACCGACGCATGAGTTGAGCGGCTGACGCTACACGAGTGGGTGGGAACGATGGGGGTCGTCTCGGGTCGACCGAGTGACCCATGACACGCACATGATACGCGTATTAATACGGTGTGCGGATGACAAAGAAGTCATCCAACCAACGATCAAGAAAGCATCTGAGTGCGAGCGCATTGGAGCACCATGAGCTAAGCCAACAACTCATTGGTGAAGGAAACACGGTGGCGATGAACGTAGGGCGAGCGTGGTTCAAGCCAGGTTGTTGATGTGCAGGGCGTGTGGAATTCCTCCGCAGGGCATCCGCACCGCAGGACGGGTCGAGCCAGGTTGTTGACGTGCAGGGCGTGCAGAATTCCTCCGCAGGGCATCCGCACCGCAGGACGGGTCGAGTCGGGCAGCGCGCGGGTCAAGTCGTGCGACATACGTGCAAGGTGTGCGGAAATTCTCTGCAGGGCGTCCGCAGTGCAAGGTCGGGTCGGGCAAGGCCTCCGCACGATCCGAGCTTCAGTTCAGAGGTCGTTCTGAAGGCATCGTGAGTCGGAATTGAGTGCCGAAAGTTGAAGCAGGTGTGTTTTGATGGGACGGAGCTAACCACATAGCTGGGGGAATGGATTGGACAGACGGAGAGCTTGCGGGGAGGTCTGAAATAATTTGCAGTGCCGACCCGAGTGACCTGGCAGCACTTGGGCAGTTTTATGCAGGATATTCCCGAGCTGAATTCTAGTGCTGTAAACGATTTTTGTGGGCTAGTTAATGATTTTCAAGCATTGTAAGCTTGGACAAAAAGTGACTTGCCTTGCCAAAGAGCAAAGGGGGTATTTTTCTAGATTGGAACTTATACTCTATTTCGTATTTATGAAACATATTATCGGGCAGACCCATTATTAACTGGGAGTTGCCCCTCCCTTGTATGTATGGGTGTACACTGTGGATGTGATGATGATGTTCATGTTTTCTGCACATTGAAAGAACATTTGATTAACTAATTCAACAAGTGTTGCTAAAGGCGTAGTCTACATACATGAGTATTACGAAAAGGAGAAGTACGGTAGTGCCACACCCCGTCTATAGCATGATTGAAATGTCACCGAAGGTCTAGGGGCGTGACAGGTTTCCTCGCCCCGCCATGACAACAGTCGCCCAACTATGCGAAATGTAAGGTTTCCATGTCCCTGCTCAATGGACACCGTCCAATTATACGCCCTCCGCGACGGAAACCGCCCCTGTAAGACCCACGAGCCGAGGACGACGACGGAAGGCGTTGGAAGCGTTCGGTGGACATGCGACGAACGACGAAAACCACGACGAAAGGTTAGACAGGCGCGCCGACGGACGAAAACATCGTTCGGCTACTATGCAACGTTATCATGGTGGCCGTGCGACGTTTAGGAGCGATGTGCATAAACGCGTCCAAAAATGGCCGTGTGTTGGCTTGGAGGTTTTATAGGATGGTCGTGGTGGCAAGCCGACGTTAAGGAGGAAATGCCACGTCGTAACCAAGGCTTTATGGGCGTTTACTGGGTTGGCCTTATATGGGTCAAGCCCCACCCATGGACGCAATGTGTGGGCAAAGGCACATACGAAAGGAGGACGTGCGATGGACGATAAAGGAAAGAAAGAAGGACATCAACATCTTTCTGATTCCACCATTGGCAAGCTAATGCTCGAGCCAGAGCGAAGGTCGAGGGTGGAGGGCGAAGACGCAGCAGGGAAACATAGTCTGGGTCGAGTTGGGTAAAAACCCGTTCGGCGTTCACCCGCAGGTCGAGTCGGGTTCCTTCCGCAGGGCGCGTGCGGTGCAGTGTTTAGTGCATGGTCGAGTCGGGTTCCTTCCGCAGGACGCGTGGAGAACAGTGTTCAGGGCGGGCGCGTTCAGGTCGAGTCGGGTTCGTGCAGCGCGCCGGCGTTCCGGACGCGCGGAACAGTGTTTGAAGGCGCGGAGTTCGTTCAGCAGGGTCGGGTCGGGTCGAACGCGTTCAGGAAACGCGTGCAGACCGTGACCCCGGTGACCCGCGTGCGGAAACGCGTTCAGGGTGCCGAGGGCGTCTGTGACCAGAGTGACCCACTCGAACCAGAATTCGCGCAGACTTCATAAACATGTTCTGAAAGGGAATTTTGGGGTTCCTTTGGATTTTTTGCACTGTTGGGAAGCTGTTAAGGCTAGACCCAGGTACAAGCACATTTGGCAAGAAGCATAAATGGTTTATGGAGGCTTAGTTGTATAGTTATTGCAGATTGTACATATTTATTGAAGCATAATACTGGGCAGACTTATTAACGGGATTTTCCCCTCCCTTGAATGTATGGGCGTTCATGTGGTTCGATATTGATGTTTATTGGAGGAAGTACACGTGATGATGATGGTAGAAGTGACCGAGGGCACTTAACCTGTACACTATACACATGATGGTGACTAGGGTTGAGGCGAGTCTACTCTTGATGGACACATGGGCAACCAAAGTCATGTACATTGACACGAGGGCATGGCTGGACATTATGTGGAGACATTATGCAGGTGCACTTACTGGGTGCCCACTTATGAGCATCATGGAGGAGTGTCAAGAAGGAATATGCTGAGCATGATTGATTGTTGGTGCTACATGGAGATCTTTCATAGATGGGCTGATGGACGTTGCTCACTTTGAGCAACAAGACATTGGTTGGATGAGCAGCCTACGAGCACATTCATATGACTTGCAGGGTGAGAAAAACTTGTGGTGGCACTTGTGGGAAATACAAGTATGCTTGCCAACGCTTTGGATAGGATGATGCGTGGGAGTTCATGATGGAGTTTCATTCATTAGAGGCTTCATACTACAATGATCTTGCAGTATCTGGTTCACTGAGGAACTGAGATCGAGACTGGTCTTGATTTTGATGCACTATGGGATGCATACCTTCGAGCAGGGAAACGCTTTCGGTCAGGTCGAGTCGCGTGAGGGCGCCCAAGGAAACGCATTCGGGTCGGGTCGTGTGAGGGCGGCCGTATAAAAAATGCTAAGTTGTGACCGCCCGCGTGCCTTGTGCACATTCGCACGGCCATTTTCTGATTTGCTCCCTTGTGCCTTCATTCGGGCGGGTCGGGTCGGGTCGTGCCGTGTGAGGGGGGCCATATAAAAAATGCTAAGTTGTGACTGCTCGTGTGCCTTGTGCACGTTTGTGCGACCCGTTTTCCGTTTTCTCCCTTGTGCCTTCGTTCGGGCGGGTCGGGTCGTGCCGTGTGACGGCGCCCAAGGAAACGTGTTCGGGTCAGGTCATGTGAGGGAGGCTGTATAAAAAATGCTAAGTTGTGACCGCCCCTGTGCCTTGTGCACGTTCGTGCGACCCGATTTCCGTTTGCTCCTTTGTGCCTTCGTTAGGGCGGGTCAGGTCGTGCCGTGTGAGGGCGCCCAAGGAAACGCGTTTGGGTCGGGTCATGTGAGGGAGGCCGTATCGAAAATGCTAAGTTGTGACCGCCCGTGTGCCTAGTTGTCACGCCCCTATACCTTTGGTGTCTTTCAACCACGCTATAGATGGGTGCGGCACTACCGTACTTTTTTCTTTTTCCAAATACTCAAGTATATAGACTACGCCTTTAGCAACACTTGTTAGTTATTAACCAAAGGTTCTCTCGATATGTGGAAATAAACATAAACATCATTATCAATCCACAAGTATGCTCATACATACAAGGGAGGGGCAATTCCCTGTTAATAATGAGTCCAACCGATAATACATTTCATAAATATGAAATAATAAGTTCCAATCCAGCGGAAGCCACTTCTGCTCCTTGGCAAGGCAAGTTAGCCTTTTGACCAAGCTCTAAGGCTTGTCAACCATCAAACTAGCCTACAGCAATCATTTACAATCATCATAATTCACCTTGGGAATATCCTGCACAAAACTACCCAAGTGCTGCCGGGTCACTCAAATCGGCACTACAAATCAGTTTAGACCATCCCTCAAGCTCCCTGTGTGTCCAATCCGCTTCCCAACTGTACGGTTAGATGCGTCCCGTCAATACGCACATTCTGCAATTTACGGCACTCAATTCTGACTCCGGACGCTCCCGAAATGGCTTCCGCACTGTCGTGTAGTTCGTGTAGAGGCGCCCAGTCGTGGGTCACCCAACTCGCCCAGCCAAATGCGTTCGGGTCGGGTCGTTTGGGCCGAGGGTGCCCGTATCAGATTTGCTAAGTTGTGACTGCTCGGGTGCCTTGTGCATGTTCAAGTGACCCGTTTGCCATTTTCTCCCATGTGTGTCCGTTCAGTCGGGTGGGTCGTGTGGCACCGGGTGAGGGCGTCCGTTCGGGTCGGGCCATTTGGTCGGAGGGCGCCCGTGTCAGATTTGCTAAGTTGTGACCACCCGGGTGCCTTGTGCACGTCCGGGTGGCCCTTTTGCCATTTGCTCCCATGTGCGTCCGTTTGGTCGGGTCGTTTGGTCGTGCCGAGTGAGGGCGTCCGTTCGGGTCGGGTCGTTTGGTCGTGGCGGGTGAGGGCGTCCGTTCGGGTTGGGTCGGTTGGTCGTGGCGGGTGAGGGCGTCCGTTCGGGTCGGGTCGAGTTGTTTGGCCCAAGGGCGTCCGTTCGGGTCAGGTCGTTTCATCGTGCCGGGTGAGGGCGTCCGTTCGGGTCGGGTCGGGTCGTTTGGCCTGAGGTTGTCCGTTCGGGTCGGGTCAGGTGGGCGTGCCGGGTGAGGGCATCCGTTCGGGTCGGGTCGGGTGGGCGTGCCGGGTGAGGGCGTTCGTTCGGGTCGGGTCAGGTCGTTTGGTCATGCCGGGTGAGGACGTCCGTTCGGGTCAGGTCGGGTCGGGTGGGCGTGCCAGTCGAGGGCGTCCGTTCGGGTCGGGTCGGGTCATTTGGCCCGAGGGCGCCCGTGTCAGATTTGCTAAGTTTTGACCTCTCGGGTGCCTTGTGCACGTCCGGGCGGCCCGTTTGCCGTTTGCTCCCATGTGCGTCCATTTGGTCGGGTCGTTTGGTCGTGCCGGGTGAGGGCATCCATTCGGGTCGGGTCGTTCGGTCGTGCCGAGTGAGGGCGTCCGTTCGGGTCGGGTCAGGTCGTTTGGTCGTGCCGGGTGAGGGCGCCCGTGTCAGATTTGCTAAGTTGTGACCGCCCGGGTGCCTTGTGCACGTCCGGGTGGCCCATTCGCCATTTGCTCCCATGTGCATCCATTTGGTCGGGTGCGCCGGGTGAGGGCGTCCGTTTGGGTCAGGTCGTTCAGTCGTCCCAAGTGAGGGCGTCCGTTTGGGTCGGGTCGTTCGGTCGTGCCGGGTGAGGGCGTCCGTTCGGGTCGGGTCCTTCGGTCGTGCCGAGTGAGGGCGTCCGTTCGGGTCGGGTCGGGTCGTTTCGCCCGAGGGTGCCCATGTCAGATTTGCTAAGTCGTGACCTCCCGGGTGCCTTGTGCACGTCCGGGCGGGCCGTTTTCCGTTTGCTCCCATGTGCGTCCGTTTGGTCGGGTCGTTCGGTCGTGTCGGATGAGGGCGTCCGTTCGAGTCGGGTCGTTCGGTCGTGCCGGGTGAGGGCGTCCGTTCGGGTCGGGTCGGGTCGTTTGGCCCGAGGGCGCCCATGTCAGATTTGCTAAGTCGTGACCGCCCGGGTGTCTTGTGCACGTCCGGGCGGGCCGTTTGCCATTTGCTCCCATGTGCGTCTGTTTGGTCGGGTCGTTCGGTCGTGCCGGGTGAGGGCGTCCGTTCGGGTTGTGTCGTTCGGTCGTGCCAGGTGAGGCTGTCCATTCGGGTCGGTCGTTCGGTCGTGCCGGGTGAGGGCGTTCGTTCGGGTCGGGTCGTTCGGTCATGCCGGGTGAGGGCGTCCATTCGGATAGTGTCGTTCGGTCGTGTCGGGTGAGGGCATCCGTTCGGGTCGGGTCGGGTCGTTTGGCCCAAGGCCGCCCGTGTCAGATTTTCTAAGTCGTGACCGCCCAGGTGCCTTGTGCACGTCCGGGCGGCCCGTTTTCCGTTTGCTCCCATGTGCGTCCGTTTGGTCGGGTCGTTTGGATGTGCCGGGTGAGGGCTTCCGTTCGGGTCGGGTCGTTCGCTCGTGCCGGGTGAGGGCATCTGTTCGGGTCGTGTCGTTCGGTCATGCCGGGTGAGGGCGTCCGTTCGGGTCGGGTCGTTCGGTCGTGCCGGGTGAGGGCGTCCATTCGGGTCGGGTCGTTTGGTCGTGCGGCACGATGGCGTCCGTTCGGGTGGGCGTGCCGGGCGAGGGAGACCGTTCGGGTCGGGTCGGGTCGTTTGGCCCGAGGGCGCCTGTGTCACATTTGCTAAGTTGTGACTGCCCGGGTGCCTTGTTCACGTCCGAGTGGCCCGTTTGCCGTTTGCTCCCATGTGCGTCCGTTTGGTGGGGCGTGCTGTGTCGCGCCGGGTGAGGGCGTCCGTTCGGGTGGGCGTGTCGGGTGAGGGCGTCTGTTCGGGTCGGGTGGTTTGGCTCGAGAGCACCCGTGTCATATTTTCTAAGTTGTGACCGCCCGGGTGCCTTGTGCACGTCCAGGCGGCCTGTTTGCCGTTTGCTCCCATGTGCGTCCGTTTGGTCAGGTCGTTCGGTTGTTCTGGGTGAGGGCATCCGTTCGGGTCGGGTCGTTTGGTCGTGCCGGGTGAGGGCGTCCGTTCGGGTCGTGTCGTTCGGTCATGCCGGGTGAGGGCGTCCGTTCGGGTCGGGTCGGGTCGTTCGGTCGTGCCGGGTGAGGGCGTCCGTTCGGGTCGGGTTGTTTTGTCGTGCGGCACGATGGCGTTCGTTCGGGTGGGCGTGGTGGGCGAGGGCATCCATTCGGGTCGGGTCGGGTCGTTTGGCCAGACGGCGGCCGTGTCAGATTTGCTAAGTTGTGACCGCCCGGGTGCCTTGTGCACGTCCGGGCGGCCCGTTTTCCGTTTTCTCCCATGTGCGTCCGTTTGGTCGGGTTGTTCGGTCATGCCGGGTGAGGGCATTCGTTCGGGTCGGGTCGTTCGGTCGTGCTGGGTGATGGCGTCCGTTCGGGTCGGGTCATGCGGCACGATGGCGTTCGTTCGGGTGGGCGTGCCGGGCGAGGGCATCCGTTTGGGTTGGGTCGGGTCGTTTGGCCCGAGGGCGCCCGTGTCAGATTTGCTAAGTTGTGACCGCCCGGGTGCCTTGTGCACGTCCGGGTGGCCCATTTGCCGTTTTCTCCCATGTTCGTCCGTTTGGTCGGGCGTGCCGTGTCGCGCCGGGTGAGGGCGTCCGTTAGGGTGGGCGTGCCGAGTGAGGGCGTCCGTTCAGGTCGGGTGGTTTGGCCCGACAGCGCTCGTGTCAGATTTGCGAAGTTGTGACTTCCCGGGTGCCTTGTGCACGTCTGGGCGGCCCGTTTGCCGTTTTCTCCCATGTGCGTCCGTTTGTTCAGGCGTGCCATGTCGCGCCGGGTGAGGGCGTCCGTTCGGGTGGGCGTGCTGGGTGAGGGCGTCCGTTCGGGTCGGGTGGTTTGGCTCGAGGGCGCCCGTGTCAGATTTGCTAAGTTGTGACCGCCCGGGTGCCTTGTGCACGTCCGGGCGGCCCGTTTGTCATTTGCTCCCATGTGCGTCCATTCAGGTGGGCGCGCCGTGTCGTGCCGGGTGAGGGCGTCCGTTCGGGTCGGGTCGTTTGGTCGTGCCGAGCGAGGTCGTCCGTTTGGGTCGGGTGGTTTGGCCCGAGGGCGCTCGTGTCAGATTTGCTAAGTTGTGTGCTTGGGGTGCCTTCATGCCGTCAAGACGGTTTGGCGTTTGTATTTATCGCTAACGATAAGGTTAAGGTGGAGTGCCGCCGTGTCTCGTCTTTGGGAGTGAGGGGCGTCTGTTTCGGGTAGATCGTTTAGTGCAATGCCCGGCCGAGGTACGTCGAATTTAGGTCGGGTGGTTTCACTCCAAGGGTGCTGGTCATATTTATGGTGCAATAACGAGTGCTGTGACACACGCTCAGAGTCGGCTTGGATTTCGTTATGTGTGCCTTTGTTCGGTGGGCCGCCATGTGTCGCGGTGTGAAAATACGATTCGAGGTCGAGTCGCGTTTAACCGGCACTGTCGAGGGACCGCTAGTTGTGACGCGATTCTTTGTGCCATTGTCCCCCAGGCGGCTTGGATGTGCCATTTGCTCCCATGTGCGTCCGTTCGGAGTCGAAGCGCGCAGGTGTCCGTCTTGGGGTGAGCGTCAGATTTGAGGTGAGCGTGCCGGGTGGTCGTCCGTTCGAATTGAGGTCGTTTGGCAGAAACTGTGTCATATTTATAAATTGTGACCCGGTACCTTGTCCCCACATGCGGACGACGATTCTGCTGGTTGCTCCCATATTATCACGATGGGTGGGCGTGCTGTATACCGTTTCAACGAAGGCGTCGGGTCGAATTATCAGGATACGTTTGAGGCCCCGAACGCCGTGTCGGTTGCCGAAGTTGTGACCGCCCGGGTGCCTTGTGCACATCTGGGCGATCCGTTTGCCATTTTCTCCCATGTGCGTCCGTTCGGGTCGGGCGTGCCGTGTCGCGTTGGGTGATGGCGTTCGTTCGGGTGGGCGTGCTGGGTGAGGGCGTCCGTTTGGGTCAGGTCGTTTGGCCCGACGGTGCGCCCATTTCAGATTTGCTAAGTTGTGACCGCCCGGGTGCCTTGTGCACGTCCGGGCGGCTCGTTTGCCATTTGCTCCCATGTGCGTCCGTTCGGGTGGGCGCGCCATGTTGCCCCGGGTGAGGGCGTTCGTTCGGGTCAGGTCGTTTGGTCGTGCAGGGTGAGGTCGTCCGTTCGGGTCAGGTCGTTTGGCCCGAGGGCGCCCGTGCCATATTTGCTAAGTTGTGACCACCCGGGTGCCTTGTGCACGTCTGGGTGGCCCGTTTTCTGTTTTCTCCCATGTGTGTCCGTTCGGGGGGGCGCTCCGTGTCGCCCCGGGTGAGGGCGCACGGATGGGGGCGTTCGGGTCGCCCTGTTTTGTCCGAGGGTGCGCTTATCACATTTTCTTTTCGTGTGAAAGGTGGGTTGGTAATTGAGTTGTTTTTCTCGGCTGTGCCTAAAGAATGGCCTTGGGTCATTTGTAGGGTTGTCGACTTTCTTCTCTCCATCACCACTCGGTAGCATATGAGCGGTAATGTTGGCCATGCTCTTCCTTGGAGGCATGTTTGAACAATCTCTCTTGTCCCCTCTGTTTTCTAGCATTTGGATGGGGTTGTTGTGTGTGGCTCTTTCAGATGACTGGACTCCTGTTGGCTTTTTTGAAATCGGCTCTCCGGTAACTCTCTCTCATGCCCCTTGGTCGCACGTTTTCTATGTTGAAATCAGCGTTTTGCTATGTCGCTCGTTGGCTCCGTTGATGTAGGCTCTTCTCTATATTGTTCTTCTCCTCCCTTTTTGCTTGCTTGTGGGGGGAGGGGTTGGATTTTTGTGTGAAAGGTGGGTTGGTAACTGAGTTGTTTGTTCGGGTGTGCCTGAAGAGTGGCCTTGGGTCATTTGTAGGGTCATCGACTCTCATCTTCTCTCCATCCCCACTCGGTAGCGCATGAGCGGTAATGTTGGCCATGCTTGTCCTGGGAGGCATATGTGAAAAGAGTTACCCTTCGGCTCTGTGTTCTCAGAGTTGGACGAGGTCGCTCTGTGTGGCTCCTTGAGACAACTGGCCGGTCGCCTATGTCGCTCTCGTGCCCCTTGCTCGCTCGTTGGCTCCGTCGATGTTGGCTCTTCGTCATATTGTTCACCTCCTCCCTTTTTGGTGGGTGGGAGAGGTGGGCTTTTGTCTCGTTGGCTTCGTGAAATCGGCTCCTCGGTATATTGTTCACCTCCTCCCCTTTCGGTGGGGGGAGGGGTTGGATTTTCGTGTGAAAGGTGGGTTGGTAACTGAGTTGCTTGTTCGGGTGTGCATGAAGAGTGGCCTTGGGTCATTTGTAGGGTCGTCGACTCTCATCTTCTCTCCATCCCCACTCGGTAGCGCATGAGCGGTAATGTTGGCCATGCTTGTCCTGGGAGGCATATGTGAAAAGAGTTACCCTTTCGCTCTGTGTTCTCAGAGTTGGATGAGGTCGCTCTGTGTGGCTCCTTGAGACAACTGGTCGGTCGCCTATGTCGCTCTCGTGCCCCTTGCTCGCTCGTTGGCTCCGTCGATGTTGGCTCTTCGCTATATTGTTCACCTCCTCCCTTTTTGGTGGGTTGGAGAGGTGTGCTTTTGTCTCGTTGGCTTCGTGAAATCGGCTCCTCGTTATATTGTTCACCTCCTCCCCTTTTGGTGGGGGGAGGGGTTGGATTTTCGTGTGAAAGGTGGGTTGGTAATTGAGTTGCTTGTTCGGGTGTGCCTGAAGAATGCCCTTGGGTCATTTGAAGGGTGGTCGACATTCAGATTCTCTCCATCCCCACTCGGTAGCACATGAGCAGTAATGTTGGCCATGCTTGTCCTGGGAGGCATATGTGAAAAGAGTTACCCTTTTGCTCTGTGTTCTCAGAGTTGGATGAGGTCGTTGTGTGTGGCTCCTTGAGACAACTGGTCGGTCGCCTATGTCGCTCTCGTGCCCCTTGCTCGCTCGTTGGCTCCGTTGATGTTGGATCTTCGCTATATTGTTCACCTCCTCCCTTTTTGGTGGGTTGGAGAGGTGGGATTTTGTCTTGTTGGCTTCGTGAAATCGGCTCCTCGCTATATTGTTCACCTCCTCCCCTTTTGGTGGGGGGAGGGGTTGGATTTTCGTGTGAAAGGTGGGTTGGTAATTGAGTTGCTTGTTCGGGTGTGCCTAAAGAATGGCCTTGGGTCATTTGTAGGGTTGTCGACATTCATATTCTCTCCATCCCCACTCGGTAGCACATGAGCAGTAATGTTGGCCATGCTCATCCTTGGAGGCATATGTGAACAATTTTCCCTTCGCTACGTGTTCTCGGAATTGGACGGGTTTTTGTGTGTGGCTCCTTGAGACGACTGTCCTCTTCATTGTTAAGCTCTTTACGGTGCCCGTTTCTTGTGCTTGTACTCTTTCTATGTTAGCACTATGGGTTGAGATGCATACGTTTAAGAGGAATGCGGAGGGGTTTTGGCTGTAAGCTGACCCTCTTGCTTTCTTTTTCTATTGGGCGATGTGAGGAGCGGGGTTCTCCTTGTTGTAAAATTAAGGTTTGGAATTCCTTTCAGAGTGCACATTGTTTGTCCCTGCGTTGGCTTTGAGGTCTTGATAGATGTGGTGGCCCATTTTTTTGCTCGAGTGGTCGGCTTTTTCCTTGCATCTTGCATGCATCGTACGATTATGCGGCTTGGAATGTTGAGACACAAGGTGATGGGCATTTCTTGTTTTGTTGATCGCTCATGCGATTGTGGTCCAACGGGGATGAGGCTTGCTATGTTGATGGCGGGGGCTATATCTGGAAGGAGGACTTGAAGGTGGAACGCTTCGACCTCCCTCCTCTGTGTGGAGGTGGCTGCAGGTGAGAAGTTTTCATTGTCCAGTTGGTAAGTCGGTGGGGCAATCTCCCAGGTTGCTTGTATGCAGGGTGTGTGGGGTGCGGGGCTGCCTGATCCCTCCTCTTGTTTGGATATGTTCATGCCTTTTGTAGCAAGCCTCTTGATATGCATTCATTTTGTTCCTCTGCCTTCGCATCGAGGTTTCCCCAGGCAATCAAGCGATCGAGGTCCACCGTTGCTGCTGTCCGGGTGGACTCCTAGGTGGTCTCGGTGCGGGGTGGGGGGAGGGTTGGAGGGGGAAATTTTTAAGGGAGGTTGCAGGAATGGTTGTTCTTGTTTTATTTCCGTCCTTTTGAATCGAGGGTGCCGCAGGCGATCAAACGATCGAGGTCCACTGTTGCTGCTGACCGGGTGGACTCCTAGGTGGCCTTGGTGCGTGGCAAGGAGGGTCGGGGTGGCATTTCTAATAGAGGTTGTCGACTTGGTCATTCTCCTTCTAATTCCTTATTTTTCCTTTGCAGTGAGGTTTCCGCAGGCGATCAAGTGATCGAGGTCCGCTGCTGCTGCTGTCCGAGTGGACTCCTAGGTGGCTTCGCTGCTGGGCGGGAAGGGTTGCAGGGAATTTTTAAGAGACGCCGTGGGGTCGGTTTCTCTCCCTTTATTTACTTTGCTTTCGCATCGAGGTCGCCGCAGGCGATCGGGTGATCGAGGTCCATCATTGCTGCTGTCCGGGTGGACTCCTAGGTGGCCTTGGTGTGGGGCGAGGATGGTTGGGAGGCGTTTGAGATAGAGAGAGAGAGAGAGATTGTGCGGTTGGTCGTTCTCCATTTGTTTGCCTTTGCATCGGGGTCGCCACAGGCACTCGAGGTCCACTATTGCCGCTGTCGGAGTGGACTCCTAGGTGGCCTTGGTGCGAGGCGGGGAGGGTTTGAGGGGCATTTCTAAGAGAGTCCTGTTTCTGTTTTCTCCCCTTTGTCCATTCATTGTGGCTATCATGGGTGATAAGGCTTTTGCCATCCTTGCTGGTTGGGGGGTGGTTACCAACTCCTAGGCAGCCTCGGTGCAATGTGACTCGGCAGGTTGACCCATTTTTTCTCTTTGTGGATCTTGCATCCATCGTCCATTACGTTTGATGTCTTGCATGTCCTTGGCATGTAGTGTGTGTGGGCTCTAATCCCTTCTTGGGGATGCAAGAGGTGCAAGGTATAAGAGCTTTACATGGATATGTTGACCTCTCCTTGACTTGATGGGTGTTCGGGTTGGCTCTCTGTAAGAGAGAACTTTGAATGCCCTTTGAAGTGGGAGGGTGCTACCTGGTTGATCCTGCCAGTAGTCATATGCTTGTCTCAAAGATTAAGCCATGCATGTCTAAGTATGAACTAATTCAGACTGTGAAACTGCGGATGGCTCATTAAATCAGTTATATTTTTTTTGATGGTACCATACTACTTGGATAACCGTAGTAATTCTAGAGCTAATACGTGCACCAAGTCCCGACTCTTTGGAAGGGATGCATTTTTTAGATAAAAGGCCGGCGCGGGCTTGCCCGCTTCTCCGGTGAATCATGATAACTCGACGGATCGCACAGCCCTTGTGCTGGCGATGCTTCATTCAAATTTCTGCCCTATCAACTTTAGATGGTAGGATAGAGGCCTACCATGGTGGTGACGGGTGACGGAGAATTAGGGTTCGATTCCGGAGAGGGAGCCTGAGAAACGGCTACCACATCCAAGGAAGGCAGCAGGCGCACAAATTACCCAATCCTGACATGGGGAGGTAGTGACAATAAATAACAATACTGGGCTCATCGAGTCTGGTAATTGGAATGAGTACAATCTAAATCACTTAACGAGGATCCATTGGAGGGCAAGTCTGGTGCCAGCAGCCGCGGTAATTCCAGCTCCAATAGCGTATATTTAAGTTGTTGCAGTTAAAAAGCTCGTAGTTGGATCTTGGGTCGTAAAGGTCGGTCCGCCTACTCGGTGTGCACCTGCCCTTCCGTCCCTTTTGTCGGTGGCGTGCTCCTGGCCTTAACTGGCTGGGTCGCGGCTCCGGCGCTGTTACTTTGAAAAAATTAGAGTGCTCAAAGCAAGCTTATGCTCTGAATACATTAGCATGGAATAACATGATAGGAGTCTGGTCCTATTGTGTTGGCCTTCAGGACCGGAGTAATGATTAATAGGGACTGTCGGGGGCATTCATATTTCATTGTCAGAGGTGAAATTCTTGGATTTATGAAAGACGGACGACTGCGAAAGCATTTGCCAAGGATGTTTTCATTAATCAAGAACGAAAGTTGGGGGCTCGAAGACGATCAGATACCGTCCTAGTCTCAACCATAAACGATGCCGACCAGGGATCGGCGGATGTTGCTCTAAGGACTCAGCCAGCACCTTCTGAGAAATCAGAGTGTTTGGGTTCCGGGGGGAGTATGGTCGCAAGGCTGAAACTTAAAGGAATTGACGGAAGGGCACCACCAGGAGTGGAGCCTGCGGCTTAATTTCACTCAACACGGGGAAACTTACCAGGTCCAGACATAGTAAGGATTGACAGATTGAGAGCTCTTTCTTGATTCTATGGGTGGTGGTGCATGGCCACTCTTAGTTGGTGGAGCGATTTGTCTGGTTAATTCCGATAACTAACGAGACCTCAGCCTGCTAACTAGCTACGCGAAGGTTCCCCTTCGCGGCCAGCTTCTTAGAGGGACTATGGCCGTTTAGGCCATGGAAGTTTGAGGCAATAATAGGTCTGTGATGCCCTCAGATGTTCTGGGCCACACGCGCGCTACACTGATGCAGCCAACGAGTTTTTCTTCCTGGTTCGAGAGCATCGGGAAATCTTCTCAAATTTCATCGTGATGGGGATAGACCATTACAATTATTGGTCTTCAACGAGGAATTCCTAGTAAGCGTGTGTCATCAACTCGTGTTGACTACGTCCCTGCCCTTTGTACACACTGCCCGTTGCTCCTACCGATTGAATGATCCGGTGAAGTGTTCGGATTGCGTCGACGACGGTGGTTTGCCACTGTCGACGTCGTGAGAATTTCATTGAACCTTATCATTTAGTGGAAGGAGAAGTCGTAACAAGGTTACCGTAGGTGAACCTGCGGTAGGATCATTGATAGCAGGGTTTTGTTTTTTCGTTTGGGTTGTGTGTGGGTTTCGATTGTATGTAATCTAGGAACGTGTGGTGTGTCTCTGGGTGAGCGGGTTTGATGCTTTGTCGGGGTGGTGCCTCTTGCGAAAGAGACTCGCAACATTTTTAGTTGCCTATCTTGAGTTCACGCTTGTTGTTTCGTGTACTTGCAAGCGATGCTTGTGCTTGTCCCATCCTTTGTTATTATTTTCCCTAATGTGTTTTTTGTATGGGGTTCGGAAGCTCGTTGCCCGGGAGCCCCCTCTCCAACGGTCCGTTCGGCGGGGCATGGTTGCTGCAGTCGAGGTGCTTGGGAAACATTGATGGAAAAATTCAGACTCGTTCGTAGCGGCGGTGCTCGGTCCTTTGTTCGTTGGAAGATGTGGGCGTGCGGGTAGTGCTGCGGTCGGGTCGGGTGGGGTGTTTGGCCGGCGCCGTTACGGTTGCTAAGTTGCTTGAGCCCTCGCGGTGGCTTGTGCACGTCCAGGCAGCCCGTTTTCTGTTTGCTCCCATGTGCGTCCATTTGGTTGGGTCGTTTGGTCGTGCCGGGTGAGGGCATTCGTTCGATTCGGGTCGTTCGGTCATGCCAGGTGAGGGCATCCGTTCGGGTCGGGTTGGGTCGTTTGGTCGTGCCGGGTGAGGGCGTCCGTTCGGGTCGGGTCGGGGTCGGGTCGGGTCGGGTGGGCGTGCGGGGGTAGGGGCGTCCGTTCGGGTCGGGTCGGGTCGGGTCGGGGGGGCCGTGCCGGGTGAGGGCGTCCGTTCGGGTCGGGTCGGGTCGTTTGGCCCGAGGGCGCCCATGTCAGATTTGCTAAGTTGTGATCGCCCAGGTGCCTTGTGCACGTCCGGGCGGCCTGTTTGGCATTTACTCCCATGTGCGTCTGTTTGGTCGAGCGCGCCGGGTGAGGGCGTCCGTTCGGGTCGGGTCTTTCGGTTGTCCCGTGTGAGGGCGTCCGTTTGGGTCGGGTCGTTCGGTCATGCCGGGTGAGGGCGTCCGTTCGGGTCGAGTCGTTCGGTCGTGCCGGGTGAGGGCGTCCGTTCGGGTCGGGTCGGGTCATTTGGCGCGAGGGCGCCCGTGTTAGATTTGCTAATTCGTGACCGCCTGGGTGCCTTGTGCACATCCGGGCGGGCCATTTGCCGTTTGCTCCCATGTGAGTCCGTTTGGTCGGGTCGTTCGGTTGTGCCGGGTGAGGGCGTCCGTTCGGGTCGGGTCGTTCATTCGTGCCGGGTGAGGGCATCCGTTTGGGTCGGGTCGTTCGGTCGTGCCAGGTGAGGGCGTCCATTCGGGTCGGGTCGGGTCATTTGGCCCGAGGGCACCCCTGTCAGATTTGCTAAGTCGTGACCGCCCGGGTGCCTTGTGCACGTCCGGGCGGGCCGTTTGCCGTTTGCTCCCATGTGCGTCCGTTTGGTCGGGTCGTTCGGTCGTGCTAGGTGAGGGCGTCCGTTTGGGTCGTGTCGTTCGGTCGTGCCGGGTGAGGGCGTCCGTACGGGTCAGTCGTTTGGTCGTGCTGGGTGAGGGCGTCCGTTCGGGTCGGGTCGTTCGGTCGTGCCGGGTAAGGGCGTCCGTTTGGGTCGTGTCGTTCGGTCGTGCCGGGTGAGGGCGTCTGTTCGGGTCGGGTCGTTTGGTCGTGCCGGGTGAGGGCGTCCGTTCGGGTCGGATCGGGTTGTTTGGCCCAAGGGCGCCCGTGGAAGATTTGCTAAGTCGTGACCGCCCGGGTGCCTTGTGCATGTCCGGGCGGTCCGTTTTCCGTTTGCTCCCATGTGCGTCCGTTTGGTCGAGTCGTTTGGTCGTGCCGGGTGAGGGCATCCATTCAGGTCAGGTCGTTCGGTCGTGTCATTCGGTCGTGCCGGGTGAGGGCATCCGTTCGGGTCGGGTCGTTCGGTCGTGCCGGGTGAGGGCGTCCGTTCGGGTCGGGTCGTTTGGTCGTGCGGCACGATGGCGTCCGTTCAGGTGGGCGTGCCGGGCAAGGGCGTCCTTTCGGGTCGGGTCGGGTCGTTTGGCCCGAGGGCACCCGTCTCAGATTTGCTAAGTTTTGATCGCCTGGGTGCCTTGTGCACGTCCAGGCGGCCGGTTTGCCGTTTGCTCCCATGTGCGTCCGTTTGGTGGGGCGTCCCGTGTCGCGCCGGGTGAGGGCTTCCGTTCGAGTGGGCGTGCCGGGTGAGGGCGTCCGTTTGGGTCGGGTGGTTTGGCCCGAGGGCGCCCGTGTCAGATTTGTTAAGTTGTGACCGCTCGGGTGCCTTATGCACGTCCGGGCAGCCCGTTTTCCGTTTACTCCCATGTGCGTATGTTTGGTCGGGTCGTTCGGTCGTGCTGGGTGAGGGCGTCCGTTCGAGTCGGGTCATTCGGTCGTGCCGGGTGAGGGCATCCATTCGGTCATGCCGGGTGAGGGCGTCCGTTCGGGTCGGGTCGTTCAGTCATGCCGGGTGAGGGCGTCTGTTCGGGTCGAGTCGTTTGGTCGTGCGGCACGATGGCGTCCATTCGGGTGGTCGTGCCGGGCGAGGACGTCCGTTCGGGTTGGGTTGGGTCGTTTGGCCCGAGGGTGCCCGTGTCAGATTTACTAAGTTGTGACCGCCCGGGTGCCTTGTGCACGTCCAGGCGGCCCGTTTTCCGTTTGCTCCCATGTGCGTCTGTTTGGTCGGGTCGTTCGGTCGTGCCGAGTGAGGGCGTCCATTCGGGTCGGGTCGTTCGATCGTGCCGGGTGATGGCGTCCATTTGGGTCGGGTCATGCGGCATGATGGCGTTCGTTCGGGTGGGTGTGCCAGGCAAGGGCATCCGTTCGGGTTGGGTCGGGTCATTTGGCCCGAGGGCGCCCGTGTCAGATTTGCTAAGTTGTGACCGCCCGGGTGCCTTGTGCACGTCCGGGCGGCCCGTTTGCCGTTTGCTCCCATGTGCGTCCGTTGGGTCGCGTGCCATGTCGCGCTGTGAGGGCATCCGCAGGTGGCGGTCGCAGGGAAGGCCCGTTCGGTTCTGTGGTTTGGCCCGAGGACGCCCGTGTCAGATTTGCTAAGTTGTGACCGCCCGAGTGCCTTGTGCACGTCCGGGCGGCCCGTTTGCCGTTTGCTCCCATGTGCGTCCGTTTGGTCGGGCGTGTTGTGTCACGCCGGGTGAGGGCGTCCGTTCGGGTGGGCGTGCCGGGTGAGGGCATCCGTTCGGGTCGGGTGGTTTGGCCTGAGGGCGCTCGTGTCAGATTTGCTAAGTTGTCACCGCCCGGGTGCCTTGTGCACGTTCGAGCGGCCTGTTTGTTGTTTGTTCCCATGTGCGACCGTTCGGGAAGGCGCGCCGTGTCATGCCGGGTGAGGGTGTCCATTCGGGTCAGGTCGTTTGGTCGTGTTGCGTGAGGTTGTCCGTTCGGGTCGTCTGGTTTGGCCCGAGGGCGCCCATGTCAGATTTGCTAAGTTGTGACCGCCCGGGTGCCTTGTGCACGTCCGGGCGGCCCGTTTGCAGTTTTCTCCCATGTGCGTCCGTTCAGGTGGGCGCGTCGTGTCGTGCCGGGTGAGGGCGTCCGTTCGGGTCGGGTCGTTTGGTCGTGCCGGGCGAGGTCGTCCGTTCGGGTCGGGTGGTTTGGCCTGAGGGCGCCCGTGTCAGATTCTCTAAGTTGTGACCGCCCGGGTGCCTTGTGCACGTCCGGGCGGCCCGTTTGCCATTTTCTCCCATGTGCGTCCGTTCAGGTGGGCACGTCGTGTCGTGCCGGGTGAGGGCGTCCGTTCGGGTCGGGTCGTTTGGCCCGAGGGTGCCCGTGTGAGATTTGCTAAGTTGTGACTGCCCTGGTGCTTTGTGCACGTCCGGGCGGCCCGTTTGCCGTTTGCTCCCATGTGCGTCCGTTCGGGTGGGCGCGCCGTGTCGTGTTGGGTGAGGGCGTCCGTTCGGGTGGGCGTGCCGGGTGAGGTCGTCCGTTCGGGTGGGGTCGTTTGGCCCGAGGGCGCCCGTGTTAGATTTGCTAAGTTGTGACCGCCCGGGTGCCTTGTGCACGTCCGGGCGGCCCGTTTGCCGTTTGGTCCCATGTGCGTCCGTTCTGGTGGGCGTGCCGTGTCGTGCTGGCTGAGGGTGTCCGTTCGGGTCGGGTCGTTTGGGCCAAGGGTGCCCGTGTCAGATTTGCTAAGTTGTGACTGCCCGGGTGCCTTGTGCACGTCCGGGCAGTCCATTTGTCATTTTCTCCCATGTGCGTCCGTTCGGGTCGGGCGTGCCGTGTCGCATTGGGTGATGGCGTTCGTTCGGGTGGGCGTGTCGGGTGAGGGCGTCCGTTCGGGTCGGGTCGTTTGGCCCGAGGGCTCGCTCGTGTCATATTTGCTAAGTTGTGACCGCCCGGGTGCCTTGTGCACGTCTGGGCAGCTCATTTTCCATTTTCTCCCATGTGCGTCCGTTCGGGTGGGCGCGCCGTGTCGCCCCGGGTGAGGGCGTTCTTTCGGGTTGGGTCGTTTGGTCGTGCCGGGTGAGGTGGTCCGTTCGGGTCGGGTCGTTTGGCCCGAGGGCGCCCGTGCCATATTTGCTAAGTTGTGACCGCCCGGGTGCCTTGTGCACGTTCGGGCGGCCCGTTTGCCGTTTGCTCCCATGTGCGTTCGTTCGGGGGGGCGCTCCGTGTCGCCCCGGGTGAGGGCGCACGGACGGGGGCGTTTGGGTCGCCCTGTTTTGTCCGAGGGTGCGCTTATCAGATTTTGCTTTTCGTGTGAAAGGTGGGTTGGTAATTGAGTTATTTTGCTCGGTTGTGCCTGAAGAATGGCCTTGGGTCATTTGTAGGGTCGTCGACTTTCTTCTCTCCATCACCACTCGGTAGCATATGAGCGGTAATGTTGGCCATGCTTGTCCTTGGAGGCATGTTTGAACAATCTCTCCCATCCACTCTGTTTTCTAGCATTTGGATGGGGTTGTTGTGTGTGGCTCTTTGAGATGACTGGCTGCCTGTTGGCGTTGTTGAAATCGGCGCTCCGGTAACTCTCTCTCGTGCCCCTTGGTCGCACGTTTGCTATGTTGAAATCAGCGTTTTGATATGTCGCTCGTTGGCTTTGTCGATGTCGGCTCTTCTCTATATTGTTCTTCTCCTCCCGTTTTGCTTGCTTGTGGGGGGAGGGGTTGGATTTTCGTGTGAAAGGTGGGTTGGTAACTGAGTTGTTTGTTCGGGTGTGCTTGAAGAGTGGCCTTGGGTCATTTGTAGGGTCGTCGACTCTCATCTTCTCTCCATCCCCACTCGGTAGCGCATGAGCGGTAATGTTGGCCATGCTTGTCTTGGGAGGCATATGTGAAAAGAGTTGCCCTTCCGCTCTGTGTTCTCGGAGTTGGATGAGGTCGCTCTGTGTGGCTCCTTGAGACAACTGGCCGGTCGCCTATGTCGCTCTCGTGCCCCTTGCTCGCTCGTTGGCTCCGTCGATGTTGGCTCTTCGCTATATTGTTCACCTCCTCCCTTTTTGGTGGGTTGGAGAGGTGGGCTTTTGTCTCGTTGGCTTTCGGGAAATCGGCTCCTCGCTATATTGTTCACCTCCTCCCCTTTTGGTGGGGGAGGGGTTG
>JAXQQM020066352.1:495000-497500 GCA_034641835.2 Pinus albicaulis | reverse complement strand
ATTGTCGCTTGTTATGTCGTGCAGATAGAAAGGATGTTGCGTCACAATGTAGTAAGTGGAAGGGTGCAAAAACATGGGATGCTTTTGATTGGGTGCCTTGTTTTCATTCTTTTTGGTTAAGCCAACGTCCCCTCGCGCGGCGGTGGACCTCTGTTTTTCTAGCTAGCGTTGCTTGAAATTTGGCCCAATTTCTCTCAAATTGGATTTTTGTTGCGAGTGTTATGGTGGGTAATGCTTGGTTTTTCTTTCTTTCCTGTCGTCGTTTACTTCCCTTTCGGTCCCTCTTCCCTTTCGGTCCCAGCTTTACGGACTTTCGGTCCCCAGCTTTATGGAGAAAAGCGAGAATTTTTGTGGGTCGGTGTCGGAGAAGGATGAAAAGCAGTGAAAACTCCCGGGTTGGCCACCCTAGTCCTTCTCAGTCGTTGTTCCTTGCAGTTCCCCCCTTTTTTGCTAAGGCACAGGGCTTTGAAATCTTGTACTGTGTTTGAGCCTCCCCTTGTGATTCGTTTTTTTCCCCCTAGCTTTACGGAGAAAAGGTGGGATTGCCGTGGATTTTGACGTTTTCGGAAGAATGAAAAAGCAGTGCGAGTTCTTGCTGGGGTGGCCGCCCTAGTCCTTCTCGGTCGTCGATCTGTGCAGTTCCCGCCTTTTTACGAGGGTATGGGGCCTTGAAAGCCTGTTTTTTGTTTGAGCCTTGGCCATGTTTTGGTTCTCTTTTTTCTTTTCTCTTTTTGGGTTTCTTTTTTCTCTTCCTCCTTTCGGCCCCTAGCTTTACGGAGAAAAGGGTGAATCGTTGAGGATTGGCATTCGCGAAGGATGAAAGGCAGTGCGAGCTCCTGGGTTGGCCACCCTAGTCCTTCTCGATTGTCGTTCCTTGCTATTCCCCCCCTTTTGCGAGGGCGCGGGGCTCGCGAAGTGTTTGTTATCTGTTTGGGCCTCCTCCTTTGAGTGGGTGGAAAATTTTGTTTCTCTTTCTTTCATGTGTTTTTCTTACTTTCCTCGTTCCGACCCCCATCTTTATGGAGAAAAAAGGGGGAGTTGTAGTGGGCTTGATGTTCATGAAGGATGAAAAGAAGTGCGAGTTTTCAGGGTGGCCACCCTAGTCCTTCTCGGTCATCATTCTTTACAATTCTACCCTTTTTGAAAAGGCACGAGGTTTGGAAAGTAGCTCTTCTTGCTTGTTCGAGCTCCTTCCCTTTGGTGAGTGGGTTATGGAGTGCGGTTGTCTTGAGGGGGAATGGGGCTTGTTGCGATGCATTGTACGTTGGGTTGGCTTTTTAGCCATTTCTCGTGGGGGTGTGATATTTTGGTAACACACGGAAACGACTCTCGGCAATGGATATCTCGGCTCTTGTTATGATGAAGAACGTAGCGAAATGCGATACTTAGTGTGAATTGCAAAATCCCGTGAATCATCGAGTTTTTGAACGTAATTTGCGCCCGAGGCTTCGGCCGAGGGCATGTCTGTCTGGGCGTCGCATCCCAATCAAACACGCTCCTTGCAATATGGTAGGGAGCAACAGAGGTGGTCATCCGTGCCCAATGCGGTGCGGTTGGCTGAAATGTGGTAGGCGATGTTTCGTGGTGTGCGTCGGCAAGCGGTGATCTTGTCCCCTTGGTTGGGCAGTCGGCGTTAGCTGATGAGGGCTCTGTGTGGCATCCCTAGAACTTTCTTTGCTCTCTCTTGTCCTCGCATTGGGTAGGGCAGATTTAGCTCCAACTTGCGACCTCAGCTCAGGCGAGAACACCCGCTGAGTTTAAGCATATAATTAAGCGGAGGAAAAGAAACTTACAAGGATTTCCCTAGTAGCGACGAGCGAACCGGGAAGAGCCCAGCATGAAAATCGGGTGGCAGCGTCACTTGAATTGTAGTCTGTAGAAGCGTCCTCAGCGGCAGACCTGGGCCAAGTCCCTTGGAAGGGGGTGCCTGAGAGGGTGACAGCCCCGTCAGGTCGGGACCCTGCCGCATCACGAGGCGTTGTCGGCAAGTCGGGTTGTTTGGGAATGCAGCCCTAATTGGGTGGTCAATTCCGTCCAAGGCTAAATACGGGTGAGAGACCGATAGCGAACAAGTACCGCGAGGGAAATATGAAAAGGACTTTGAAAAGAGAGTTAAAGAGTGCTTGAAATTGCCGGGAGGGAAGTGGATGGAGGCTGTCGATGCATCTCGGTCGGATGTGGAACGGCTCAGGCTGGTCTGCCACTCGACTTGAGGTGCAAACCAACACGGGCTGCTGCATCGTCACAAGCGCAGGTGGAGTACCGCCTGTCGTTTTGCCGGTGTGGTGGTCGAGGGACGAAGCGCGCGCCTTTGTGGCGGGCCGTGTGCACCTGCGCGCTCATGGTGTTGGTTGGCGGGCTTTCCATTTGGCCCGTCTTGAAACACAGACCAAGGAGTGTAACATGAGTGCGAGTCGACGGGTTTGAAAACCTGCGAGGCGCAAAGAAGCCGACGGGCGAGATCCCCTCTTTGCGGGGGGTGCATCGTCGACCGACCTTG
>JAXQQM020066352.1:482500-492500 GCA_034641835.2 Pinus albicaulis | reverse complement strand
ATTGTTGTGGGCTAGTTAATGATTGTCAAGCATTGTAAGCTTGGACAAAAAGTGACTTGCCTTGCCAAAGAGAAAAGCGGGTCTTTTGCTGGATTGGAACTTATACTCTATTTCGTATTTATGAAACATATTATCGGGCAGACCCATTATTAACTGGGAGTTGCCCCTCCCTTGTATGTATGGGCGTACACTGTGGATGTGATGATGAAATGCCACGTCATAACCAAGGCTTTATGGGCATTTACTGGGTCGACCTTATATGGGTCAAGCCCCACCCATGGAAGCAATGTGTGGGCAAAGGCACATATGAAAGGAGGACGTGCGATGGACGATAAAGGAAAGAAAGAAGGACATCAACATCTTGCTGATTCCACCATTGGCAAGCTAATGCTCGAGCCAGAGCGAAGGTCGAGGGTGGAGGGCGAAGACGCAGCAGGGAAACAGAGTCTGGGTTGAGTCGGGTAAAAAACCATTCGGCGTTCACCCGCAGGTCGAGTCGGGTTCCTTCGGCAGGGCGCGTGCGGTGCAGTGTTTAGTGCATGGTCGAGTCGGGTTCCTTCCGCAGGACGCGTGGAGAACAATGTTCAGGGCGGGCGCGTTCAGGTCGAGTCGGGTTCGTGTAGCACGCCTGCGTTCCGGACGCACGGAACAATGTTTGAAGGCGCGGAGTTTGTTCAGCAGGGTCAAGTCAAACACGTTCAGGAAACGCGTGTAGACCGTGACCCCGGTGACCCGCGTGCGGAAACGCATTCAGGGTGCCGAGGGAGTCTGTGACCCGAGTGACCCACTCGAACCAGAATTCGCGCAGACTTCAGAAACATGGTCTGAAAGGGAATTTTGGGGTTCCTTTGGATTTTTTGCACTGTTGGGAAGCTGTTAAGGCTAGACCCAGGTACAAGCACATTTGGAAAGAAGCATAAATGGTTTATGGAGGCTTGGTTGTATAGTTATTGCAGATTGTACATATTTATTGAAGCATAATACTGGGCAGACTTATTAACAGGATTTGCCCCTCCCTTGAATGTATGGGCGTTCATGTGGTTCGATATTGATGTTTATTGTTGTTTTATTTCCGCACAGGAGAACTTTGGAAGATTAATTAAACAAGTGTTGAGTTAGGCGTAGTCTACTTATTGAGTATTTGAAAAGAGAAAAATAAGGTAGTGCCGCACCCGTCTATAGAGCGGTTGGGAGGCTACCACAGGTATAAGGGCGTGACAGTTGGTATCAGAGCTACATTTTTGTGGCTTTTATTATTATTATTATTATTGAGCAGGGATACCGTTGCAGCGTTGCAGGTGGTATTGAAGCTTGATGGATGATTTTGTTTCATTGGAAATGAACTTCAAAGAAATTGAAGAGAAGTCGAAGGAAGTGGAAAAGGATTTTGATGAGGCGAGTCGGACCATTGATACATTGTGCAAGAGGAGGACATCTGGCATGAGAAAAGATGAAATGTTTCAACTTATGAAGAAAGTGAGAATTCTCCGAGCAGAAATGGACAAGGTGGAAGAAGAGCGAAGGAAGTTACTTGATAAGCTTCTCAAGCTTAGAGACCTTGGAAAGGACGAACATCGAGGACGAACTTGATGAACAGGTTGGACCAGGGCCAAGCACATCGCAAGCATCGGTGATGGATGATTCTGGGGAGGATGTTGAGGATGCGGATATGATCGAGGAAGAAATCATGGAACAAGTTGAACTTGGACCAAGCACATTACAGGCATTGGGGGATGAACCACATGAAAATGTTGCAGAAGTGACAATGATCGAGGAGGAACTTTATGAGCAGACGGTACCAGGATCGGAAGCATTGGACATTGATGAGGACGGAGGACACTCGCTTAGAGATTCTTTATGAAGACATGGCTTGTGTTTCAATTGAGCATCTGGGAGATGGACCGTATGCAGGGATGGGAAAGAAGATGACTTCTTTTCCAATACCATGGAGAACCTTTCCTCGGATGACTATGATGGAACCTTGTACATTGGAGAAGCAAGGAGAGCATTTCTTATTGTAGGCCTTGATAGGTAAATTTGTGACCTCGCTCTAGTAGGTTCAAATTCCCGTGACAAGGGTGGAACTTGATGATCTCTGTGATAGATACGGGTCATGCTTAGCCACATGGAAACTAGCTAGGTGCCCGGCATGACTCATGGACTGCCTTGGTGGTAGGGCACATTGTTTGGGTAGACTTCTTCATGGCTTACAACCAAGAAGGAACTCTTGGTGCAACTTTAGCGGGGGAGAAGCCTTGGAGGAAGTACCCGTGATGATGATGGTAGAAGTGACCGAGGGCACTTAACCTGTACACTATACACATGATGGTGACTAGGGTTGAGGCGAGTCTACTCTTGATGGACACATGGGCAACCAAAGTCATGTACATTGACACGAGGGCATGGCAGGACATTATGTGGAGACATTATGCAGGTGCACTTACTGGGTGCCCACTTATGAGCGTCATGGAGGAGTGTCAAGAAGGAATATGCTGAGCATGATCGATTGTTGGTGCTACATGGAGATATTTTATAGATGGGTTGATGGACGTTGTTCACTTTGAGCAACAAGACATTGGTTGGATGAGCAGCCTACGAGCACATTCATATGACTTGCAGGGTGAGAACAACTTGTGGTGGCACTCGTGGGCAATACAAGTATGTTTGCCAACGCTTTGGATAGGATGATGCGTGGGAGTTCATGATGGAGTTTCATTCATTGGAGGCTTCATACTACAATGATCTTGCAGTATCTGGTTCACTGAGGAACTGAGATCGAGACTGGTCTTGATTTTGATGCACTATGGGATGCATACCTTCGAGCAGGGAAACACGTTCGGTCGGGTCGAGTCGCGTGAGGGCGCCCAAGGAAACGCGTTCGGGTCGGGTCGTGTGAGGGCGGCCATATAAAAAATGCTAAGTTGTGACCGCCCGCGTGCCTTGTGCATGTTTGCGCAACCAGTTTCCAATTTGCTCCCTTGTGCCTTCGTTCGGGCGGGTTGGGTCGGGTCGTGCCGTGTGAGGGGGGCCATATAAAAAATGCTAAGTTGTGACTGCTCGTGTGCCTTGTGCATGTTCATGCGACCCGTTTTCCATTTGCTCCCTTGTGCCTTCGTTCGGGCGGGTCGGGTCGTGCCGTGTGAGGGCGCCCAAGGAAACATGTTCGCGTCAGGTCGTGTGGGCGAAGCCGTATAAAAAATGCTAAGTTGTGACCGCCCTTGTGCCTTGTGCACGTTCATGCGACCCGATTTCTGTTTGCTCCTTTGTGCCTTCGTTAGGGCGGGTCAGGTCGTGCCGTGTGAGGGCGCCCAAGGAAACGCGTTCGGGTCAGGTCGTGTGAGGGAGGCCGTATCGAAAATGCTAAGTTGTGACCGCCTGTGTGCCTAGTTTTCATGCCCCTATACCTTCGGTGTCTTTCAACCACGCTATAGACGGGTGCGGCACTACCGTACTTTTTTCTTTTTCCAAATAGTCAAGTATATAGACTACGCCTTTAGAAACACTTGTTAGTTATTAACCAAAGGTTCTCTCGATATGCGGAAATAAACATAAACATCATTATCAATCCACAAGTATGCTCATACATACAAGGGAGGGGCAATTCCTATTAATAATGAGTCCGACCGATAATACGTTTCATAAATATGAAATAATAAGTTCCAATCCAGCAGAAGCCACTTCTACTCCTTGGCAAGGCAAGTTAGCCTTTTGACCAAGCTCTAAGGCTTGTCAACCATCAAAATAGCCTACAGCAATCATTTACAATCATCATAATTTACCTTGGGAATATCCTGCACAAAACTGCCCAAGTGCTGCCGGGTCACTCAAATCGGCACTACAAATCAGTTTAGACCGTCCCTCGAGCTCCCTGTGTGTCCAATCAGCTTCCCACTATACGGTTAGATGCGCACCGTCAATTTGGGCCGAGGGCGCCCGTATCAGATTTGCTAAGTTGTGACCGCCCGGGTGCCTTGTGCACGTCTGAGTGACCCGTTTTCCGTTTTCTCCCATGTGCGTCCGTTCGATCGGGCTGGTCATGTGGCACCGGGTGAGGGCGTCCGTTCGGGTCGGGCCGTTTGGTCAGAGGGCGCCTGTGTCAGATTTGCTAAGTTGTGACCGCCCGGGTGCCTTGTGCACGTTTGGGCGGCCCTTTTTCCGTTTGCTCCCATGTGCGTCCGTTTGGTCGGGTCGTTTGGTCGTGCCGGGTGAGGGCATCCGTTTAGGTCAGGTCGTTTGGTCGTGGCAGGTGAGGGCATCCGTTCGGGTCGGGTCGGGTCGTTTGGCCCAAGGGCGTCCGTTTGGGTCGGGTCGTTTGGTCGTGGTGGGTGAGGGCATCCGTTCGGGTCGGGTCGAATACAGCCCAGGCGTCCCGGATTCGGTCGAGAATGGGATTTGGTCGATGCGGTGAGGCGTGCGTTCCGGATCGGGTGGGTATTGGGCGGAGTCTTCGCCTGCCAGCGAGCGATCCATCGGATATCGATCAGACCAAATCTTGATAAAAACGTCAGATCGGTCTGATCGGAGTGGAGCATGCGGGTGAGGCGTACGTTTGGGTCGGAGTCGGATCGTTTGATCACCAAGTCTGCGGAGTGAGGCGTCAGATTCGGGTCGGGTCGGGTCGTTTGGTACGTGTCGGAGTGGCGTCCATTCGGGTCGGGTCGGGTCGTTTGGCGAGGCGCCGTGTCGAGTTGGCTGAGATTGTGGCCAACCAGTGCCTTGTGCACGTCCAGGGTAGCTTGGATTTCTTGGTTGCTCCCATGTGCGTCGAATTAATTCGAATCGTTTGATCGTCTTCGAATGAAGCGTCCGTTCGATCGAATTCGTTCGGTCGTCTTGGATGAAGATGTCAAATTCGAATTCGAGTCGAGTCCATTTGAGTAAATGCCGGGTGAGCGATACGTTCGGGTCGGGTCGGGTCGGGTCAGGTGGGCGTGCCAGGTGAGGGCGTCCGTTCGGGTCGGGTCGGGTCGTTTAGCCCGAGGGCGCCCGTGTCAGATTTGCTAAGTTGTGATCGCCCGGGTGCCTTGTGCATGTCCGGACAGCCTGTTTGTCGTTTGCTCCCATGTGCGTCTGTTTGGTCGGGCGCGCCGAGTGAGGGCGTTCGTTCGGGTCGGGTCGTTCGGTCGTCCCGGGTGAGGGCGTCCGTTCGGGTCGGGTCGTTCGGTCGTGCCAGGTGAGGGCATCCGTTCGGGTCGGGTTGTTCGGTCGTGCCGGGTGAGGGCGCCCGTGTCAGATTTGCTAAGTCGTGACCGCCCGGGTGCCTTGTGCACGTTCGGGCGGGCCGTGTGCCATTTGCTCCCATGTGGGTCCGTTTGGTCGGGTCGTTCGGTCGTGCCAGGTGAGAGCGTCCGTTGGGGTCGGGTCGTTCGGTCGTGCCGGGTGAGGGCATCCGTTCGGGTCGGGTCGTTCGGTCGTGCCGGGTGAGGGCGTCCGTTCGGGTCGGGTCGAGTCGTTTGGCCCGAGGGCGCCCGTGTCAGATTTGTTAAGTCGTGACTACCCGGGTGCCTTGTGCACATCCGGGTGGGCCATTTGCCGTTTGCTCCTATGTGCGTCCGTTTGGTCGGGTCGTTCGGTTGTGCCGGGTGAGGGCATTCGTTTGGGTCGTGTCGTTCGGTCATGCCGGGTGAGGACGTCCGTTCGGGTCGGGTCGTTCGGTCGTGCCGGGTGAGGGCGTCCGTTCGGGTCGGGTCGGGTCGTTTGGCCCGAGGGCGCCGGTGTCAGATTTGCTAAGTCGTGACCGCCTGGGTGCCTTGTGCACGTCCGGGCGGGCCATTTGCCGTTTGCTCCCATGTGCGTCCGTTTGGTTGGGTCGTTCGGTCGTGCCGGGTGAGGGCGTCCGTTTGGGTCGGGTAGTTCGGTCGTGCCGGGTGAGGGCGTCCGTTCGGGTCGAGTCGTTCGGTCGTGCCGGGTGCGGGGGTCCGTTCGGGTCGGGTCATTCATGTGCGTCCGTTCGGGTGGGCGCGTCGTGTCGCCCCGGGTGAGGGCGTTCATTCGGGTCGGGTCATTTGGGCGTGCCGGTTGAGGGCGTCCGTTCGGGTCGGGTCGTTTGGCCCGAGGGCGCCGGTGCCATATTTGCTAAGTTGCGACCGCCCGGGTGCCTTGTGCACGTCCGGGCGGCCCGTTTGCCGTTTGCTCCCATGTGCGTCCGATCGGGGGGGCGCTCCGTGTCGCCCCGGGTGAGGGCGCACGGACGGGGGCGTTCGGGTCGCCCTGTTTTGTCCGAGGGTGCGTTTATCAGATTTTGCTTTTCGTGTGAAAGGTGGGTTGGTAATTGAGTTGTTTTGCTCGGTTGTGCCTGAAGAATGGCCTTGGGTCATTTGTAGGGTCGTCGACTTCCTTCTCTCCATCACCACTCGGTAGCATATGAGCGGTAATGTTGGCCATGCTTGTCCTTGGAGGCATGTTTGAACAATCTCTCCCGTCCACTCTGTTTTCTAGCATTTGGATGGGGTTGTTGTGTGTGGCTCTTTGAGATGACTGGCTGCCTGTTGGCGTTGTTGAAATCGGCGCTCCGGTAACTCTCTCTCGTGCCCCTTGGTCGCACGTTTGCTCTGTTGAAATCAGCGTTTTGATGTGTCGCTCGTTGGCTTTGTCGATGTCGGCTCTTCTCTATATTGTTCTTCTCCTCCCGTTTTGCTTGCTTGTTGGGGGAGGGGTTGGATTTTCGTGTGAAAGGTGGGTTGGTAATTGAGTTGTTTGTTCGGGTGTGCCTGAAGAGTGGCCTTGGGTCATTTGTAGGGTCGTCGACTCTCACCTTCTCTCCATCCCCACTCGGTAGCGCATGAGCGGTAATGTTGGCCATGCTTGTCCTGGGAGGCATATGTGAAAAGAGTTACCCTTTTCACTCTCCGTGTTCTCGTAGTGCTGATGAGGCCGCTCTCGTGTGGCTCCTTGAGACAATCGGGCCGGTCGCCTATGTCGCTCTCGTGCCCCTTGCTCGCTCGTTGGCTCCGTCGATGTTGGCTCTTCGCCATATTGTTCACCTCCTCCCTTTTGGTGGGTGGGAGAGGTGGGCTTTTGTCTCGTTGGCTTCGTGAAATCGGCTCCTCGGTATATTGTTCACCTCCTCCCCTTTCGGTGGGGGGAGGGGTTGGGATTTCGTGTGAAAGGTGGGTTGGTAACTGAGTTGCTTGTTCGGGTGTGCCTGAAGAGTGGCCTTGGGTCATTTGTAGGGTCGTCGACTCTCGTCTTCTCTCCATCCCCACTCCGTAGCGCATGAGCGGTAATGTTGGCCATGCTTGTCCTGGGAGGCATATGTGAAAAGAGTTACCCTTCCGCTCTGTGTTCTCAGAGGTGGACGAGGTCGCTCTGTGTGGCTCCTTGAGACAACTGGCCGGTCGCCTATGTCGCTCTCGTGCCCCTTGCTCGCTCGTTGGCTCCGTCGATGTTCGCTCTTCGCCATATTGTTCACCTCCTCCCTTTTTGGTGGGTTGGAGAGGTGGGCTTTTGTCTCGTTGGCTTCGTGAAATCGGCTCCTCGGTATATTGTTCACCTCCTCCTCTTTCGGTGGGGGGAGGGGTTGGATTTTCGTGTGAAAGGTGGGTTGGTAACTGAGTTGCTTGTTCAGGTGTGCCTGAAGAGTGGCCTTGGGTCATTTGTAGGGTCGTCGACTCTCGTCTTCTCTCCATCCCCACTCGGTAGCGCATGAGCGGTAATGTTGGCCATGCTTGCCCTGGGAGGCATATGTGAAAAGAGTTACCCTTCCGCTCTGTGTTCTCAGAGTTGGACGAGGTCGCTCTGTGTGGCTCCTTGAGACAACTGGCCGGTCGCCTATGTCGCTCTCGTGCCCCTTGCTCGCTCGTTGGCTCCGTCGATGTTGGCTCTTCGCCATATTGTTCACCTCCCTCCTTTTTGGTGGGTTGGAGAGGTGGGCTTTTGTCTCGTTGGCTTCGTGAAATCGGCTCCTCGCTATATTGTTCACCTCCTCCCCTTTCGGTGGGGGGAGGGGTTGGATTTTCGTGTGAAAGGTGGGTTGGTAATTGAGTAGCTTGTTCGGTGTGCCAGAAGAGTGGCCATGGGTCATTTGTAGGGTCGTCGACTCTCGCTCCATCCCCACCCTTGTGAGCGCAGCGGTAATGTTACCATGCTTCTCCCGAGGCAGGAAAAGAGTTACCCCTTCCGCTCTGTGGCTCGCAGCGGGACGAGGTCGCCCGTGTGGCTCCTTGAGACAACCGGCCGGTCGCCTATGTCGCTCTCGTGCCCCTTGCTCGCTCGTTGGCTCCGTCGATGTTGGCTCTTCGCCATATTCTTCACCTCCTCCCTTTTTGGTGGGTTGGAGAGGTGGGCTTTTGTCTCGTTGGCTTCGTGAAATCGGCTCCTCGGCATATTGTTCACCTCCTCCCCCTTTCGGTGGGGGGAGGGGTTGGATTTTCGTGTGAAAGGTGGGTTGGTAACTGAGTTGCTTGTTCGGGTGTGCCTGAAGAGTGGCCTTGGGTCAATTGTAGGGTCGTCGACTCTCGTCTTCTCTCCATCCCCACTCGGTAGCGCATGAGCGGTAATGTTGGCCATGCTTGTCCTGGGAGGCATATGTGAAAAGGTTACCCTTCCGCTCTGTGTTCTCAGAGTTGGACGAGGTCGCTTTGTGTGGCCCCTTGAGACAACTGGCCGGTCGCCTATGTCGCTCTCGTGCCCCTTGCTCGCTCGTTGGCTCCGTCGATGTTGGCTCTTCGCCATATTGTTCACCTCCTCCCTTTTTGGTGGGTCGGAGAGGTGGGCTTTTGTCTCGTTGGCTTCGTGAAATCGGCTCCTCGGTATATTGTTCACCTCCTCCCCCTTTCGGTGGGGGGAGGGGTTGGATTTTCGTGTGAAAGCTGGGTTGGTAATTGAGTAGCTTGTCGGGTGTGCCTGAAGAGTGGCCTTGGGTCATTTGTAGGGTGGTCGACATTCGCATTCTCTCCATCCCCACTCGGTAGCACATGAGCGGTAATGTCGGCCATGCTCGTCCTTGGAGGCATATGTGAACAATTCCCCCTTCGCTCCGTGTTCTCGGAATTGGATGGGTTTTTGTGTGTGGCTCCTTGAGACGACTGTCCTCTTCATTGTTTGGCTCTTCACGGTGCCGGTTTCTTGTGCTCGTACTCTTTCTATGTCAGCACTGTGGGTTGAGATGCATACGTTTAAGAGGAATGTGGAGGGGTTTTCGCTGTAAGCTTCCCCTCTTGCTTGCTTTTTCCATCGGGCGATGTGAGGAGCGGGGTTCTCCTTGTTGTAAAATTAAGGTCTGGAATTCCTTTCAGAGTGCACGTTGTTTGTCCCTGCGTTGGCTTTGAGGTCTTGATAGATGTGGTGGCCCATTTGTTTGCTCGAGTGGTCGGCTTTTTCCTTGCACCTTGCGTGCATCGTAGGATTATGCGGCTTGGAATGTTGAGACACAAGGTGATGGGCATTTCTTGTTTTGTTGATCGCTCATGCGATTGTGGTCCAACAAGGATGAGGCTTGCTACGTTGATGGCGGGGGCTATATCTGGAAGGAGGACTTGAAGGTGGAACGCTTCGACCTCCCTCCTTTGTGTGGAGGTGGCTACAGGTGAGAAGTTTTCATTGTCCAGTTGGTAAGTCGGTGGGGCAATCTCCCAGGTTGCTTGTATGCAGGGTGTGTGGGGTGCGGGGCTGCCTGATCCCTCCTCTTGTTTGGATATGTTCATGCCTTTTGTAGCGAGCCTCTTGATATGCATTCATTTTATTTCCTCTGCCTTCGCATCGAGGTTGCCCCAGGCGATCAAGCGATCGAGGTCCACCGTTGCTGCTGTCCGGGTGGACTCCTAGGTGGTCTCGGTGCGGGGTGGGGGGAGGGTTGGAGGGGGGAATTTTTAAGGGAGGTTGCAGGAATGGTCGTTCTTGTTTTGTTTCCGTCCTTTTGCATCGAGGGTGCCGCAGGCGATCAAACGATCGAGGTCCACTGTTGCTGCTGACCGGGTGGACTCCTAGGTGGCCTGGGTGCGGGGCGGGGTGGGTTGGGGTGGCATTTCTAATAGAGGTTGTCGACTTGGTCATTCTCCTT
>JAXQQM020066352.1:392500-472500 GCA_034641835.2 Pinus albicaulis | reverse complement strand
GTCGCGGCACGACCAATCGCCAAGTTTACGGAACTCGTGGCCGTCGCGCGCACTTGAACCGCCAAGCCTTGGCGAACTGGGGCTCCCATTTCGCGCGCGCGACGAAACCGCTCCCCTGGTCCGTCTCCTGAACTTGGGGTTTCCACGCCTCGTCGCGCGGAAGCCGTCCAAATGCGGGAAGGTTGGGTTTTGCAAGGCCCCAAGACTTCATGAGGCGCGTTCGTGGTAACGGGCGCCGCCCTCTGCGCGCGGCGACAGGCGAGGTCAGACAGAACGCACGGGCGCGGTGTGTGGCGGCGATGCACGGCGCGTGGCGGTGGCATTGGAAAAAGCGACGTTACAGGAACGTCCAGTAGCCGAGTCATAGAACCGACGCACGAGTTGAGCGGCCGACGCTACACGAGTGGGCGGACACCGAACGATGGGGGTCGTCTCCTGGTCGACCAGTGACCCACGACACGCACATGATACGCGTAACGTCGTGCGCGATGACGGAGAAGTCATCCAACCAACGATCAAGCAAGCATCCGAGTGCGAGCGCATCGGAGCACCACGAGCAAGCCAACGGCTCGTTGGTGAAGGAAACACGGCGGCGGTGAACGCGGGGCGAGCGCGGGTCGAGCCAGGTTGTTGACGTGCAGGCGTGCGAATTCCTCCGCAGGCATCCGCACCGCAGACGGGTCGAGTCGGGCGGCGCGCGGGTCGAGTCGTGCGACATACGTGCAGGCGTGCGGAACTTCTCCGCAGGCGTCCGCACGATCCGAGCCGGTTCGTAGGTCGTTCAAGGCATCGTGAGTCGGAATTGAGTGCCGAAAGTTGAAGCAGGTGCGTTTTGATGGGACGGAGCTAACCACATAGATGGGGGAGCGGATTGACAGACGGAGAGCTCGCGGGGAGGTCTGAAACCATTTGCGTGCCGACCCGAGTGACACGGCGCACTTGGCGCTTATGCGGGATATTCCCGAGGTGAATTCTAGTGCGTAAACGATTGTTGTGGGCTAGTTAATGATTGTCAAGCATTGTAAGCTTGGACAAAAAGTGACTTGCCTTGCCAAAGAGCAAAGGGGGTCTTTTGTCGGATTGAACTTATACTCTATTTCGTATTTATGAAACATATTATCTAAGACTCCATTATTAAGCGGGAGTTGCCCCTCCCTTGTATGTATGGGCGTACACCGTGGATGTGATGATGATGTTCATGTTTTCCGCACATTGAAAGAACATTTGATTAACTAATTTAACAAGTGTTGCTAAAGGCGCATCCACATACTTGAGTATTACGAAAAGGAGAAGTACGGAGTGCCGCACCCCGTCTATAGACGGTTGAAAGGTCACCGAGGTCTAGGGGCGACAGTTTCCTCGCCCCGCCGTGACGATACGCCCAATTGCGAAATGTAAGGTTTCCATGTCCTCGCTCAATGGACACCGTCAATTATACGCCCGCCGCGACGGAAACCGCCCAGTAAGACCCACGAGCCGGGACGACGACGAAGGCGTGCGTTGTGGACATGCGACAACGCGGAAACCACGACGGAAGGTTACGGCGCCCGACGGATTTAAAACATCGTCCGGCTACTATGCAACGTTATCACGGTGACCGTGCGACGTTTGGAGCGACGGCATAAACGCCCAAAAATGGCCGTGTGTTGGCTTGGAGGTTTTATAGGCCGGCGTGGTGGCAAGCCGACGTTAAGGAGGAAATGCCACGTCGTAACCAAGGCTTTATGGGCGTTATCGGGTCGGCCTCATATGGGTCAAGCCCCACCCATGGAAGCAATGTGTGGGCAAAGGCACATACGAAAGGAGGACGTGCGATGGACGATAAAGGAAAGAAAGAAGGACATCAACATCTTGCGATTCCACCATTGGAAAGCTAATGCTCGAGCCACAGCGAAGGTCGAGGGTGGAGGGCGAAGCCGCAGCAGGTCCTGGTCGAGTCGGGAAAACCCGTTCGGCTCACCCGCAGTCGAGTCGGGTTCCTTCCGCAGGCGCGTGCGGTGCGTGTTTAGTGCATGGTCGAAGTTCCTTGTTCGTTGGGCGTGCGTGCGTGCGTGTTTAGTGCATGGTCGAGTCTGTTCCTTCCGGGACGCGTGGAGAACACGGTCGGCGCGTCGGGTCGTGGGGCGCGCTGCGTTCGGACGCGCGAATGTTTGAAGGCGCTGAGTTCGTTCAGCAGGGTCGGCCGTCGAACGCGTTCAGAAACGCGTGCGCACCGTGACTCCGGTGACCCCGCGTGCGAAACGCGTTCGGGGTGCCGAGGGCGTGCGCGACCCGAGTGACCCACTCGAACCCGACTCGCAGACATAAACATGTTCGAAAGGAATTTTGGGGTTCCTTTGGATTTTTTATGTTGGGAAGTCGTTAAGGCTAGACCTGTACAAGCACATTTGGCAAGAAGCATAAATGGTTTATGGAGGCTTCGCGTATAGTTATTGCAGATTGTACATATTTATTGAAGCATAATACAAAGACTTATTAACGGATTTGCCCTCCCTTGAATGTATGGGCGTTCATGTGGTTTGATATTGATGTTTATTCTTTCGTTTTATTTCCGCAGAGCACTTTGGAAGATTAATTAAACAAGTGTTGAGTTAGGCGTAGTCTACTTATTGAGTATTTGAAAAGAGAAAAATAAGGTAGTGCCGCACCTGGTCTATAGAGCTTGGAGACTACCACGTATAAGGGCGTGATGTTGGTATCGTAGCTACATTTTTGTGGCTTTATTATTATTATTATTATTATTGGATACGGCCACATGTGTGGTATTGCTTGATGGATGAGTTTGTTTCATTGGAAATGAACTTCAAAGAAATTAAAGAGAAGTCGAAGGAAGTGGAAAAGGAGTTTGATGAGGCGAGTCGGACCATTGATACATTGTGCAAGAGGAGGACATCGGCATGAGAAAAGATGAAATGTTTCGACTTATGAAGAAAGTGAGAATTCTCCGAGCAGAAATGGACAAGGTGGAAGAAGAGCGAAGGAAGTTAATTGATAAGCTTCTCAAGCTTAGAGACCTTGGAAAGATGAAGCATGGTGGCATGAAGCCCACGTGGGGAACCAAAGGATGTTGTAGATGTGATTGAAGTCAAGGAAGAAGTTTGATGAACAAGTTGGACCAGACCAAGCACATTACAAGCATTGATGGTGGACGATTCTCACAAGGATGTTGCAGATGTGGTAGAAGTCGAGGACGAACTTGATGAACGAGTTGGACCAGGGCCAAGCACATCGCAAGCATCGGTGATGGATGATTCGGGGAGGATGTTGAGGATGCGGATATGATCGAGGAAGAACTCGTGGAACAAGTTGAACCCGGACCAAGCACATTGGGCATTGGGGGATGAACCACATGAAAATTTTGCGAAGTGACAATGATCGAGGAGGAACTTTATGAGCAAGGTACCGGGATCTAAGCATTGCGGATTGATGAGGACGGAGGACACTCGCTTAGAGATTCTTCATGAAGACATGGCTCGTGTTTCAATTGAGCATCTGGGAGATGTGATGGGGATGGAAAGAAGATGACTTCTTTTCCAATACCATGGAGGACCTTTCCTCGGATGACTATGATGGAACCTTGTACATTGGAGAAGCAAGGAGCATTTCTTGTTGTAGGCCTTCTGATAGGGAAATTTGTGACCTCGCTCTAGTAGGTTCAAATTCCCGTGACAAGGGTGGAACTTGATGATCTCTGTGATAGATACGGGTCATGCTTAGCCACATGGAAACGGCTAGGTGCCCGCATGACTCATGGACTGCCTTGGTGGTAGGGCACATTGTGCAGGTAGACTTCTTCATGGCTTACAACCAAGAAGGAACTCTTGGTGCACCTTAGCGGGGAGAAGCCTTGGAGGAAGTACCCATGATGATGATGGTAGAAGTGACCGAGGGCACTTAGCCTTACACTATACACATGATGGTGACGGGGTTGAGGCGAGTCTACTCTTGATGGACACATGGGAAACCAAAGTCATGTACATGACACGAGGGCATGGCGGACATTATGTGGAGACATTATGCGTGTACACTTGGTGCCCACTTATGAGCATCATGGAGGAGTGTCAAGAAGGAATATCGAGCATGATCGATTGTTGGTGCTACATGGAGATCTTTTATAGATGGGCGATGGACGTTGTTCACTTTGAGCAACAAGACATGGTTGGATGAGCAGCCTACGAGCACATTCATATGACTAGGTGAGAACAACTTGTGGTGGCACTCGCGGCAATACAAGTATGCTTGCCAACGCTTTGGATAGGATGATGCGTGGGAGTTCATGGTGGAGTTTCATTCATTGGAGGCTTCATACTACAATGATCTTGCCATCTGGTTCACGAGGAACCGAGATCGAGATCGTCTTGATTTTGATGCACTATGGGATGCATACCTTCGAGCAGGGAAACGCGTTCGGTCGGGTCGGGTCGCGTGAGGGCGCCCAAGGAACCGCGTTCGGGTCGGGTCGTGTGGGCGGCGTATAAAAAATGCTAAGTTGTGACCGCCGCGTGCCTTGTGCACGTTCGCGCGCCGCTTTCCTTGCTCCCTTGTGTTCTTCGGGGGCGGGGTCGTGCCGTGCCGTGCGAGGGGGCCGTATAAAAATGCTAAGTTGTGATGTCGTGTGCCTTGTGCACGTTCGTGCGACCCGTTTTCCGTTTGCTCCTTGTGCCTTCGTTCGGCGGGCTCGGGGTCGTGCCGTGTGAGGGCGCCCAAGGAAACGTGTTCGGGTCGGGTCGTGTGAAGGAGGCCGTATAAAAATGCTAAGTTGTGACCGCCCCTGTGCTTGTGCACGTTCGTGCGACCCGATTGCCGTTTGCTCTTTGTGCCCTCGTTAGGGCGGGTCGTCGTGCCGTGTGAGGGCGCCCAAGGAAACGCGTTCGGGTCGGGTCGTGTGAGGGAGGCCGTATCGAAAATGCTAAGTTGTGACCGCCCGTGTAGTTGTCACGCCCTATACCTTCTGTCTTTCAACCACGCCATGACGGGTGCGGCACTACCGTACTTTTTTCTTTTTCCAAATACTCAAGTATATAGACTACGCCTTTAGCAACACTTGTTAGTTATTAACCAAAGGTTCTCTCATATGCGGAAATAAACATAAACATCATTATCAATCCACAAGTATGCTCATACATACAAGGGAGGGGCACCTGTTAATAATGATAAATATGAAATAATAAGTTCCAATCCAAAGCCACTTACGCTCCTTGGCAAGGCAAGTTAGCCTTTGACCAAGCCCTAAGGCTTGTCAACCATCAAACTAGCCTACAGCAATCATTTACAATCATCAGAATTCACCTTGGGAATATCCTCGCACAAAATCGCCCAAGTGTCGCGGTCACTCAAATCCACTACAAATCAGTTTAGACCGTCCCTCGAGCTCCTGTGTGTCCAATCCGCCAGTACTTAGATGCGGCCCGTCAATACGCACATTCTGCAATTTACGGCACTCAAGCTCTTCCCATCAGTGTCGTCGGTCACCCGACTACCCACCAAACGCGTTCTGGCCCGGGTCGGCGTTCGGGTCGATCGTATTTGCTGTGACCGCCGGGTGCCTTGTGCACGTCCACGAATGGTGATTAGGACCGCCCCTTGCATGTTACGGCACCCGGTGAATTCACTGACGCACGATCCGTGATGTGCGTCCGTTTGGCTTCATGTCGTCGGCCTGCCTATGGTGACGCGCCTCGGGTCGGGTCGGTCTTGGGGCGTGCCGGTGAGGGCGTCCCGGGTCGCCCGGCCCGGGGGCCCGTGTCGATTTGCTGTTGGTGACCGCCCCGGCCTCCGGGCCGTCCGTCGGCCTGCTGTTTGGGGTGCCGGGTGAGGGCGTCCGTCGGCCCGGTCGTGTGTGCCGGTGAGGCGTCCGTCCGGGTCCCGGCCCGAGGGCGCCGTGTCGGCGACCGCCCGGTGTTGACCGGCGGTGCTGTGCACGTCCGGCGTCGGAAGCCGTTTGCTCCCTGCTGGCCCTCGGGTGCCGGTCGTGCTGTGAGGGCGCTCCGTCGGCCGGGTCGCTTGGTCGTCGCAGGGCGTGGTCTGCGTTGTCCGGGGTCGCCCCGGCCGTGCCGGCAGCGGCGTCCGCGTGCTCTGTCCCGTGCCGAGGGCCCGTCGTCGGCCGGCGGAGGCGTCCGTCGGTCGCGGTCCCGGCGAGGGCGTCTCGTTCGGGCTCGGGCCTGACCGCCCGGTCGGTCGTTTCGCTTCTGCAGCTGCGGCGGGTGCGTCGGTCGGTCGTGCCGGCGAGGGCGCTCCTCGGTGTGGCGGGTCGTGAGGGCGCCCGGTTCCGGCCGGGGTGCGCCGGCCGAGGCGTCCGTTCGGCCGTGCCGGCCGTGTTCGTTTCGCCGTGTCGGTGAGGGCGTCCGTCGGGGTGAGGGCGTCCGTTCGGGTCGGGCTCGTTCGGCCGTGGCGGGGCGAGGGCGTCCGTTCGGTGGGCGTGCCGGCGCGAGGGCGTCCGTTTCCTGGTCGGCCTGCCGCTTGGCCCGAGGGCGCCCGTGTCACCCTGCTATGTGACCGCCGGTGCTCCCGTGCACGTCCGGCGTCGTTGTGGCTCCGTCGCTCTGCGGCGGGCGTCCGTTTGCCGGGGTCGTTCGGTCACGGGTGAGGGCGTCCGTCGTCGGTCGGGTCGCTTGGTCGTGCGTCGTTGGTCGTGCCGGCGAGGGCGTCCGTTCGGTGGGCGTGCCGGCGAGGGCGCGTTCGGCCGGCCTGGGTCGGCCCGAGGGCGTCCGTGTCACTGCGTGTGACCGCCGGTGTCTTGTGCACGCCCGGCGGCCCGGCTTGCCTTGCTCCCATGTGCGTCCGTCGGGTGGGCGTGGTCGGGTGGCCGTGGCCGTGCTCGGCGTGAGGGCGCCCGGGTCGGTTGGTCCAAATGGTGTCGGTCGAGTGAGGGCGTCCGTGTCGGCCTGTCGGGCGCCGCCGGCGAGGGCGTCCGTCGTCCGTGTCGGTCGTGCGGCGCGTGGGTTCTGGGCCCGAGGGCGCCCGTGTCGACCTGAGCCTGTGACCGCCCGGTGCCAGGCACGTCCGGCGGCGTCCGCTTCGCCGCTTCGCTCCCATGTGCGTCCGTTCCTCGCGGTCGCTCGTGTGAGTTTGGCGTCTGGCGTTCGTCCGTGTCGCCCGTCGCGCACGCATGGCGCCGTTCCGTGGGCGTGCCGGCGAGGGCGTCCGTTCGGCCTGTCGGGTCGTCTGCCGAGGGCGCTCGTGTCGATGCATGCTGTGCCGCCTCGGTCGTGCGGCCGTCCGGTTTGCCCGCGTGGCCTGCGCGTGCCGTGTCGCCAAAGGCGTCCGTCGTCGGGCGTGGCCGGTGAGGGCGTCCGTCTGTCGTGTCGCTTGGTCGTGCGCACGATGGCGACTGCTCGGGTGCCGTGCCGGCGAGGGCGTCCGTTCGGCTCGTCGGGTCGTTCTGCCGAGGGCGCCCGTGTCGATTTGCTGCCAGGACCGCCCGGTGCCTTGTGCACGTCCGGCCGCCTGGCGCTGCTCATGTCCGCCGTTTGGTCAATGTGCGTCGTTCTGGCCGTGTGGGGCGGGGTGAGGGCGTCGATCGCGGGCTCGTGAGGGCGTCGCTGTCGTCGGGTCTGCTGCGCACGATGCGCCGCTCGAGTGGGCGTGCCGGCGAGGGCGTCCGTTCTCGGCCGGGCTCTGGGTCGTTGGCAACGATGGCGCCCGTTCGATTTGGGCTGTTGCATGGCCGCCCGGTGCCTGCACGCCCGTGGCGGGCGCTTGCCGTTTGCTCCCATGTGCATCGCGGGTGATGGCAGCGGTCGCGCCGGGAGGGCGTCCGTTCGTGTGGGCGTGCCGGGTGAGGGCGTCCGTTCGTGTCGTGTCGCTTGGTCGTGCGGCACGATGGCGACCGGTTCGAGGGGGCGCCGGCGAGGGCGTCCTTCTGGGCCGGCTCGAGGCGCCCGTGTCGATTTAGCAGTTGTGACCGCCGGTGCGCACGTCCGGCGTCGTTTGCCGTTTGCTCCCATGTGCGACCGTTTGGGGTGGGCGCGCGTCGTGCCGGGTGAGGGCGTCCGTTCCGGTGGTCGTGCCGGCGAGGGCGTCCGTTCGGCCTGGTGGTATGGACCGAGGGCGCCCGTGTCAATTGCTAAGTGACCGCCGGGTCTGCACGTCCGGCGGCCCGTTTGCCGTTTGCTCCATGTGCGACCGTTCGGTGGGCGCGTCGTGTCGTGCCGGTGAGGGCGTCCGTTCGGGCTCGGTGGTTTGGCCCGAGGGCGCCCGTGTCGATTTGTGCCAGACCGCCCCGGTGCCTTGTGCACGTCCGGCGTCCGTTTGGCCGTTTGCTCCTGTGCGTCCGTTCGGTGGGCGCGCCGTGTCGGCGGTGAGGGCCGTGTGGGTGGGGCGCCGTGTCGTGCCGGTGAGGGCGTCCGTTCGGCGGCGTGCTGTGAGGTCGTCCGTTCGGTGGGGTCGCTTGGCCCGAGGGCGCCCGTGTCGATTTGCTAAGTTGAGACCGCCCGGTGCCTTGTGCACGTCCGGGCGGCCCGTTTGCCGCTTGCTCCTATGTGCGTTCCGGCGGGTGGGCGCGTCGTGGTCGTGCCCGGTGAGGGCGTCCGTCGGTCGGTCGTTTGGGCCGAAGGCGCCCGTGTCGATCGGCAGTTGTGACCGCCGGTGCCTTGTGCACGTCGGCGGCTCGTTTCGTTTGCCTTCGAGCTCCGTCAGTCGGCGGCGTGTCGTGTCGCGCCGGGTGATGGCGTTCGTCGGTGGGGGCGTGCCGGGTGAGGGCGTCCGTCGGTCGCGTTGGCCCGAGGGCGCCCGTGTCGATTTGAGAGTTGGACCGCCCGGTGCCTGTGCATCCGGCGCCCGTCACCTTTGCTCCGTGTGCGTCCGTTCGTGGGCGCGTGACCCGGTGAGGGCGTTCGTTCGGGCCGCCATTTGGGCGTGCCGGGTGAGGGCGTCCTCTCGGCCGGGTCGTTTGGCCCGAGGGCGCGCGGTGCCATATTTGTGTTGCCGGCGACCGCCCGGTGCCTTGGCACGTCCGGCGGCCCGCTTGCCGCTTGCTCCCATGTGCGTCGATCGGGGGCGCTCCGTGTCGCCTGGTGAGGGCGCACGACGGGGCTTGGGTCGTCCGTTTTGTCCGAGGGTGCGCTTATCGATTTTGCTTTTCGTGTGAAAGGTGGGTTGGTAATTGAGTTGTTTTGCTCTGTTGGAAGAATGGCCTTGGGTCATTTGTAGGGTCGTCGACTTTCTTCTCTCCATCACCACTGTAGAGCATATGAGGTAATGTTGGCCATGCTTGTCCTTGGAGCATGTTTGAACAATCTCCCGTCCACTCGTTTTCTAGCATTTGGATGGGGTGTTGTGTGTGGCTCTTTGAGATGACCGTCGCTCGTTGGCGTTGTTGAAATCGGCGCTCCGCAACTCTCTCGTGCCCCTGGTCGCACGTTTGCTTGTTGAAATCAGCGTTTTGATATGTCGCTCGTTGGCTTTGTCGATGTCTCTTCTCTATGTCTTCTCCTCCCGTTTTGCTTCTTGTGGGGGGGGGTGGATTTTCGTGTGAAAGGTGGGTTGGTAACCGAGTTGTTTGTTCGGTGTGCTCGAAGAGTGGCCTTGGGTCATTTGTAGGGTCGTCGACTCTCATCTTCTCTCCATCCCCACTCCTGTAGCGCATGAGCGGTAATGTTGGCCATGCTTGTCCTCGGAGGCATATGTGAAAAGAGTTACCCTTTCGCTCTGTGTTCTCGTAGCTGGAGAGGTCGCTCCTGTGGCTCCTTGAGACAACCGGTCGGTCGCTATGTTGCTCTCGTGCTCCCCTCGCCGTTGCTCCGTCGATGTGGCTCTTCGCCATATTGTTCACCTCCTCCCTTTTGGTGGGTGGGAGAGGTGGGCTTTTGTCTCGTTGGCTTCGTGAAACTCCCTATATTGTTCACCTCCCTCCCTTCTGGGGGAGGGGTTGATTTTCGTGTGAAAGGTGGGTTGGTAAACCGAGTTGCTTGTTCGGGTGTGCCTCGAAGAGTGGCCTTGGGTCATTTGTAGGGTCGTCGACTCTCGTCTTCTCTCCATCCCCACTCCTGTAGCGCATGAGCGGTAATGTTGGCCATGCTTGTCCGGGGAGGCATATGTGAAAAGAGTTACCCTTTCGCTTCCGTGTTCTCGCAGGTGGAGAGGTCGTCGTGTGGCTCCTTGAGACAACCGGTCTGCCGTCATATGTCGCTCCCGTGCCCCTTGTCGCTCGTTGGCTCCGTCGATGTGGCTCTTCGCTCATATTCTTCACCTCCTCCCTTTTGGTGGGTTGGAAGAGGTGGGCTTTGTCTCTGGCTTCGTGAAATTCTCCTCGGTATATTGTTCACCTCCTCCCTTTCGGTGGGGGAGGGTTGGATTTCGTGTGAAAGGTGGGTTGGTAACCGAGTTGCTTGTTCTGGTGTGCCTGAAGAGTGGCCTTGGGTCATTTGTAGGGTCGTCGACCTCGCTTCTCTCCATCCCCACTTAGCGCATGAGCGGTAATGTTGGCCATGCTTGTCCCGGGAGGCATATGTGAAAAGAGTTACCCTTCCGCTCCGTGTTCTCGTAGTTGGACGAGGTCGTCTGTGGCTCCTTGAGACAACGCCGGTCGCCTATGTCGCTCTCGTGCCCCTCGCTCGCGTTGGCTCCGCGATGTTGGCTCTTCGTCATATTGTTCACCTCCTCCCTTTTGGTGGGTTGAGAGGTGGGCTTTTGTCTCGTTGGCTTCGAAATCGGCTCCTCGTATATTGTTCACCTCCTCCCCTTTCGGGGGGAGGGGTTGGATTTTCGTGTGAAAGGTGGGTTGGTAACTGAGTTGCTTGTTCGGGTGTGCTCGAAGAGTGGCCTTGGGTCATTTGTAGGGTCGTCGACTCGTCTTCTCTCCATCCCCACTGCGTAGCGCATGAGCGGTAATGTTGGCCATGCTTGTGGGAGGCATATGTGAAAAGAGTTACCCTTCCGCTCCGTGTTCTCGAGCTGGACGAGGTCGCTCGTGTGGCTCCTGAGACAACTGGCCGGTTCGCTCTCGTGCCCTTGCTCGCTTCGTTGGTCCTCGATGTTGGCTCTTCGCCATATTCTTCACCTCCTCCCTTTTGGTGGGTTGGAGAGGTGGGCTTTTGTCTCGTTGGCTTCAGAAATCGGCTCGGTATATTGCCACCTCCTCCCCTTTCTGGGGGGAGGGGGTTGGATTTTCGTGTGAAAGGTGGGTTGGTAAATGGGTTGCTTGTTCGTGTGCCCGAAGAGTGGCCTTGGGTCATTTGTAGGGTCGTCGACTCTCGTCTTCTCTCCATCCCCACTCGGCAGCGCATGAGCCGGTAATGTTGGCCATGCTTGTCTCCGGGAGGCATATGTGAAAAGAGTACCCTTTCGCTCTGTGTTCTCGCAGTTGGACGAGGTCCTACGTGGCTCCTCTGAGACAACCGCGGTCGCCTATGTCGCTCTCGTGCCCCTTGCTCGCTCGTTGGCTCCGTCGATGTTGGCTCTTCGCCATATTGTTCACCTCCTCCCTTTTGGTGGGTTGGAGAGGTGGGCTTTGTCTCGTTGGCTTCGTGAAATCGGCTCGCTATATTGTCACCTCCTCCCCTTTCTGGGGGAGGGGTTGATGTGTGAAAGGTGGGTTGGTAATGAGTAGTTTTCGGGTGTGCCTGAAGAGTGGCCTTGGGTCATTTGTAGGGTGGCTCGACATTCGCATTCTCTCCATCCCCACTCCGGTAGCACATGAGCGGTAATGTTGGCCATGCTCGTCCTGGAGGCATATGTGAACAATTCCCCTTCTCCGTGTTCTCGGAATTGGATGGGTTTTTGTGTGTGGCTCCTTGAGACGACCGTCCTCTTCATTGTTTGGCTCTTCACGGTGCTGTTTCTTGTGCTTGTACTCTTTCTATGTCCCGTGGGTTGAGATGCATACGTTTAAGAGGAATGTGGAGGGGTTTTCACCGTAGCTTCCTCTTGCTTGCTTTTTCCATTGGGCGATGTGAGGAGCGGGGTTCTCCTGTTAAAATTAAGGTTGAATTCCTTTCTGTAGTGCACGTTGTTTGTCCTCCTCGCGCTGGCTTTGAGGTCTTGATAGATGTGGTGGCCCATTTGTTTGCTCGAGTGGTCGGCTTTTTCCTTGCATCTTGCGTGCATCGTAGGATTATGCTTGGAATGTTGAGACACAAGGTGATGGGCATTTCTTGTTTTGTTGATCGCTCATGCGATTGTGGTCCAACAGGATGAGGCTTGCCACGTTGATGGCGGGGCTATATCCGGAAGGAGGACTTGAAGGTGGAACGCTTCAATTCCCTCCTCCGTGGAGGTGAGAGAGAAGTTTTCATTGTCCAGCTTGGTAAGCTGGGGGCAATCTCCTGTGGTTTGTATGTGGTGTGTGGGTGCGGGCCGCCCGATCCCTCCTCTTGTTGGATATGTTCTTGCCTTTGTAGCGAGCCTCGATATGCATTCATTTTATTTCCTTCGCTTGCATCGAGGTTGCCCTGGCGATCAAGCCGATCAGGTCCACCGTTGTCCCGTCCGGTGGACTCCTGTGGTCTCTGCGGGTGGGGGAGGGTCTAGGAGGGGGAATTTAAGGGAGGTTGCAGGAATGGTCGTTCTGTTTTATTTCCTCCTTTTGCATCGAGGGTGCCGCGGGATCAAACGATCGAGGTCCACCGTTGTCGTGACCGGTGGACTCTAGGTGGCCCGGGTGCGGGGCGGGTGGGTTGGGGTGGCATTTAATAGAGGTTGTCGACTTGGTCATTTCTCCTTCTACTTTTCTTTTGCTGAGGTTGCCGCAGCGACATTGATCGAGGTCCGCTGTCGCTGTCCGGTGGACTCCTGGCGGCTTTCCCCGCGGCGGGAAGGGCGGCAGGTATCAGCTGTGTCGGTTTCTCCTCATTTCTTTGCTTTCGCATCGAGGTCGCCGCAGCGATCGAGTGATCGAGGTCCATCGTGTCGCTGTCCGGGTGGACTCCTAGGTGGCCTGGGTGCGGGGGGGGATGGTTGGGAGGCGTTTGAGATAGAGATAGAGAGAGAGAGAGAGAGAGATTGTGCGGTTGGTCTTTCTCCATTTGTTTGCCTTCTCAGGTCGCCGCAGCGCCGAGGTCCACTATTTCCATTGTCGAGTGGACTCCTGGGTGGCCTTGGTGCGAGGCGGGGAGGGTTTGGGGGCATTTCTAAGAGAGTCCGTCTCGTTTTCTCCCCTTTGCCGTTCACCGTGGTCGTCGTGGGTGATAAGGCTTGCCATCCTTCGGTTGGGGGTGGTTACCAACTCCCAACTTCTGCAATGTGACTCGCGGGTTGACCCATTTTTTCGCTTTGTGGATCTTGCATCCCATCGTCCATTACGTTTGATGTCTTGCATGTCCTTGGCATGTATCGTGTGTGGGCTCTAATCCTTCTTGGGATGCAAGAGGTGCAAGGTATAAGAGCTTTGCATGATATGTTGACCCTCCTTGACTTGATGGGTGTCAAGCCCGCCTCTGTAAGAGAGAACTTGAATGCCCTTTGGAAGTGGGAGGTGCTACTGGTTGATCCCGCAAAGAGTCATATGCTTGTCTCAAAGATTAAGCCATGCATGTCTAAGTATGAACTAATTCGACCAACTGCATGGCTCATTAAATCGATTATAGTTTTTTTGATGGTACCATACTATTTTGACAACCGTAGTAATTCTAGAGCTAATACGTGCACCAAGTCCCGACTTTGGAAGGGATGCATTTTTAGATAAAGGCCACAAGGCTGCCCGCTTCTCCGTGAATCATGATAATCTCGACGATGTTAGCCTGCGATGCTTCATTCAAACGCCCTATCAACTTTCGATGGTAGGATAGAGGCACCATGGTGGTGACGGTGACTCGAGAATTAGGGTTCGATCCCGGAGAGGGAGCTCCGAGAAACGGCTACCACATCCAAGGAAGGGCAGGCGCGCAAATTACCCAACTGACATGGGGAGGTAGTGACAATAAATAAACAATACGTCATAGTCCGGTAATTGGAATGAGTACAATCAAATCCCTTAACGAGGATCCATTGGAGGGCAAGTAAGTTGCACAGCTGTAATTCCGGCTCCAATAGCGTATATTTAAGTTGTTGCGTTAAAAAGCTCGTAGATTGGATCTGGGTCGTAGGTCTGGTCGCCTACCCGTGCACCGCCCTTCCGTCCCTTTTGTACGGCGTGCTCGGCCTTAATGGCCAGTCGCGTGCCCGGCTACGTTACTTTGAAAAATTAGAGTGCTCAAAGCAAGCTTATGCTCTCAATACATTAGCATGGAATAACGTGATAGGATCTGTGTCCTATTGTGCCTTCCACCTGAGTAATGATTAACAGGATTGGGGCATTCTATTTCATTGTCGAGTAAATTCTTGGATTTATGAAAGACCGACCATCACAAAAAGCATTTGCCAAGATGTTTTCAAATCAAGAAAAAGTTGGGCTCGAAGACGATCGATACCGTCCTAGTCTCAACCATAAACGATGCCGACGGGACGCGGATGTTGCTCTAAGGACTCTCAAACACCTTCAGAAATCGAGTGTTTGGGTTCGGAGTATGGTCGCAAGGCCGAAACAAAGAATGTGAAAGGCACAGAGTGGAGCCGCGGCTTAATTTGACTCAACAGTGGAAACTACCGTTCCGACATAGTAAGGATTGCAGATTGGAGAGCTCTTTCTTGATTCTATGGGTGGTGGTGCAGTCGTTTCTTAGTTGGTGGAGCGATTTGTCCGGTTAATTCCGATAACAACAGACCTCGCCCGCAACCAGCTCGCGAAGTTCCCTTGTAGCCTCTTCTTAGAGGGATCTATGGCCGTAGGCCATGGAAGTTGAGGCAATAAGTGTCCATGATGCCTTAGATGTTCGGGTCGCATCGCCTACACCGATGCCCAACAGTTTTTCTTCCCGGTTCGAGAGCACGGGAAATCTTCTCAAATTGACGTGATGGGGATGACCATTGCAATTATTGGTCTTCAACGAGGAATTCCTAGTAAGGCGTGTCATCAACTCGTGTTGACTACGTCCTCGCCTTTTGACACCGCCCGTCGCTCTACCGATTGAATGATCCGGAAGTGTTCGATTGCACGACGACGGTGGTTCGCCACGTCGACCGTGAGAAGTTCATGAACCTTATCATTTAGAGGAAGGAGAAGTCGTAACAAGTTACCGTAGGTGAACCCGCGGTATCATTGATAGCAGTGGTTTTGTTTTTCGTTTGGGTTGTGTGGGTTTCATTGTATGTAATCTAGGAACGTGTGGTGTGTCTCTAGGTGAGCGGGTTTGATGCTTTGTCGGGTGGTTCTTTGAAGAGACCGCAACTTTTTAGTTGCCTATCTTGAGTTCACGCTTGTTGTTTCGTGTACTTGCAAGCGATGTCACTTGTCCCATCCTTTGTTATTATTTCCAATGTGCTTTTTGTATGGGGTTCAAAGCTCGTTGTCCTGGAGGCTCCCCTCTCCATCGGTCCGTTCGGCGGGCATGGTTGCCGCAGACGAGGTGCTTGGGAAACACGATGGAAAAATTCACTGTTCCAGCGGCGGTGCTCGGTCCCTTGTTCGTTGGAATGTGGGCCTCCATAGTTGGTTCTCTTCCAAAAGGCGGCGTGGTGGTTTATGTGTTTGTTTGGGCGAGCCTTTTTGTTGGTGGTTGGGTCAAGGGAGTGGTTGCGCGTGCGCTTTCTACCTCAACCCTTTCGCGAGGGGAAAATGTCTGGGTGGGGTCAAATATGGGATGGATGAAGCGCGGAAATTCGTTGGGCTCACCCTAGTCCTCTCGACCGCTCCTCGACATGCCTCGCTAAGTTGGGTCTAGGTAATGAAATACCTCCCTGGTTCGAGCTCCATCAAATTGCAAATTTCACAATGGGCACGAGGCATTCTTTTCGTCCCCTTTGGTGTTGAGGGAATTTCCTCCCTTTCTTGAGCCACTCCCTTCCAAGGAAAGTAGGAAGGTGTTATGTCCTAGGCCTCACCATTTGATTGTGGGTTTTTTGCGCATTTGGTCATTTCTTGGATGTGTCGATTGTTGCAAAGCGTTGTGGTGTGCGCTTTGGGGCTTCCTCTTTTTGGTGTGACGTTGCACCGCCGCGTATTTGTGGTCTGGCTTTATCCAACATTTGAGTGTCACAGCGATAACTCCTCTTTTGAGTTTCGGTTGTTTGGGCCCTCGAATTTTTGGCCGGAAAGGTTGTCGTGCCATACACCGAGGGGGCAACAGCGGGGTGGGTTTGCAATTAGTGCATTTTTTTTGTGTGGGTTGGGGGGTTTTACCTCGTAGTAAACGTGCTCAGGCACTTGTCTCTCCTGGGCCCTCGCTTTTCTAGTGGTCAAGTTTAGGTTGTGGATTGTCTCCCGCATTTTTGATTGTCGCTCGCTATGTCGTGTAGATAGAAAGGATGTTGCGTCGCAATGTAGTATGTGGAATGCTAAAACGTGGGATGTTTTGATCGGGTGCCTTGTTTTCCTTCTTTTTGGTTAAGCCAACGTCCGCCGCGCTGGCTCTCTGTTTTTCTAGCTAGCGTTGCTTGAAATTTGGCCCCTTTCTCTCAAATTGGATTTTTGTCGCGAGTGTTATGGTGGGTAATGCTTGGTTTTTCTTTCTTTCTTGTCGTCGTTTTCTTCCCTTCCGATCCCCAACTTTTTACGGAAAAAGCAGAATTGTTGTGGGCGTGTCGAGAAGGATGAAAAGCAATAAAGTTCCAAGTTAGCCCCCTAGTCCTTCCTCTCTTGCCTGCCTTCCTCTTTTGCCAAGGCACGGCTGGAAAATCTGTTCGTGTTTGAGCCTTGTGATCGTTTTGTTCCCTAGCTTTACTGAGAAAAGGTGGGATTGCCGTGGATTTTGACGCAAGGATGAAAAGTAAAGCGAGTTCCCCGCCGGGTGGCCGCCCTAGTCCTTCTCGCCGTCGATCCGTCGCTTCTTTTTTGCGAGGGCATGGGCTCAAAGCCTGCTTTGTGTCTGAGCCCTCGCCATGTTTTGGTTCTCTTTTTTTCTCTTTTTTGGGTTGCTTTTTTCTCTTCCTCCTTTCGCCCCTAGCTTTACTTGAGAAAAGTGTAATCGTTGAGGATTGGCATTCCAGGATGAAAGGCATGAGCCCGGGTTGGCCGCCCTAGTCCTTCCCGATTGTCGTTCCTTGCGATTCCCCCCTTTGCGAGGGCGGGCTCGCGAAGGTTTGTTATCTTGGGCCTCCTCCTTCGAGTGGGTGGACAATTTTGTTTCTCTTTCTTTCATGTGTTTTTCTTGCTTTCTCTCGTTCCGACCCCCGTCTTTACGAGAAAAAAGGGGAGCTGTAATTGATGTTCGTGAAGGACAAGGACGAAGGCGGTTTTCGTGTGCCTAGTCTTCCTTCTCATCGTTCTTTACAATTCTACCCTTTGAAAGGCATGTGGTTTGGAAAGCACTTCTTGCTTGTTCGAGCCCCTTCCCTTTTGGTGAGTGGGTGTTATGGAGTGCGGTTGTCTCGAGGGGGAAGGGGGCTTGTTGCGACATTGTACGTTGGGTTGGCTTTAGCCATTTCTCGTTCGATATTTTGTAACACACTGAACGACTCTCGCAACGGATATCTCTCTTGTTACGATGAAGAACGTAGCGAAATGCGATACTTAGTGTGAATTGCGTAATCCCGTGAATCATCGAGTTTTTGAACGCAATTTGCGCCCGAGGCTTCGGTCGAGGGCACGTCTGTTCGGGCGTCGCATCCCAATCAAACGCGCTCCTTGCAATATGGTAGGGAGCGCGTAGGTCGTCCGTGCCAATGCGGTGCGGTTGGGAAATGTGGCAGCGATGTTTCGTGGCGTGCGTCTGCAATGATCTTGTCCCCTTGGTTGGGCGCCGGCTTGCTGGGCGGCTGCCGTGGCATCCCCGGAACTTGCTTTGCTCTCTCTTGTCCTCCCATTGGGTAGGGCGGATTTAGCTCCAACTTGCGACCTCATTCGTAGAACACCCGCCGAGTTTAAGCATATAATTGCGAGGAAAAGAAACTTACAAGGATTCCCCTAGTAGCGGCGAGCGAACCGGAAGAGCCAGCAATGAAAATAAAAAGGCGCTCGAATTGTAGTCCGTAGAAGCGCCTCGGCGGACCGGCCAAGTCCCTGAAGGGGGCGCTCGAGAGGGTGACACTCGTGGCTGGACCCCGCCGCATCACGAGGCGTTGTCGGCGAGCGGTTGTTTGGGAATGCCCAATTGGGTAAATTCCTCAAGGCAAATACGGCGAGAGACCGATAGCGAACAAGTACCGCGAGGGAAAGATGAAAAGGACTTTGAAAAAGAGTTAAAGAGTGCTTGAAATTGCCGGGAGGGAAGCGGATGGAGGCCTGTCGATGCGTCTTGGCCTGATGTGAACGGCTCAGCCGGGTCCGCCGCCGACTTGAGGTGCAAACCAACACGGCCGCCGCATCGTCACAAGCGGGTGGAGTACCGCCCCGGTTTGCGGTGCGGTCGAGGGACAGCGCGCGCCCTTGTGGCGGGCCGTGTGCACCTCCGCCTCGTGGTGCCGGTTGGCGGGTTTCCATTCCGGTCTTGAAACACGGACCAAGGAGTCAACATGTGTGCGAGTCGGCGGGCTTGAAAACCTCGCGAGGCGCAAGGAAGCCGACGGCGAGATCCCTCTTTGCGGGGCATCGTCGACCGACCTTGAGCTTATGCGAAGGGTTCGAGTGCGAGCACACCGTTGGGACCCGAAAGATGGTGAACTATGCCCGAGCAGGCGAGCGCAGGAAACTCGTGGAGGCCGTAGCGATACCGACGTGCAAATCGTTGGTCCGACTTGGGTATAGGGCGAAGACTAATCGAACCATCTAGTAGCCGGTTTCCTCCGAAGTTTCCAGATAGCCGGAGCTCACGCGCGAGTTTTATCGGGTAAAGCAAATGATTAGAGGCATCGGGGCGTAACGCCTCGACCTATTCTCAAACTTTAAATAGGTAAGAGGGTGCGCGTCCATTGAGCCGTGCCATGGAATCGAGAGCTCCAAGTGGGCCATTTTTGGTAAGGAACCGGCGATGCGGGATGAACCGAAAGTTGAGTTAGGTGCCGAATTGCGCGCTAACCTAGATCCCACAAAGGGTGTTGGTTGATTAAGACAACAGACGGTGGTCATGGAAGTCGAAATCCGCTAAGGAGTGTGTAACAACTCACCCGCCGAATCAACTAGCCCCGAAATGGATGATGGTAAGCGCGCAACCTATACTCACCGCGGAGCAATCTTCGGCTTCGATGAGTAGGAGGACGCGGGGTCGTTGAGAAACCTCGGCGTGAGCTTGGGTGGATCGCCCCCTGCGATCTTGGTGGTAGTAGCAAATATTCAAATGAGAACTTTGAAGATAAGTGGGGAAAGGTTCCATGTGAACAGCACTTGGACATGGGTTAGTCGATCCTAAGAGATGGGGAAGCCTTGTATCAAGGTGCACTCGCACGAGCATCGAAAGGGAATCGGGTTAATATTCCCGAACCTGGGACATGGCGGCGGCAACGTTAGGAAATCCGGAGACGTCGTCTGGGCCCCGGAAGAGTTATCTTTTCTTTTAACAAATGCCCACCCCTGGAATCGGTTCACCGAGATAGGGTCCAAGACTGGAAGAGCACCGCACGTCTTGCGGTGTCCGGCGCCGGCGGCCCTTGAAAATCTGAGGACCGAGTACCGTTCATGCCCGGTCGTGACTATAACCGCATCGTCTCCAAGGTGAACACCGGTCAATAGAACAATGTAGGTAAGGGAAGTCGGCAAAACGGATCCGTAACTTCGGGAAAAGGATTGGCTCGAGGGCCGGGCCTAGGGTTCTGCGCCCTCAACTCGTGGGTCGAGCCTGCCCGCCCGAGCCGCTCGCGGCGAGGGCGGGGGCCGCGTGCCGATTGGGCTGGGCGTAGAATGCCCCCTCGCGGGGCTTTTCCCTAGGGCGAACACGACTCGAACCGGTACGACAAGGGGAATCCGATCGTTTAATTAAACAAAGCATTGCGATGGTCCTCAGGATGCCGACGCAATGTGATTTCGCCCAAAGCTCCGAATGTCAAAGTGAAGAAATTCAACCAAGCGCTGTAAACGGCGGGAGTAACTATGACTCTCTTAAGGTAGCCAAATGCCTCGTCATCTAATTAGTGACGCGCATGAATGGATTAACGAGATTCCACCGTCCCTATCTACTATCTAGCAAACTACGCCCAAGGAACGGTGTAATCCTGGGAAAGAAGACCCCGTTGAGCTTGACTCTAGTCCGACTTTGTGAAATGACTTGAGAGGTGTAGAATAAGTGGGAGCCGTTTCAAGTGAAATACCACTACTTTTAACGTTATTTTACTTATTCCGTGGCGAGACGGGCACGCCCGTTTTTGGCCTTAAGGCACGTTTCGCGGGTCGATCCGGCGGAAGACATTGTCGTGGGGAGTTTGGTGGTGCACATCCGTTAAAAGATAACGCAGTGTCCTAAGATGAGCTCAACGAGAACAAATCTCGGTGGAACAAAAGGGTAAAAGCTCATTTGATTTTGATTTTCATTTAATACAAACCGTGAAAGCGTGGCCTATCGATCCTTTAGACTTTCGGAATTTGAAGCTAGAGGTGTCGTAAAAGTTACCACAGGATAACTGCTGTGGCCCAAGCCCATAGCGACGTGCTTTTGATCCTTTCGATGTCGGTCTTCCTATCATGTGAAGGACCACCAAGTGTTGGATTGTTCACCCACCAATAGGGAACGGAGCTGGCTTAGACCGTCAGAGACAAAGTTAGTTTTACCCTACCGATGAACCGCACCGCAATAGTAATTCAACTTAGTACGCAGAGGAACCGTTGATTCACACAATTGGTCATCGCGCTTGGTTGAAAAGCCGCTGGGCGCTACCGTGTGTCGGATTATGACCGAACGCTCTAAGTCGTAATCCACGCTAGAAGCTGCGCATGTCACTCGATCGTATCTCGAATCCGCAAGAGGGGCGTCTCTTTTGTCGCCCCAGGGCCCGTGTCATTTGCAAACCGCGACCGGAAGCATCTCTATCTGGGCACTTTGAAGTTCAATTTCAAACGGTCGTTGAGAAGAATCCTTTGCAGACGACTTAAATACGCGATCGGTATTCGTAAGTGGCAGAGTGGCCTTGTCGCCACGATCCACCGAGATCTCACCCTGGTCGCTCGATTCGAGCTTCGCTCTTGTCACTTTACTCAAAAAATTCGGACGACTATCCCCATTTCACCTTCTGGCCCTTTTCATTCAAACGTCGTTTTTTTGTTCGCATCTTCGAAAATGCATTTTTCGGGGCGGAAACTTGGGCTCATGCCGCGCCGCGAGAGGGGTCGCCAACATGAACTTGTGGTCGGTGGCATGGAAAACCCCAAATTTCCATGTCGCGGCACGGCGTAAAACCAGCCCTTGCGCGAACTTGGGTTTCCGTCCTCCCGCGCCCCGAGGGAAACACGCTTGAAACCGGGGTTTCCATTTCGCGGCACACAATCGGTCGAGCCCCGACTGGTTTCCATGTGGTTTCCATTTTTTACGCCACACGGAAACTTGGGGTTTCCATGACGATGGAAACCGTCGCCCGAGTCTAGGGAACTGGTGTGCGAAACCGCGGATCCAAGCCCTCGGGAACTCCGGTTTTTTTTTTTTCCATGTCGCGGCGCATACAAACCCGCTCCATTTCGCCACACGATTCCGCCCCAATTTGGAGAAACTCGGGGTTTCCATTTCGTGGCACGGCTGAAAATTTCCCAAGTCTGGAAACCCGGGGTTCCCATGTCCCGCCGCGATGGAAACCGCAACCCCCAAAGGGGGTACTTGGGGGGTCCATGCCGCCCGTGATGAAACCGCCGCCAAGTATGGGGAACTTCGAGGTTTCCATGTCACGCGACGCGGAAACCCCACCGTGGTCCGCGGAGCTCGGGGTTCCCATTTTTTGCGCACGACGGATACCACCCAATTCGGAAACTCGGGGATTTCCACGTCCCGCCACACAAACCGTGGCCTCTGCGGGAGCTCGGCCTTCCATGTCGCGCACGACGGGAGAACCGCCCAAGCTCGCGGAACTTTGGGGCTTCGTTTCGTGGCACGAGGGAAACCGCCAGTTCGGGAACCTTGCGGTTTCCATCTCCCGCCCCGACGAAAACCGCGCCCGGTCGGGGAACTTGGCTTCCATGTCGCACGACCGATCGCCCAAGTTTACGGAACTCGTGGTTTCGTCGCGCACGGCCGAACCGCCCAAGCCTCGGCGAACTTGGGGCTTCGCGGCGCGACGAAACCGGCTCCCCCTGTCCGTCTCCGAACTTGGGGTTTCCACGCCTCGTCGCGCGGAAGCCGTCCAAATGCGGGGAAGGTTGGGTTTTGCAAGGCCCCAAGACTTCATGAGGCGCGTTCGTGTAACGGCGCGTCCTCTGGCGGCGACGCAGTCGGCGAGCCGTCAAACAGAACCGCACGGCGCGGTGTGTGGCGGCGAGCGGCACGGCGCGTCGCACAGCCGCGTGGCATTGGAAAAAGCGACGTTACAGCGAACGTCACAAACAGAGCTCTGAGTCCGAACCGACGCACGAAGTTGAGCGCCGACGCTACACGAGTGGGCGACACGAACGATGGGGGTCTCCTGGTCGACCGAGTGACCCACGACACGCACATGATACGCGTATTAAACGTGCGGATGACTCGAGAAGTCATCCAACCAACGATCAAGCAAGCATCCGAGTGCGAGCGCATTGAGCACCACGAGCAAGCCAACTCGTTGGTGAAGGAAACACTCGCGTGAACGGGACGCGCGGTCGAGCCAGGTTGTTGACGCGTGGCGTGCGAATTCCTCCGCAGGGCATCCGCACCGCAGACGGGTCGAGTCGGCACGCGGGTCGAGTCGTGCGACATACGTGCAGGGGCGAACTTCTCCGCAGGGCGTCCGCACGATCCGAGCTTCGCCCGTAGGTCGTTCAAGGCATCGTGAGCTCGAATTGAGTGCCGAAAGTTGAAGCAGGTGCGTTTTGATGGGACGGAGCTAACCACATAGATGGGGGAGCGGATTGACACGAGAGCTCGCGGGGAGGTCTAAACCATTTGCAGTGCCGACCCGAGTGACACAAAGACTTGGGCGCTTTATGCAGATATTCCCGAGGTGAATTCTAGTGTTAAACGATTGTTGTGGGCTAGTTAATGATTGTCAAGCATTGTAAGCTTGGACAAAAGTGACTTGCCCAAAGAGCAAAGGGGGTCTTTTGATTGGAACTTATACTCTATTTCGTATTTATGAAACATATTATCTAGTACTCCATTATTAATCGGGAGTTGCCCCTCCCTTGTATGTATGGGCGTACACCGTGGATGTGATGATGATGTTCATGTTTTCCGCACATTGAAAGAACATTTGATTAACTAATTTAACAAGTGTTGCTAAAGGCGCAATACATACTTGAGTATTACGAAAAGGAGAAGTACGGAGTGCCGCACCCCGTCTATAGCACGCTGAAAGGTCACCGAAGGTCTAGGGGCGTGACAGTTTCTCGCCCGCCGTGACGATCGCCCCAACTGTGCGAAATGTAAGGTTTCCATGTCCCGCTCAATGGACACCGTCCAATTATACGCCCGCCGCGACGAAACCGCCCTCGTAAGACCCACGAGCCGAGGACGACGACGAAGGCGCTGGAAGCGTTCGGTGGACATGCGACGAACGACGAAACCACGAGGGGGGCGGCCGACGGACGAAAACATCGTCCGGCTACTATGCAACGTTATCACGGTGACCGTGCGACGCGAGAGCGACGCACAAACGCGTCCAAAAACGTGTGTTGGCTTGGAGGTTTTATAGGCCCGTGGTGGCAAGCCGACGTAAGGAGGAAATGCCACGTCGTAACCAAGGCTTTATGGGCGTTATCGGGTCGGCCTCATATGGGTCAAGCCCCACCCATGGAAGCAATGTGTGGGCAAAGGCACATACGAAAGGAGGACGTGCGATGGACGATAAAGGAAAGAAAGAAGGACATCAACATCTTGTGATTCCACCATTGGAAAGCTAATGCTCGAGCCAAGCAAGTCGAGGGTGGAGGGCGAAGCTCAGGGGGGCCCTGGCCGAGGAAAAGTTCGCTCACCCGCAGTCGAAGTCGGTTCCTTCCCACAGGCGCGTCCGCAGGCGCGTGCGTTGTTTAGTGCATGGTCGAGTCTTTCTTCAGGCGCGGCGTGCGAGTTTAGTGCATGGTCGAAGCGGGTTCCCAGACGCGTGGAGAACAGTTCGTGCGGGCGCGTTAGTCGAGTCGGCCACCGCGCCCGCGTTCGACGCACGCGAATGCTGTTTGAAGGCGCTGAGTTCGGCCAGCAGGTCGGCCCGTCGAACGCGCTCAGAAACGCGTGCGCACCGTGACCGGGACTCGCTGCAAGGAAACGCGTTCGGGTGCCGAGGGCGTTCTGTGACCCGAGTGACCCACTCGAACCCGACTGCGCAGATTTCGTAAACATGTTCGAAAGGGAATTTTGGGGTTCCTTTGGATTTTTTGTCGTTGGGGAAGTCGTTAAGGCTAGACCTGTGTACAAGCACATTTGGCAAGAAGCATAAATGGTTTATGGAGGCTCACGTATAGTTATTGCAGATTGTACATATTTATTGGAAGCATAATACTGCGACTTATTAACGGATTTGCCCTCCCTTGAATGTGCTCATGTGGTTTGATATTGATGTTTATTGCCGTTTTATTTCGCACAGAGCACTTTGGAAGATTAATTAAACAAGTGTTGAGTTAGGCGAGTCTACTTATTGAGTATTTGAAAAGAGAAAATAAGGTAGTGCCGCACCTGGCCTATAGAGCTTGGGAGACTACCACGTATAAGGGCGTGACAAGCTTGGTATCGTAGCTACATTTTTGTGGCTTTATTATTATTATTATTATTATTATTATTCAGGATACTGCTAAGTAAACTGTGGTATTGAAGCTTGATGGATGAGTTTGTTTCATTGGAAATGAACTTCAAAGAAATTAAAGAGAAGTCGAAGGAAGTGGAAAAGGAGTTTGATGAGGCGAGCCTGACCATTCGATACATCAGGCAAGAGGAGGACATCCGCATGAGAAAAGATGAAATGTTTGACTTATGAAGAAAGTGAGAATTCTCCGAGCAGAAATGGACAAGGTGGAAGAAGAGCGAAGGAAGAATTGATAAGCTTCTCAAGCTTAGAGACCTTGGAAAGATGAAGCATGGTGGCATGAAGCCCATCGTGGGGGAACCAAAGGATGTTGTAGATGTGATTGAAGTCAAGGAAGAAGTCAATGAACAAGTTGGACCAGACCAAGCACATTACAAGCATGATGGTGGACGATTTCACAAGGATGTTGCGTATGGTTGGTAGAAGTCGAGGACGAACTCGATGAACAAAGTTGGACCAGGGCCAAGCACATCGCAAGCACGGTGATGGATGATTCTGGGGAGGATGTTGAGGATGCGGATATGATCGAGGAAGAACTCGTGGAACAAGTTGAACCCGACCAAGCACATTGGGTATGGGGGATGAACCACATGAAAATTTTGGTGTAAGTGACAATGATCGAGGAGGAACTTTATGAGCAAGGTATCAGATCTAAGCATTGCGGCACATCGATGAGGACTGAGGACACTCGCTAGAGATTCTTCATGAAGACATGGCTCGTGTTTCAATTGAGCATCCGGGAGATGGACCGTATGGGATGGGAAAGAAGATGACTTCTTTTCCAATACCATGGAGGACCTTTCTGATGACCATGATGGAACCTTGTACATTGGAGAAGCAAGGGGAGCATTTCTTGTTGTAGGCCTCTGATAGGGAAATTTGTGACCTCGCTCTAGTAGGTTCAAATTCCCGTGACAAGGGTGGAACTTGATGATCTCTGTGATAGATACGGGTCATGCTTAGCCACATGGAAAATCGCTAGGTGCCCGCATGACCATGGACGCTTTGGTGGTAGGGCACATTGTCTGGTAGACTTCTTCATGGCTTACAACCAAGAAGGAACTCTGGTGCACCTTTAGGTGAGAAGCCTTGGAGGAAGTACCCATGATGATGATGGTAGAAGTGACCGAGGGCACTTAGCCTCGTACACTATACACATGATGGTGACGGGGTTGAGGCGAGTCTACTTTGATGGACACATGGGAAACCAAAGTCATGTACATCGACACGAGGGCATGGCAGACATTATGTGGAGACATTATGCAAGTGTGCACTTACGGGTGCCCACTTATGAGCATCATGGAGGAGTGTCAAGAAGGAATATGCCGAGCATGATCGATTGTTGGTGCTACATGGAGATCTTTATAGATGGATGGACGTTGTTCACTTTGAGCAACAAGACATTGGTTGGATGAGCAGCCTACGAGCACATTCATATGACTTGGTAGGTGAGAACAACTCGTGGTGGCACTCGCGGCAATACAAGTATGCTTGCCAACGCTGGATAGGATGATGCGTGGGAGTTCATGGTGGAGTTTCATTCATTGAGGCTTCATACTACAATGATCTTGGCAAGATTCCGGTTCACCGAGGAACCGAGATCGAGACCGTCTTGATTTTGATGCACTATGGGATGCATACTCGAAAGGAAACGCGTTCTGGCCTGTCACGGTGGAGGGCGCCCAAGGAAACGCGTTCGGGTCGTGTGAGGGCGGCCGTATAAAAAATGCTAAGTTGTGACCGCCCGCGTGCCTTGTGCACGTTCGCGCGCCTTTCCATTTGCTCCTTGTGCCTCTCGGCGGGTTGGTCGGTCGTGCCGTGCGAGGGGGCCGATAAAAATGCTAAGTTGTAGACTGTCGTGTGCTTGTGCACGTTCGGCGACCCGTTTTCCGTTTGCTCCCTTGTGCCTCTCGTCGGCGGCCTGCCGTGCCGTGTGAGGGCGCCCAAGGAAACGTGTTCGGGTCGGGTCGGTGAAGGAGGCCGTATAAAAATGCTAAGTTGTGACCGCCCGTGCTCAGGCACGTTCGTGCGACCCGATTGCCGTTTGTTTTTGTGCCCTCGTTAGGGCGGGGCCGGTCGTGCCGTGTGAGGGCTCAAGGAAACGCGTTCTGGTCAGCCGTGTGAGGGAGGCCGTATCGAAAATGCTAAGTTGTGACCGCCCTGTGCCTAGTTGTCACGCCCTATACCTGTCTTTCAACCACTTTGACGGTGCGACTACCGTACTTTTTTCTTTTTCCAAATACTCAAGTATATAGACTACGCCTTTAGCAACACTTGTTAGTTATTAACCAAAGGTTCTCGATATGCGGAAATAAACATAAACATCATTATCAATCCACAAGTATGCTCATACATACAAGGGAGGGGCACCCCGTTAATAATGATAAATATGAAATAATAAGTTCCAACCAGCCAGGTTACTGCTCCGCAAGGCAAGTTAGTTTTTTGACCAAGCCCTAAGGCTTGTCAACCATCAAACTAGCCTACGCAATCATTTACAATCATCAGAATTCACCTTGGGAATATCCTCGCACAAAATCGGTCAAGTGTCGCGGTCACTCAAACGCACTACAAATCAGTTTAGACCGTCCCTCGAGCTCCCCGTGTGTCCAATCCGCTTCCCAACCGTACTAGATGGCCCGTCAATACGCACATTCCGGCACTCAATTTCCGGACGCATGGCTTCCGAAGTTGCCGATCAGACTGCCCAAACTGTGAGGGCGCCCGGCCAAATCGGCGTTTCCGACCGCCGCCTTGTGCACGTGTGGCACCGGTGACGCTTGGCCCGAGGGCGCCGTGTCGATTTGAGTGAGGCAACGTCCGTTCGGCCGCCGGGCGGCCGTGCCGGTGAGCGACGGGTGATTCTGGCCAAGGGCGTCCCGGTTCTTTATTGCGGGTGATCGGGTGAATCGTCGGTGACCCGGTGACTTCCCACGGGTCGTTGGGTCCACCGTAGTGCTCAGGCTCGCTCCCGGCGCCGGCGCGGGTCCCGTTCGCCGTTCGCCCGGCGCGCGGTGAGGGCGTCCGTCGGCCGGGCGTCGGGGGCGTGCCGGTGAGGGCGTCCGTTCGGCTGCCGAGTCGCTTGGCCCGAGGGCGCCCGTGTGGGCGCCCGGTGCCTTGTGCACGTCCGGCCTCCGTTTGTCTTATTTCATGTCCGTTCGGTCGTTCGTTCGTGGCCCTGAGGGCGTCCGTTCGGTCGATGTCGTGCCGGCGAGGGCGTCCGTTCCGTGAGGGCGTCTGCCGGTGGGCCGTTCCGAGGGCGCCCGTGTCCCCCTAAGTTGTGACCGCCAGCCTCAGGCACGTCCGGCGCCGCTTGCCGTTTCTCCCATGCGTCCGTTGTCCGTTTCTGATGGCCGTGCGAGGGCGTCCGTTCGGTGAGGGCGTCCGTTCGCCGGTCGTTTCGGGCGCCGGGCGAGGGCGTCCGTTCGGGGGCGTGCCGGCGCAGGGCGTCCGTTCGGGCCTGCCCTCGTTTGGCCCGAGGGCGCCCGTGTCACCCCGCCTGACCGGGTGCCGTGTGACGTCCGGCGGCTCCTGGTCGTCTCGTCCCATGGGCGTCCGTTCGTCGCCCGTGCCGGCGAGGGCGTCCGTTCGGTGTCGTTCGGTCGTGCCGGTGAGGGCGTCCGTCGTCGGTCGCTTCGTGCGGCAGGGCGTCGGCGAGGGCGTCCGTTCGGTCGGTCTGCCGCGGCCCGAGGGCGCCCGTGTCAATTGCTGCCAGACCGCCGGTGTCTTGGCACGTCCGGCGGCTTTGCCGCTTCGCTCCCATGTGCGTCCGTTGGTCAACCGCCTCTGCCGTGCCGGCGAGGGCGTCCGTTTTCTGTGAGGGCGTCCGTCGGCCGGTCGTCGTTGCGCACGGGCGTGCGTTCTGGGCGCTCGGCGAGGGCGTCCGTTCGGTCGGTCGGGGTCGCTGGCCCGAGGGCGCCCGTGTCCGAGCAGCTGTGACCGCCGGTGCCTGCACGTCCGGCGGCCCGTCTCGCCGTTTCTCCGGCTGGTGCGTCCGTTCGGCCGTGTCGTGAGGGCGTCCGCCGTGTCGGTCGCTCCGTCTCGCGGCAGGGCGCTCCGTTGTGGGCGGCCGGCGAGGGCGTCCGGTCGTGTCACGGTCGGGTCTGCCGGCCCGAGGGCGCCCGTGTCAATTTGAAGTTGTGACCGCCCGGTGCTTGTGCACGTCCGGCGGCCCGTTTGCCGCTTGCTCCAATGTGCGTCCGCTTGGCCGCCGTGTGAGGGCGCTCCGTTTCGTGCCGTCGGTCGCTTCGGTCGTGCGCACGTCGGCGACCGTCGTTGGGCGTGCCGGCGAGGGGCGTCCGTTGGGTCGTCGGCCGTCGCGCGCCGAGGGCTTCCGTGTCAATTTGCTGTTGTGACCGCCGGGCTGCAGGCACGTCCGGCGGCCCGTTTGCCGTTTGCTCCCATGTGCGTTCGCTGGCCCGTCGCGTGCTCGGTCGTGCGGTGAGGGCGTCCGTCAGTCGCGCCGGTGCGCGTTCGGTCTGCCGCTTTCGGCGCGACGGTTCGGTGGGCGTGCCGGCGAGGGCGTCCGTTCGGCCCGGTCGGGTCGTTCGGGCCGAGGGCGCCCGTGTCGCCTGCTGCTGGACCGCCCGGTGGGCACGTCCGGCGCCGCGCGCCGCTTGCTCCCATGTGCGTTCCGTTCGGGTCCGCGCCGCGTCGTCGTTTGCGCCGGTGAGGGCGTCCGTTCGTCGGTCGTGTGAGGGCGTCGTCGGTCTGCGCGTCGTGCGCACGATGGCGACCGCGTTCGAGTGGGCGTGCCGGCGAGGGCGTCCGTTCGGCTCTGTCGGGTCGTTCGGCCCGAGGGCGCCCGTCGATTGTGCTGTTGTGACCGCCGGTGCCTCAGTGCACGTCCGGCGGCGCGTTTGCCGCTTGCTCCCATGTGCGCGTTTGTCGCGCCGGCGAGGGCGTCCGTTCGTGTGGGCGTGCCGCGTGAGGGCGTCCGTTCGTGTCGTGTCGTTTGGTCGTGCGGCACGATGGCGACGTTCGAGGTGGTGCCGGCGAGGGCGCCCGTTCGGTCGGCCGGCCGAGGGCGCCCGTGTCGATTTTGCTGTGACCGCCCGGTGCCTTGTGCACGTCCGCGGCCGTTTGTCGTTTGCTCCCATGTGCGACCGTTTGGGTGGGCGCGTCGTGTCGTGCCGGTGAGGGCGTCCGTTCGTCGGTGGTCGTGCTCGGCGAGGGCGTCCGTTCGGCCTGGTGGCATGGACCGAGGGCGCCCGTGTCAATTGCTAAGCAGACCGCCCGGTGCCAGGCACGTCCGCGGCGGCCCGTTTGCCGTTTGCTCATGTGCGACCGTCGGTGGGCGTGTCGTGTCGTGGTCGGGGTGAGGGCGTCCGTTCGGGTCGGTGGTTTGGCCCGAGGGCGCCCGTGTCGATTTGCTGCCAGACCGCCCAGTGCCTTGTGCACGTCCGGCGCCCGTTTGCCGTTTGCTCCATGTGCGTCCGTTTCGGTGGGCGCGCCGTGTCGGCCGGTGAGGGCGTCCGTTTCGTGCCCGTGAGGGCGTCCGTTCTCTGGGCGGCCGTGAGGTCGTCCGTTCGGGTCGTTGCCCGAGGGCGCCCGTGTCGATTTGCTAAGTTGTGACCGCCCGGTGCCTTGCACGTCCGGGCGGCCCGTTTGCCGTTTGCTCCCATGTGCGTCCCACGGGTGGGCGTGTGTCGTGCCCGGTGAGGGCGTCCGTTCGGTCGGGTCGTTTGGGCCGAAGGCGCCCGTGTCGATCGGCTTGTGTGACCGCCCGGTGCCTTGTGCACGTCCGGCGGCTCGTTTGCCGCTTGCTCCCATGAGCGCTCCGTTCGGTCCGCGTGTCGTGTCGCGCCGGGTGATGGCGTTCGCTCTGGGCGTGGGTGAGGGCGCTCCGTTCGGTGGGTCGTTGGCCCGAGGGCGCCCGTGTCGATTTTGCGTTGCGACCGCCCGGTGCCTTGTGCACGTCCGGCGCCCGTTTCCGTTTGCTCCCATGTGCGTCCGTTCGGTGGGCGCGCCGTGACGCCCGGTGAGGGCGTTCGGCCTCGGCCCTTGGCGTGCCGGGTGAGGGCGCCCGTCCGCTCCGGGTCGTTTGGCCCGAGGGCGCCGGTGCCATATTTAACCCTTGCGACCGCCCGGTGCCTTGGCACGTCCGGCCCTTTCGCCGTTTGCTCCCATGTGCGTCCGATCGGGGGGCCCGTGTCGCTGGTGAGGGCGCACGACGGGGCGTTCGGGTCGCCCGTTTTGTCCGAGGGTGGCTTATCGATTTTGATTTTCGGTGTGAAAGGTGGGCTGGTAATGAGTTGTTTTGCTCTGTGTGCTCGAAGAATGGCCTTGGGTCATTTGTAGGGTCGTCGACTTTCTTCTCTCCATCACCACTGTAGCATATGAGCTGTAATGTTGGCCATGCTTGTCCTGGAGGCTGTTTGAACAATCTCCCGTCCACTCTTTCTAGCATTTGGATGGGGTTGTTGTGTGTGGCTCTTTGAGATGACCGTCGCCTGTTGGCTTGTTGAAATCGGCGCTCCTAACCTCTCTCGTGCCCCTGGTCGCACGTTTGCTCCGAAATCGCCGTTTTGATATGTCGTCGTTGGCTTTGTCGATGTCATTTTCTCTCTATTGTTCTTCTCCTCCCGTTTTGTCGTGGGGGGAGGGGTTGGATTTTCGGGTGAAAGGTGGGTTGGTAATCGAGTTGTTTGTTCGGTGTGCTCGAAGAGTGGCCTTGGGTCATTTGTAGGGTCGTCGACTCTCATCTTCTCTCCATCCCCACTCGGTAGCGCATGAGCGGTAATGTTGGCCATGCTTGTCCCGGGAGGCATATGTGAAAAGAGTTACCCTTTCGCTCGTGTTCTCGTAGCTGGATGAGGTCGCTCCGTGTGGCTCCTTGAGACAACCGGTCGGTCGCCTATGTTGCTCTCGTGCCCTTGTCGCCGTTGCTCCGTCGATGTTGGCTCTTCGCCATATTGTTCACCTCCCTCCCTTGGTGGGTGGGAGAGGTGGGCTTTTGTCTCGTTGGCTTCGTGAAACGGCTCCTCGGTATGTTCACCTCCTCCCTTCCTGGGGGAGGGTTTTCGTGTGAAAGGTGGGTTGGTAAACCGAGTTGCTTGTTCGGTGTGCCCGAAGAGTGGCCTTGGGTCATTTGTAGGGTCGTCGACTCTCGTCTCTCTCTCCATCCCCACTCCGGTAGCGCATGAGCGGTAATGTTGGCCATGCATGTCCGGGAGGCATATGAAAAAGAGTTACCCTTCCGCTCCGTGTTCTCGCAGGTGGACGAGGTCGCTCCGTGTGGCTCCTTGAGACAACCGGCCGGCCGCTATGTCGCCCGTGCCCTTGTCGCTCGTTGGCTCCGTCGATGTTGGCTCTTCGCCATATTCTTCACCTCCTCCCTTTTGGTGGGTTGGAGAGGTGGGCTTTTGTCTCTGGCTTCGTGAAATCGCTCCTCGTATATTGTTCACCTCCTCCTTCGGTGGGGGGAGGGGTTGGATTTCGTGTGAAAGGTGGGTTGGTAATCGAGTTGTTTGTTCTGTGTGCCCGAAGAGTGGCCTTGGGTCATTTGTAGGGTCGTCGACTTCTTTCTCTCCATCCCCACTTAGCGCATGAGCGGTAATGTTGGCCATGCTTGTCCCGGGAGGCATATGTGAAAAGAGTTACCCTTCCGCTCCGTGTTCTCGTAGGTGGACGAGGTCGCTCGGTGGCTCCGAGACAACGGCCGGTCGCCTATGTCGCCTCGTGCCCCGCTCGCTCGCGTGGCTCCGCCGATGTTGGCTCTTCGCCATATTGTTCACCTCCTCCCTTTTGGTGGGTTGAGAGGTGGGCTGTCTCGTTGGCTTTGGAAATCGGCTCCTCGTATATTGTTCACCTCCTCCCCTTTCTGGGGGGAGGGGTTGATTTTCGTGTGAAAGGTGGGTTGGTAACTGAGCGTTGTTCGGTGTGCTCGAAGAGTGGCCTTGGGTCATTTGTAGGGTCGTCGACTCTCGTCTTCTCTCCATCCCCACTCCGCAGCGCATGAGCGGCAATGTTGGCCATGCTTGTCCCGGGGAGGCATATGTGAAAAGAGTTACCCTTCCGCTCCGTGTTCCTAGCTGGACGAGGTCGCCCGTGTGGCTCCTTGAGACAACCGGCCGGTCGCCATGTCGCTCTCGTGCCCGCTCGTCGTTGGCTCCTCGATGTTGGCTCTTCGCCATATTCTTCACCTCCTCCCTTTTTGGTGGGCTGGAGAGGTGGGCTTTTGTCTCGTTGGCTTCAGAAATCGGCTCCTCAGAAGCACCCCTCCCCCTTTCTGGGGGAGGGGTGGATTTTCGGTGAAAGGTGGGTTGGTAAATCGAGTTGCTTGTTCTGTGTGCCCGAAGAGTGGCCTTGGGTCATTTGTAGGGTCGTCGACTCTCGCTTCTCTCCATCCCCACTGGCAGCGCATGAGCCAAATGCTTGGCCATGCTTGTCCCGGGAGGCATATGTGAAAAGGCTACCCTTTCGCTCGTGTTCTCGCAGCTGGACGAGGCGCTCCGCGTGGCTCCTCGAGACAACCGGCCGGTCGCCTATGTCGCTCTCGTGCCCTTGCTCGCTCGTTGGCTCCGTCGATGTTGGCTCTTCGCCATATTGTTCACCTCCTCCCTTTTGGTGGGTTGGAGAGGTGGGCTTTGTCTCGCTGGCTTCGTGAAATCGGCTCGCTATATTGTTCACCTCCTCCCCTTTCTGGGGGAGGGGTTGATTTTCGTGTGAAAGGTGGGTTGGTAATCGAGTAGCTTTCGGTGTGCCTCGAAGAGTGGCCTGGGTCATTTGTAGGGTGGTCGACATTCTATTCTCTCCATCCCCACCTCGCAGCACATGAGCGGTAATGTTGGCTATGCTTCGTCCTCGAGGCATATGTGAACCCCTTCGCCCGTGTTCTCGGAATTGGATGGGTTTTTGTGTGTGGCTCCTTGAGACGACCGTCCTCTTCATTGCTTGGCTCTTCACGGTGCTGGTTCTTGTGCTTGTACTCTTTCTATGTCAGCTGCTGAGATGCATACGTTTAAGAGGAATGTGGAGGGGTTTTCGCTGTAGCTTCCCCTCTTGCTTGCTTTTTCCATTGGGCGATGTGAGGAGCGGGGTTCTCCTTGTTGTAAAATTAAGGCCTGAATTCCTTTCTGTAGTGCACGTTGTTTGCTCCTCGCGCTGGCTTTGAGGTCTTGATAGATGTGGTGGCCCATTTGTTTGCTCGAGTGGTCGGCTTTTTCCTTGCATCTTGCGTGCATCGTAGGATTATGCGGCTTGGAATGTTGAGACACAAGGTGATGGGCATTTCTTGTTTTGTTGATCGCTCATGCGATTGTGGTCCAACATGATGAGGCTTGCTACGTTGATGGCGGGGGCTATATCTGGAAGGAGGACTTGAAGGTGGAACGCTTCCGACCTCCCTCTCCTGTGGAGGTGGCCAGTGAGAAGTTTTCATTGTCAGCTTGGTAAGTCTGGGGCAATCTCCTGTTGTTGTATGTTGTGGTGTGTGGGTGCACGCCCGATCCCTCCTCTTGTTCGGACATGTTCTTGCCTTTTGTAGCGAGCCTCTTGATATGCATTCATTTTATTTCCTCCGCCTTCGCATCGAGGTTGCCCTGCGATCAGCCGATCAGGTCCACCGCGTCGGTCCGGTGGACTCCTGTGGTCTCGTGGGGGGGGGAGGGTTGGAGGGGGAATTTAAGGGAGGTTGCAGAATGGTCGTTCTTGTTTTATTTCCGTCCTTTTGCATCGAGGGCCGCGGGTCAAACGATCGAGGTCCACCGTTGTCACGACCGGTGGACTTAGGTGGCCGGGTGCGGGGGTGGTTGGGTGGCATTTTAATAGAGGTTGTCGACTTCGTCATTCTCCTTCACTTCCTTCTTTTCCTTTTGCAGGAGGTTGCGCAGCGACTGTGATCGAGGTCCGCCGTTGCCGTCGTCCGGTGACTCCTAGCGGCTTTCCCCGCGGGCGGAAGGGCGCAGGAAATTTTCAAGACTCGTGGCTCGGTGCCTCCCTTTATTTACTTTGCTTTCGCACGAGGTCGCCGCAGCGATCGAGTGATCGAGGTCCATCGTGTCGCGTCCGGGGACTCCAGGTGGCCTGGGTGCGGGGCGGGGATGGTTGGGAGGCGAGATAGAGATAGAGAGAGAGAGAGAGAGAGATTGTGCGATTGGTCTTTTCTCCATTTGTTTGACGAGGTACCGCAGCGCGAGGTCCACTATCGCTGCCGCTCGAGTGACTCCAGTGGCCTTTGCGAGGCGGGGAGGGTTTGGGGGCATTTCTAAGAGAGTCCCGCCTCGTTTTCTCCCCTTGTCCGTTCACCGTGGTCGTCGTGGGTGATAAGGCTTGCCATCACGGCTGGGGGTGGTTACCAACTCCTAGCGCTTCTGCAATGTGACTCCGGGTTGACTACTTTGTGGATCTTGCATCCATCGTCCATTGCGTTTGATGTCTTGATGTCCTTGGCATGTACCGTGTGTGGGCTCTAATCCCTTCGGGGATGCAAGAGGTGCAAGGTATAAGAGCTTTACATGATATGTTGACCTCTCCTTGACTTGATGGGTGTTCTGTCGCTCTCTCGTAAGAGAGAACTTTGAATGCCCTTTGAAGTGGGAGGGTGCTACCCGGTTGATCCCGCCTAGTCATATGCTTGTCTCAAAGATTAAGCCATGCATGTCTAAGTATGAACTAATTCAGACGTGAAACTGGATGGCTCATTAAATCGCTATAGTTTTTTTGATGGTACCATACTACTGATAAACGTAGTAATTCTAGAGCTAATACGTGCACCAAGTCCCACTTGGAAGGGATGCATTTTTAGATAAAGGCCGGCGCGGGCTTGCCCGCCTCCGTGAATCATGATAATCCTCGACGGATCGCACGGCCTCTTGTGCCGCGATGCTCATTCAAATTTCTGCCCTATCAACTTTCGATGGCAGGATAGAGGCCTACCATGGTGGTGACGGTGACGGAGAATTAGGGTTCGATTCCGGAGAGGGAGCCCGAGAAACGGCTACCACATCCAAGGAAGGGCAGCGCGCAAATTACCCAACTCGACATGGGGAGGTAGTGACAATAAATAACAATCTGGGCTCATCGAGTCCGTAATTGGAATGAGTACAATCTAAATCCCTTAACGAGGATCCATTGGAGGGCAAGTCGGGTGCTGTGCCGTAATTCCAGCTCCAATAGCGTATATTTAAGTTGTTGCGTTAAAAAGCTCGTAGTTGGATCTTGGGTCGTAGGTCGGTCCGCCTGCTCGGTGTGCACCGCCCTTCCGTCCCTTTTGTCGGCGGCGTGCTCTGGCCTTAGTCGCGTCGCGGCTCAGTATTTGAAAAAATTAGAGTGCTAGCTTATGCTCTGAATACATTAGCATGGAATAACGTGATAGGAGTCGGGGTCCTATTGTGTTGGCCTTCGGGACCGGAGTAATGATTAATAGGAAGCATCGGGGCATTCGTATTTCATTGTCGAGGTGAAATTCTTGGATTTATGAAAGACTCGACCAGCACAAAAAGCATTTGCCAAGGATGTTTTCATTAATCAAGAACGAAAGTTGGGGCTCGAAGACGATCGATACCGTCCTAGTCTCAACCATAAACGATGCCGACCGGGGATCGCGGATGTTGCTCTAAGGACTCGCCATGGACCTTCGAGAAATCGCAGTGTTTGGGTTAGGGGGAGTATGGTCGCAAGGCCGAAACTTAAAGGAATTGCGGAAGGGCACCACAGGAGTGGAGCTCGCGGCTTAATTTGACTGACACACTCTGTGGAAACTTACCAGAGTCCGACATAGTAAGGATTGACAGATTGGAGAGCTCTTTCTTGATTCTATGGGTGGTGGTGCATGGCCGTTCTTAGTTGGTGGAGCGATTTGTCTACTGGGTTAATTCCGATAACGAACGAGACCTCGGCCGCTAACTAGCCACGCGGAGGTTCCCCTTCGCGGATTGCCTTCTTAGAGGGACTATGGCCGTTTAGGCCATGGAAGTTTGAGGCAATAATGTGTCCGTGATGCCCTTAGATGTTCGGGCCGCACGCGCGCTACACCGATGCGACCAACGAGTTTTTCTTCCTTCTGGTTCGAGAGCATCGGAAATCTTCTCAAATTGCATCGTGATGGGGATAGACCATTATTGCCGTTATTGGTCTTCAACGAGGAATTCCTAGTAAGCGCGTGTCATCTAACTCGTGTTGACTACGTCCTCCCTTTGTACACACCGCCCGTCGCTCCTACCGATTGAATGATCCGGTGAAGTGTTCGGATTGCGTCGACGACGGTGGTTCGCCGTCGACGTCGTGAGAAGTTCATTGAACCTTATCATTTAGAGGAAGGAGAAGTCGTAACAAGGTTACCGTAGGTGAACTGCGCGGTAGGATCATTGATAAGGTATTTTGTTTTTTCGTTTGGGTTGTGTGTGGGTTTCGATTGTATGTAATCTAGGAACGTGTGGTGTGTCTCTAGGTGAGCGGGTTTGTTGCTTTGTGGGGGTGGTGCCTCTTGCGAAAGGGCTATAACATTTTTAGTGCCTATCTGAGTTCACGCACGTTGTTTCGTGTACTTGCAAAGCGATGCCTTGTGCTTGTCCCATCCTTTGTTATTATTTCTAATGTGTTTTTTGTATGGGGTTCGGGAAAAGCTCGTTGCTCCGGAGCCCCCTCTCAACGGTCCGTTCGGCGGAGCATGGTTAAGCTGCCGACAAGGTGCTTGGGAAACACGATGGAAAAATTCGAGACTCGTTCGTAGCGGCGGTGCTCTCGGTCCCTTGTTCGTTGGAAGATGTGGGCCTCCATGGTTGGTTCTCTCCAAAAGGCGGCGGCGGTGGTTTATGTGTTTGCTTGGGCGAGCCTTTTTGTTGGTGGTTGGGTCAAGGGAGTGGTTGCGCGTGCGCTTCCTACCTCAACCCTTTCGCGAGGGGAAAATGTCGGGGTGGGGTCAAATATGGATGGATGAAGCGCGGAGAAATTCGTTGGCTGGCCACCCTAGTCCTCTCGACCGTTCCTCGACGTGCCCTCGCTAAGGGTTGGGTCTAGGTAATGAAATAGCCCTCCCTTGGTTCGAGCTCCATCAAAATTGCAAGTTTCCGTCAATGGGCACGAGGTGGCATTCTTTTCTCGTCCCCTTGGTGTTGAGGGAATTCCTCGTCCTTTCTTGAAAAGCCACTCCCCCTTCCAAGGAAAAAGTAGGAAGGTGTTATGTCCTAGGCCTCACCATTTGGATTGTGGGTTTTTTTTGCGCGACTTGGTCATTTCTTGGATGTGTCGATTGTTGCAAAAGCGTTGTGGTGTGCGCTTTGGGGGCTTCCCTCTTTTTAGGGTGTACGTTGCACCGGGCATTTTGTGGCCACTGGGCTTTATCCAAAGATTGAGTGTCGGCTGCGATAACTCCTCTTTGGAGTTTCGGTTGTTTGGGCCCCTCGAATTTTTTTGGAAAGGTTGTCGAGTGCCTGTCATTTCGAGGGGTGCGATAGCGGGGTGGGTTTGCTATTAGTGCATTTTTTGTCTGACGCCTTGTGTGGGTTGGGGGGTCGTTTACCTCTCAGTAGTAACGTGCTCTAGGCACTTGTCTCGTCGGGGCCCTCGGCTTTTCTAGTGGTCAAGTTTAGGTTGTGGATTGTCGCTCGTTATGTCGTGTAGATAGAAAGGATGTTGCGTCGCAATGTAGTATGTGGAAGGGTGCGAAAACGTGGGATGCTTTTGATCGGGTGCCTTGTTTTCCTTCTTTTTGGTTAAGCCAACGTCCCCCGCGCGGCGGTGGCCCGTTTTTCTAGCTAGCGTTGCTTGAAATTTGGCCCCCTTTCTCTCAAATTGGATTTTTGTCGCGAGTGTTATGGTGGGTAATGCTTGGTTTTTCTTTCTTTTCTGTTAGTTCATATCTTTTCTTCCCCTTCCGGTCCCCAGCTTTACGGAAAAAGCGAGAATTGTTGTGGGTCGGTGTCGGAGAAGGATGAAAAGCAAGTGCAAGCTCCCGGGTTGGCCACCCTAGTCCTTCTGGCCGTCGTCGTTCCTTGCGGTTCCGTTATTTTGCTGAAGGCACAGGCTTGGAAAATCCTGTACCGTGTTTGAGCCTCCCCTTGTGATTCGTTTTGTTCCCCCTAGCTTTACGGAGAAAAGGTGATTGCTGTGGATTTTGACGTTTTCGGAAGGATGAAAAAGTAAAGTGCAGTTCCTGTTTGGGGTGGCCGCCCTAGTCCTTCTCGGTCGTCGTCTGTGCGGTTCCCGCCTTTTTGCGAGGGCACGGGGCCTGAAAGCCTGTTTGTGTTTGAGCCTCGCCATGTTTTGGTTCTCTTTTTCTTCTCTCTTTTTGGGTTGCTTTTTTCTCTTCCTCCTTTCGGCCCCCCTAGCTTTACGGAGAAAAGGGTGAATCGTTGAGGTTGGCATTCGCGAAGGATGAAAGGCAGCGCGAGCTCCCGGGTTGGCCACCTAGTCCTTCACGATTGTCGTTCCTTGTGATTCCCCCCTTTGCGAGGGCTTGGGGCTCGCCAGTGTTTGTTATCTGTACGGGCCTCCTCCTTCGAGTGGGTGGACAATTTTTGTTTCTCTTTCTTTCATGTGTTTTTCTTACTTTCTCGTTCCGACCCCCGTCTTTACGGAGAAAAAAGGGAGTTGTAGTGGGCTTGATGTTCGTGAAGGACGAAAAGAAGTGCGAGTTTTCGGGGTGGCCACCCTGGTCCTTCTCGGTCATCGTTCTTTACAATTCTACCTTTTTTGAAAGGCATGTGGTTTGGGCTTGCAAATTCTTCTTGCTTGTTCGAGCCCCTTCCCTTTGGTGAGTGGGTGTTATGGAGTGCGGTTGTCTCGAGGGGAAGGGGGCTTGTTGCGACGCATTGTACGTTGGGTTGGCTTTTAGCCATTTCTCGTGGGGGTGCGATATTTTGCAACACACGGAAACGACTCGGCAACGGATATCTCGGCTCTTGTTACGATGAAGAACGTAGCGAAATGCGATACTTAGTGTGAATTGCGTAATCCCGTGAATCATCGAGTTTTTGAACGCAATTTGCCTTGAGGCTTCGGTCGAGGCACGTCTGTCTGGGCGTCGCATCCCAATCAAACGCGCTCTTGCAATATGGTAGGGAATGAGGTGCGTCCGTGCCCAATCACGGTGCGGTTGGTGAAATGTGGCGAGGCGATGTTTCGTGGCGTGCGTCGACAAGCGGTGATCTTGTCCCCTTGGTTGGGGGTCGGCGTTAGCCGATGCGGAGCCTGTGGCATCCCGGAACTTGCTTTTCTCTCTTGTCCTCCCATTGGGTAGGGCGGATTTAGCTCAACTGCGACCGGCTCGACCAGAGAACACCCGCCGAGTTTAAGCATATAATTAAGCGGAGGAAAAGAAACTTACAAGGATTCCCCTAGTAGCGGCGAGCCCGAACCGGAAGAGCCCGACATGAAAATCGAATTAAAACGTCGCGCCCGAATTGTAGTCCGTAGAAGCGTCCCCGCGGCGGACCAGCCAAGTCCCATGGAAGGGGGCGCCTCGAGGAGTAACTTGACCCAAATCGTGCCGTAGGGACCACGCCGCATCACGAGGCGTTGCCTCGGCGAGTCGGTTGTTTGGGAATGCGACCCTAATTGGGTGGTAAATTCCGTCCAAGGCTAAATACGGCGAGAGACCGATAGCGAACAAGTACCGCGAGGGAAAGATGAAAAGGACTTTGAAAAGAGAGTTAAAGAGTGCTTGAATTGCCGGGAGGGAAGCGGATGGAGGCCGTCGATGCGTCTCGGCCGGATGTGGAACGGCTCGGTGGTCCGCCGCTCGACTTGAGTCTCAAAGCCAACACGGGCTGTCGCATCGTCACAAGCGCGTGGTGGAGACCGCCTGTCGGTTTGCGATGCGGCGGCTTCCGACGAAGCGCGCGCCCCTTGTGGCGTCGTGTGCACTGCGCGTCGTGGTGTTGGTTGGCGGGCTTTCCATTCGGCCCGTCTTGAAACACGGGACAAGGAGTCTAACATGTGTGCGAGTCGGCGGCTTGAAAACCACGCGAGGCGCAAGGAAGCCGACGGCGAGATCCCCTCTTCATGCGGGGTGCATCGTCGACGACCTTGAGCTTATGTGAAGGGTTCGATGCGCGCACACATTTGTTGGGACCCGAAAGATGGTGAACTATGCCCTGAAAACGGCGAAGTTGCAGGAAACTACGTGGAGGCTCGTAGCGATACCGACGTGCAAATCGTTCGTCTGACTTGGGTATAGGGCGAAAGACTAATCGAACCATCTAGTAGCTGGTTTCCTCCGAAGTTTCCTCGGGATAGGCTGGAGCTCACGCGCGAGTTTTATCGGGTAAAGCAAATGATTAGAGGCATCGGGGCGTAACGCCTCGACCTATTCTCAAACTTTAAATAGGTAAGAGGGTATATGTCCATTGAGCCGTGCCATGGAATCGAGAGCTCCAAGTGGGCCATTTTGGTAAGCAGAAGCGGCGATGCGGATGAGCCGAAAGTTGAGTTACGGTGCGGCGTGCGCGCTAACCTAGATCCCACAAAGGGTGTTGGTTGATTAAGACAAGAGCCGGTGGTCATGGGAAGTCGAAATCCGCTAAGGAGTGTGTAACAACTCACTGAATCAACTAGCCCCGAAAATGGATGGCGCGAAAAGCGCGCAACCTATACTCGACCGTCGGAGCAATTGCCCGGCTTCGATGAGCAGGAGGACGCGGGGGTCGTTGAGAAACCTCGGGCGTGAGCTTGGGTGGATCGCCCCGGTGCGATCTTGGTGGTAGTAGCAAATATCAAATGAGAACTTTGAAGTTGAAGTGGGGAAAGGTTCCATGAACAGCACTTGGACATGGGTTAGTCGATCCTAAGAGATGGGGAAGCCTTGTATCAAGGGTGCACTCGCACGAGCATCGAAAGGGAATCGGGTTAATATTCCCGAACCGGACATGGCGGCGGGCGGCAACGTTAGGAAATCCGGAGACGTCGGGGGGCCCCGGAAGAGTTATCTTTTCTTTTTAACGGCCTTGCCCACCCCGGGAATCGGTTCACCGGAGATAGGGTCCACACTGAAGAGCACACACGTCTTGCGTGTCCGTGCGCCCTCGGCGGCCCTTGAAAATCTCTGGAGGACCGAGTACCGTTCATCCCGGTCGTACTCATAACCGCATCAGTCTCCAAGGTGAACGACCTCGTCAATAGAACAATGTAGGAAGTCGGCAAAACGGATCCGTAACTTCGGGGAAAGGATTGGCTTCGAGGGTTTGGGCCTAGGCCCGCGCCCAACTCGTGGGTCGCTGGGCGGTCCGCCCGAGCCGCTCGCGGCGAGGGCGGCGGGGCCGCGTGCCGATTGGGCTACGGCGTAGAATGCCCCCCGCGGGGGCTTTTCCCTAGGCGGCGACACGACTAACCGGGTATTCGGACAAGGGGAATCCGATATTTAATTAAAACAAAGCATTGCGATGGATCACAACGGATGCCGACGCAATGTGATTTACGCGGTCACTCGAATGTCAAAGTGAAGAAATTCAACCAAGCGCGATCGCGGGTAAACGGCGGAGTAACTATGACTCTCTTAAGGTAGCCAAATGCCTCGTCATCTAATTAGTGACGCGCATGAATGGATTAACGAGATTCCCACCGTCCCTATCTACTATCTAGCGAAACTACGCCTAAGGAGCGGGCTTGTTCCGGGGAAAGAAGACCCGTTGAGCTTGACTCTAGTCCGACTTTGTGAAATGACTTGAGAGGTGTAGAATAAGTGGGAGCCGTTTTGAGCGCAAGTGAAATACCACTACTTTTAACGTTATTTTACTTATTCCGTATGGAACGGGCACCGCCCCGTTTTTGGCCTTAAGGCACGTTTACGTGGTCGATCCGGCGGAAGACATTGTCGGGTGGGGAGTTTGGGTCAAGTGACACATACGTTAAAAGATAACGCAGTGTCCTAAGATGAGCTCAACGAGAACGAAAATCTATTAGAAAAAAGGGTAAAAGCTCATTTGATTTTGATTTTGATTTAATACAAACCGTGAAAGTGGCCTATCGATCCTTTAGACTTTCAGAATTTGAAGCTAGAGGTGTAGAAAAGTTAGTTACCACAGGGGATAGCTCGGCTTGTGGCGCCCAAGCGTTCATAGCGACGTTGCTTTTGATCCTTCACGATGTCAGAAATATTTCCTATCATGTGAAGCGAAATTCACCAAGTGTTGGATTGTTCACCCACCAATAGGGAACGTGAGTGGGATTTAGACCGTCGTGAGACAAAAGTTAGTTTTACCTCTACCGATAAACCGCACCACCAATAGTAATTCAACTTAGTACGAGAGGAACCGTTGATTCACACAATTGGTCATCGCGCTTGGTTGAAAAGCCGATGGCGCGAAGCTACCGTGTGTCGGATTATGACCGCCCAGACCCGCCTCTAAGTCGAATCCACGCTAGAAGCGGTGCATGTCACTCTTCGACGTATCTCGACTGCTTGATAGGGGCGTCTCTTTGTCGCCCCCCGGGGCCCGTGTCATTTGCAAACCGCGATCGTGAAGCATCTGCGGTCGAGGGCTTTGAAGTTCAATTTCAAACGGTCGTTGAGAAGAATCCTTTGCAGTACGACTTAACACGCGCGTATTTGTGACGAGGGCAGTAAGTGGCGAGTGGCCGCCACGATCCACCGAGATTCAGCCCTTGGTCGCCTCGATTGGAGCTTCGCTCTTGTCACTTTACTCAAAATTCGGACGACTATCCCCATTTCACCTTCGGTCCTTTTCATTCAAACGTCGTTTCTTTTGTTCGCATCTTCGAAAATGCATTTCTTGCTTGGGGGCGAAATTTGGGGTTTCATGCATGCCGTTGCGAGAGGGGTCGCCGTCTGTAACGGAACTTGTGGTCGGTGGCATGGAAACCCCAAATTTCCATGTCGCGCACGGCGTAAACCAGCCCAGGCGCGGAACTTGGGGTTTCCGCGTCCTCCCGCGCCCCAGGAAACACGCTAGGGAACCGGGGTTTCCATTTCGCGGCACACGGAGGGACGCGTCGACCCGGAAACTTGGGGTTTCCATGTCTCGCCCCCGGAAAACCGCGGGTTTCCATGTTTTTTTACGCCACACTTTTGGAAACTTGGGGTTTCCATGACGATGGAAACCGTCGCCGAGTCAGGGAAGGGTGGTGTTTCGAAACCATGATCAAGCCTGGGAACTCCGGTTTTTTTTTTTTTTTCCATGTCGCGGCGCATACAAACCCGCCCGCTACGCCACACGACGGATGACCGCCTAATTTGGAGAAACTGGGTTTCCATTTCGTTGGCACGGCGGAAAATTTCCCAAGTCCGGGGGAAACCCGGGGTTCCCATGTCCCTTGCGATAAACCGCAACCCCGGCCACGGGTACTTGGGGGGTCCATGCCGCGGCGTGGATTAAACCGCCGCCCATAGGGGAACTTCGAGTTTCCCATGTCACGGCGACGACGGAAACCGCCCCCGGTCCGCGGAGCTCGGGGGTTCCCAGCCCCCAACGGCACGACGGATACCACCCAATTGGGAAGCTCCGGGGATTTCCACGCCCCGCCACGACAGAAAAACCGTGGCCTCGGTGCGGGGAGCTCGGGTTTCCATGTCGCGCACGACGGAGAACCGCCCAAGCCGCGGAACTTTGGAAACCCGTGTCCCGTGGCACGAGGGAAACCGCCTAGTTACGGGAACCTTGCGGTTTCATCTCCCCGCCCGACGAAAACCCGCCACAGTCGGGGAACTTGGTTTGCCATGTCGCGGCACGACAATCGCCCAAGTTTACGGAACTCGTGGTTTCGTCGCGCGCACGGCTTGAACCACCCAAGCGGCGAACTTGGGGCTCCCATTTTCGCGGCGCGACGGAAACCGGCTCCCCCTGGTCCGTCTCGAACTTGGGGTTTCCACGCCTCGTCGCGGCGGAAGCCAGTCCAAATGCGAGGGAAGGTTGGGTTTTGCAAGGCCCAAGACATGAGGAGCGCGTTCGTGGTAACGGCGCGCCGTCGGGCGGGCGCGTGCGACGACTGCAGCCGCACAGTAACCGCACGGGGCGCGGGTGTGTGGCGGCGAGCGGCACGGGCGCGTCGCACATAGCCGGCCGTGGCATTGGAAAAAGCGACGTTACAGGCGAAACGTCACAGCGTAGCCGGAGTCATAGAACCGACGCACGAGTTGAGCGGCCGACGCTACACGAGTGGGCGGACAGCCGAACGATGGGGGTCGTCTCGGGTCGACCGAGTGACCCACGACACGCACATGATACGCGTATTAATACGTCGTGCGGATGACGGAGAAGTCATCCAACCAACGATCAAGCAAGCATCTGAGTGCGAGCGCATGGGAGCACCACGAGCTTAAGCCAACAGCTCGTTGGTGAAGGAAACACGGCGGCGGTGAACGCAGGGCGAGCGCGGGTCGAGCCAGGTTGTTGACGTGCAGGGCGTGCGGAATTCCTCCGCAGGGCATCCGCACCGCAGGACGGGTCGAGTCGGGCAGCACGCGGGTCGAGTCGTGCGACATACGTGCAGGGCGTGCGGAACTTCTCCGCAGGGCGTCCGCACGATCCGAGCTTCAGTTCAGAGGTCGTTCTGAAGGCATCGTGAGTCGGAATTGAGTGCCGAAAGTTGAAGCAGGTGCGTTTCGATGGGACGGAGCTAACCACATAGATGGGGGAGCGGATTGGACAGACGGAGAGCTCGCGGGGAGGTCTGAAACCATTTGCAGTGCCGACCCGAGTGACACGGCAGCACTTGGGCAGTTTTATGCAAGATATTCCCGAGGTGAATTCTAGTGCTGTAAACGATTGTTGTGGGCTAGTTAATGATTGTCAAGCATTGTAAGCTTGGACAAAAAGTGACTTGCCTTGCCAAAGAGCAAAGGGGGTCTTTTGCTGGATTGGAACTTATACTCTATTTCGTAATTATGAAACATATTATCGGGCAGACCCATTATTAACTGGGAGTTGCCCCTCCCTTGTATGTATGGGCGTACACTGTGGATGTGATGATGATGTTCATGTTTTCCGCACATTGAAAGAACATTTGATTAACCAATTTAACAAGTGTTGCTAAAGGCGCAGTCTACATACTTGAGTATTACGAAAAGGAGAAGTACGGTAGTGCCGCACCCCGTCTATAGCACGGTTGAAAGGTCACCGGAGGTCTAGGGGCGTGACAGGTTTCCTCGCCCCGCCGTGACGACAGTCGCCCAACTGTGCGAAATGTAAGGTTTCCATGTCCCTGCTCAATGGACACCGTCCAATTATACGCCCGCCGCGACGGAAACCGCCCCCGTAAGACCCACGAGCCGAGGACGACGACGGAAGGCGTTGGAAGCGTTCGGTGGACATGCGACGAACGACGGAAACCACGACGGAAGGTTAGACGGGCGCGCCGACGGACGAAAACATCGTCCGGCTACTATGCAACGTTATCACGGTGACCGTGCGACGTTTAGGAGCGACGTGCATAAACGCGTCCAAAAATGGCCGTGTGTTGGCTTGGAGGTTTTATAGGCCGGCCGTGCTGGCAAGCCGACGTTAAGGAGGAAATGCCACGTCGTAACCAAGGCTTTATGGGCGTTTACTGGGTCGGCCTCATATGGGTCAAGCCCCACCCATGGAAGCAATGTGTGGGCAAAGGCACATACGAAAGGAGGACGTGCGATGGACCATAAAGGAAAGAAAGAAGGACATCAACATCTTGCTGATTCCACCATTGGAAAGCTAATGCTCGAGCCAGAGCGAAGGTCGAGGGTGGAGGGCGAAGCCACAGCAGGGAAACGGAGTCTGGGTCGAGTCGGGTAAAAACCCGTTCGGCGTTCACCCGCAGGTCGAGTCGGGTTCCTTCCGCAGGGCGCGTGCGGTGCATTGTTTAGTGCATGGTCGAGTCGGGTTCCTTCCGCAGGGCGCGTGCGTGCGCGCCGGGCGGTCGGTCGAGCCTGCCCTTCCGCAGTGGCGCGTGCGTGCGTGTTTAGTGCATGGTCGAGCCCAAGTTCCTTCCGCAGACGCGTGGAGAACAAGCAGGTCTGCATGCTGCTCGTGCCTAGGCCTGCCGTGCAGCGCGCCCGCGTTCCGACGCGCGGAACAGTGTTTGAAGGCGCGGAGTTCGTTCAGCAGGGTCGGGTCGGGTCGAACGCGTTCAGGAAACGCGTGCAGACCGTGACCCCGGTGACGCGCGTGCGGAAACGCGTTCAGGGTGCCGAGGGCGTCTGTGACCCGAGTGACCCACTCGAACCAGAATTCGCGCAGACTTCAGAAACATGTTCTGAAAAGGAATTTTGGGGTTCCTTTGGATTTTTTGCACTGTTGGGAAGCTGTTAAGGCTAGACCCAGGTACAAGCACATTTGGCAAGAAGCATAAATGGTTTATGGAGGTTTGGTTGTATAGTTATTGCAGATTGTACATATTTATTGAAGCATAATACTGGGCAGACTTATTAACGGGATTTGCCCCTCCCTTGAATGTATGGGCGTTCATGTGGTTTGATATTGATGTTTATCGCTGTTTTATTTCCGCACAGGAGCACTTTGGAAGATTAATTAAACAAGTGTTGAGTTAGGCGTAGTCTACTTATTGAGTATTTGAAAAGAGAAAAATAAGGTAGTGCCGCACCCGTCTATAGAGCTGTTGGGAGACTACCACAGGTATAAGGGCGTGACAGTTGGTATCAGAGCTACATTTTTGTGGCTTTTTTATTATTATTATTGAGCAGGGATACCGTTGCAGCGTTGCAGGTGGTATTGAAGCTTGATGGATGAGTTTGTTTCATTGGAAATGAACTTCAAAGAAATTAAAGAGAAGTCAAAGGAAGTGGAAAAGGAGTTTGATGAGGCGAGTCGGACCATTGATACATTGTGCAAGAGGAGGACATCTGGCATGAGAAAAGATGAAATGTTTTGACTTATGAAGAAAGTGAGAATTCTCCGAGCAGAAATGGACAAGGTGGAAGAAGAGCGAAGGAAGTTAATTGATAAGCTTCTCAAGCTTAGAGACCTTGAAAAGATGAAGCATGGTGGCATGAAGCCCACTGTGGCCGAACCAAAGGATGTTGTAGATGTGATTGAAGTCAAGGAAGAAGCTGATGAACAAGTTGGACCAGAACCAAGCACATTACAAGCATTGATGGTGGACGATTCTCACAAGGATGTTGCAGATGTGGTAGAAGTCGAGGACGAACTTGATGAACAGGTTGGACCAGGGCCAAGCACATCGCAAGCATCGGTGATGGATGATTCTGGGGAGGATGTCGAGGATGCGGATATGATCGAGGAAGAACTCGTGGAACAAGTTGAACCTGGACCAAGCACATTGCAGGCATTGGGGGATGAACCACATGAAAATTTTGCAGAAGTGACAATGATCGAGGAGGAACTTTATGAGCAGGCGGTACCAGGATCGGAAGCATTGCAAACATTGATGAGGACGGAGGACACTCGCTTAGAGATTCTTCATGAAGACATGGCTCGTGTTTCAATTGAGCATCTGGGAGATGGACCGCATGCAGGGATGGGAAAGAAGATGACTTATTTTCCAATACCATGGAGGACCTTTCCTCTGATGACTATGATGGAACCTTGTACATTGGAGAAGCAAGGGGAGCATTTCTTGTTGTAGGCCTTGATAGGGAAATTTGTGACCTCGCTCTAGTAGGTTCAAATTCCCGTGACAAGGGTGGAACTTGATGATCTCTGTGATAGATACGGGTCGTGCTTAGCCACATGGAAACTGGCTAGGTGCCCGGCATGACTCATGGACTGCCTTGGTGGTAGGGCACATTGTCTGGGTAGACTTCTTCATGGCTTACAACCAAGAAGGAACTCTTGGTGCACCTTTAGCGGGGGAGAAGCCTTGGAGGAAGTACCCAGGATGGTGATGGTAGAAGTGACCGAGGGCACTTAACCTGTACACTATACACATGATGGTGACTAGGGTTGAGGCGAGTCTACTCTTGATGGACACATGGGCAACCAAAGTCATGTACATTGACACGAGGGCATGGCAAGACATTATGTGGAGACATTATGCAGGTGCACTTACTGGGTGCCCACTTATGAGCATCATGGAGGAGTGTCAAGAAGGAATATGCTGAGCATGATCGATCGTTGGTGCTACATGGAGATCTTTTATAGATGGGCTGATGGACGTTGTTCACTTTGAGCAACAAGACATTGGTTGGATGAGCAGCCTACGAGCACATTCATATGACTTGCATGGTGAGAACAACTTGTGGTGGCACTCGCGGGCAATACAAGTATGCTTTCCAACGCTTTGGATAGGATGATGCGTGGGAGTTCATGGTGGAGTTTCATTCATCGGAGGCTTCATACTACAATGATCTTGCAGTATCTGGTTCACTGAGGAACTGAGATCGAGACTGGTCTTGATTTTGATGCACTATGGGATGCATACCTTCGAGCAGGGAAACGCGTTCGGTCGGGTCGGGTCGCGTGAGGGCGCCGAAGGAAACGCGTTCGGGTCGGGTCGTGTGAGGGCGGCCGTATAAAAAATGCTAAGTTGTGACCGCCCGCGTGCCTTGTGCACGTTCGCGCGGCCAGTTTCCGATTTGCTCCCTTGTGCCTTCGTTCGGGCGGGTCGGGTCGGGTCGTGCCGTGCCGTGCGAGGGGGGCCGTATAAAAAATGCTAAGTTGTGACTGCTCGTGTGCCTTGTGCATGTTCGTGCGACCCGTTTTCCGTTTGCTCCCTTGTGCCTTCGTTCGGGCGGGTCGGGTCGTGCCGTGTGAGGGCGCCCAAGGAAACGTGTTCGGTTCGGGTCGTGTGAAGGAGGCCGTATAAAAAATGCTAAGTTGTGACCGCCCCTGTGCCTTGTGCACGTTCGTGCGACCCGATTGCCGTTTGCTCCTTTGTGCCCTCGTTAGGGCGGGTCAGGTCGTGCCGTGTGAGGGCGCCCAAGGAAACGCGTTCGGGTCGGGTCGTGTGAGGGAGGCCGCATCGAAAATGCTAAGTTGTGACCGCCCGTGTGCCTAGTTGTCACGCCCCTATACCTTCGGTGTCTTTCAACCACGCTATAGACGGGTGCGGCACTACCGTACTTTTTTTTTTTTCCAAATACTCAAGTATATAGACTACGCCTTTAGCAACACTTGTTAGTTATTAACCAAAGGTTCTCTCGATATGCGGAAATAAACATAAACATCATTATCAATCCACAAGTATGCTCATACATACAAGGGAGGGGCAATTCCTTGTTAATAATGATAAATATGAAATAATAAGTTCCAATCCAGCAGAAGCCACTTCTGCTTCTTGGCAAGGCAAGTTAGCCTTTTGACCAAGCCCTAAGGCTTGTCAACCATCAAACTAGCCTACAGCAATCATTTACAATCATCAGAATTCACCTTGGGAATATCCTGCACAAAACTGCCCAAGTGCTGCCGGGTCACTCAAATCGGCACTACAAATCAGTTCAGACCGTCCCTCGAGCTCCCTGTGTGTCCAATCCGCTTCCCAACTGTACGGTTAGATGCGGCCCGTCAATACGCACATTCTGCAATTTACGGCACTCAATTCCGACTCCGGACGCCCCCGGAATGGCTTCCGCACTGTAGTGCAGTTCGTGCAGAGGCGCCCAGTCTTGGGTCACCCGACTCGCCCAGCCAAACGCGTTCGGGTCGGGTCGGGCGCGTCGGGTGAGGGCGCCCGGCCAAAGGCGTTCGGGTCGAGTCGTTTGGGCCGAGGGCGCCCGTTTCAGATTTGCTAAGTTGTGACCGCCCGGGTGCCTTGTGCACGTCCGAGCGACCCGTTTGCCGTTTGCGATTTGCTAAGTTGTGACCGCCCGGGTGCCTTGTGCACGTCCGAGCGACCCGTTTGCCATTTGCTCCCATGTGCGTCCATTCGGTCGGGCGGGTCGTGTGGCACTGGGTGAGGGCGTCCATCTGGGTCGGGCCGTTTGGTCGGAGGGCGCCCGTTTCAAATTTGCTAAGTTGTGACCGCCCGGGTGCCTTGTGCACTTCCGGGCGGCCCGTTTGCCGTTTGGTCCCATGTGCCTCCGTTCGGGTCAGGTCGGGTCGTTCGGTCATGCCGGGTGAGGGCGTCCGTTCGGGTCGGGTCATTTGGTCGTGGCGAGTGAGGGCGTCCGTTCGTGTCGTTTGGCCCAAGGGCGTCCATTCGGGTTGGGTCGTTTGGTCGTGCCAGGTGAGGGCGTCCGTTCGGGTCGGGTCGGGTCGTTTGGTCGTGTCGGGTGAGGGCGTCCGTTCGGGTCGGGTCGAGTCGTTTGGACCGAGGGTGTCCATTCGGGTCGGGTCGGGTCGGGTCGGGTGGGCGTGCCGGGTGAGGGCATCCGTTCAGGTTGGGTCGGGTCGGGTGGGCGTGCCAGGTGAGGGCGTCAGTTCGGGTCGGGTCAGGTCGGGTCGTTTGGTCGTGCCGGGTGAGGGCGTTCGTTCGGGTCGGGTCGGATCGTTTGGCCCGAGGGCGTCCGTTCGGGTGGGCGTGCCGGGTGAGGGCGTCCGTTCGGGTCGGGTCATTCGGTCGTGCCGGGTGAGGGTGTCCGTTCGGGTCGGGTCGGGTCAGGTCGTTTGGCCCGAGGGCATCCGTTCGGGTGGGCGTGCCGGGTGAGGGCGTCAGTTCGAGTCGGGTCGGGTTGTTTGACCCGAGGGCGCACAATATTCAGTTTGTAAGTTGTGTGCTTAGGGTGCCTTGTGCACGTCTGGCCGGCCGTTTGCCATTTTCTCCCATGTGCGTCCAGTTTGTTCGGGCGCGCGGGTGAGGCGTCCGTTCGGGTCGGGTCGTTCGGTCGTCTTAGGGTGAGGGCGTCCGGGTTCGGTCGGGTCGGGTCGTTTGGCCGAGGCGCCGTGTCGGATTGCTAAGTCGTGACACTTGGGTCTGTGTGCACGTCGGGCGGCCCGTTTGGGATTTTCTCCCATGAATGGTTGGTCGGGTCGTTAGGTCGTGCGGGGGCGAGGGCTACCATTCGGGTTGGGTCGTTCGGTCGTGCCGGGTGAGGGCGTCCATTCGGGTCGGGTCGTTCGGTCGTGCCGGGTGAGGGCGTCCGTTCGGGTCGGGTCGTTTGGTCATGCGGCACGATGGCGTCCGTTCGGGTGGGCGTGCAGGGCGAGGGCGTCTGTTCGGGTCGGGTCGGGTCGTTTGGCCCGAGGGCGCCTGTGTCAGATTTGCTAAGTTGTGACCGCCCGGGTGCCTTGTGCACGTCCGGGCGGCCCGTTTTCCATTTGCTCCCATGTGCGTCCATTTGGGTTGGGTCGTTTGGTCGTGCGGGGTGAGGGCGTCCGTTCGGGTAGGGTCGTTCGGTGATGCAGGTGAGGCGTGTTTGGGTCGGGTCGTTTGGTCATGCGGCACGATGGCGTCGCGTTCGGGTGGCGTGCGAGAGGGTGTCGATTCGGGTCGGGTCGGTCGTTGGCCGCGCCGTGTCGGATTCTTAAGTGTGACACGCCCGATTGAACGTGCACGATCGGGCGACCCGTTCCGTTTTTCTCCAATGTGCGTCCGTTCGAGTCGGGTCGTTCGGTCGTCTTGCAGTGAAGCGTCCGTTCGGGTCGGGTCGTTCGGTCGTGCCAGGTGAGGGCGTCCGTTCGTGTCATGTCGTTTGGTCGTGCGGCACGATGGCGTCCGTTCGGGTGGGCGTGCCGGGCGAGGGCGTCCATTCGGGTCAGGTCAGGTCGTTTGGCCCGAGGGAACCCATGTCATATTTGGTAAGTTGTGACCGCCCGGGTGCCTTGAGCACATCCGGAAGGCCCGTTTGCCATTTTCTCCCATGTGCGTCCCGTTCGGGTCGAGGTCGTTTGGTCGTGCGGGTGGCGTCCGTTCGGGTCGAAGTCGTTCGGTCGTTCGGGTGGGCGTGCGTTCGGGTCATGTCGTTTGGTCGTGCGGCACGATGGCGTCCGTTCGGGTGGCCATGCCGGGCGAGGGCGTCCGTTCGGGTCGGGTCGATTCGTTTGGCCCGAGGGCGCCCGTGTCATATTTGCTAAGTTGTGACCGCCCGGGTGCCTTGTGCACGTCCGGGCGGCCCGTTTGCCATTTGCTCCCATGTGCGTTCGTTTGGTCGGGCGTGCCGTGTCGCGCCGGGTGAGGGCGTCCGTTCGTGTGGGCGTGCCGGGTGAGGGCGTCTGTTCGTGTCGTGTCGTTTGGTCGTGCGGTACGATGGTGACCGTTCGAGTGGGCATGCCGGGCGAGGGCGTCCATTCGGGTCGGGTCGGGTCGTTTGGCCCGAGGGCGCCCGTGTCAGATTTGCTAAGTTGTGACCGCCCGGGTGCCTTGTGCACGTCCGGGCGGCCCGTTTGCCGTTTGCTCCCATGTGCGACCGTTTGGGTGGGCGCGTCGTGTCGTGCCGGGTGAGGGCGTCCGTTCGGGTCGGGTGGTATGGCCCGAGGGCGCCCGTGTCAGATTTGCTAAGTTGTGACCGCCCGGGTGCCTTGTGCACGTCCGGGAGGCCCGTTTGCCGTTTGCTCCCATGTGCGACCTTTTGTGTGGGCGCGTCGTGTCGTGCCGTGTGAGGGCGTCCGTTCGGGTGGTCGTGCCGGGTGAGGGCGTCCGTTCGGGTCGGGTGGTTTGGCCCGAGGGCGCCCGTGTCAGATTTGCTAAGTTGTGATCGCCCGGGTGCCTTGTGCACGTTCGGGCGGCCCATTTGCCATTTGCTCCCATGTGCGTCCGTTCGGGTGGGTGCGTCGTGTCGTGCCCGGTGAGTGCATCCGTTCGGGTCGGGTCGTTTGGTCGTGCCGGGTGATGTCGTCCGTTCGGGTCAGGTGGTTTGGCCCGAGGGCGCCCATGTCAGATTTGCTAAGTTGTGACCGCTTGGGTGCCTTGTGCACGTTCGGGCGGCCCGTTTGCCGTTTGCTCCCATCTGCGTCCGTTCGGGTGGACACGTCGTGTCATGCCCTGTGAGGCCGTCCGTTCGGGTCGGGTCGTTTGGTCGTGCCAGGTGAGGTCGTCCGTTCGGGTCGGGTGGTTTGGCCCGAGGGCGCCCGTGTCAGATTTGCTAAGTTGTGACCGCCCGGGTGCCTTGTGCACGTCCGGGCGGCCCGTTTCCCGTTTGCTCCCATGTGCGTCCGTTTGGTCGTGCGCGCCATGTTGTGCCGGGTGACGGCGTCCGTTCGGGTCGGGTCGTTTGGCCCGAGGGCGCCCGTGTCAGATTTGCTAAGTTGTGACCGCCCGGGTGCTTTGTGCATGTCCGGGCGGCCCGTTTGCCGTTCGCTCCCATGTGTGTCCATTCGGGTGGGCGCGCCGTGTCGTGCCGGGTGAGGGCGTCCGTTCGGGTGGGCGCGTCGTGTCGTGCCGGGTGAGGGCGTCCGTTCAGGCGGGCGTGCCAGGTGAGGTCATCCGTTCGGGTGGGGTCGTTTGGCCCGAGGGCGCCCATGTCAGATTTGCTAAGTTGTGATCGCCCGGGTGCCTTGTGCACGTCCGGGCGGCCCGTTTGCCGTTTTCTCCCATGTGCGTCCTTACGGGTGGGCGTGCCGTGTCGTGTCGGGTGAGGGCGTCCGTTTGGGTCGGATCGTTTGGGCCGAGGGTGCCCGTGTCAGATTTGCTAAGTTGTGACCGCCCGGGTGAGTTGTGCACGTCCGGGCGGTCCGTTTGCCATTTGCTCCCATGAGCGTCCGTTCGGGTCGGGCGTGCCGTGTCTCGCCGGGTGATGGCGTTCGTTCGGGTGGGCGTGCCGGGTGAGGGTGTCCGTTCGGGTTGGGTCGTTTGGCCCGAGGGCGCCCGTGTCATATTTGCTAAGTTGTGACCGCCCGGGTTCCTTGTGCACGTCCGGGCGGCCCGTTTGCCGTTTGCTCCCATGTGCGTCCGTTCGGGTGGGCGCGTCGTGTCGCCCCGGGTGAGGGCGTTCATTCGGGTCGGGTCGTTTGGGCGTGCCGGGTGAGGGCGCCCGTTCGGGTCGGGTCGTTTGGCCCGAGGGCGCCGGTGCCATATTTGCTAAGTTGCGACCGCCCGGGTGCCTTGTGCACGTCCGGGCGGCCCGTTTGCCGTTTGCTCCCATGTGCGTCCGATCGGGGGGGCGCTCCGTGTCGCCCCGGGTGAGGGCGCACGGACGGGGGCGTTCGGGTCGCCCTGTTTTGTCCGAGGGTGCGCTTATCAGATTTTGCTTTTCGTGTGAAAGGTGGGTTGGTAATTGAGTTTTTTTGCTCGGTTGTGCCTGAAGAATGGCCTTGGGTCATTTGTAGGGTCGTCGACTTTCTTCTCTCCATCACCACTCGGTAGCATATGAGCGGTAATGTTGGCCATGCTCGTCCTTGGAGGCATGTTTGAACAATCTCTCCCGTCCCCTATGTTTTCTAGCATTTGGATGGGGTTGTTATGTGTGGCTCTTTGAGATGATTGGCCGCCTGTTGGCGTTGTTGAAATCGGCTCTCCGGTAACTCTCTCTCGTGCCCCTTGGTCGCACGTTTGCTTTGTTGAAATCATCGTTTTGCTATGTCGCTCGTTGGCTCCGTCGATGTCGGCTCTTCTTTATATTGTTCTTCTCCTCCCTTTTTTCTTGCTTGTGGGGGGAGGGGTTGGATTTTCGTGTGAAAGGTGGGTTGGTAACTGAGTTGTTTGTTCGGGTGTGCCTGAAGAGTGGCCTTGGGTCATTTGTAGGGTAGTCGACTCTCATCTTCTCTCCATCCCCACTCGGTAGCGCATGAGCGGTAATGTTGGCCATGCTTGTCCTGGGAGGCATATGTGAAAAGAGTTACCCTTTCGCTCTATGTTCTCAGAGTTGGATGAGGTCGCTCTGTGTGGCTCCTTGAGACAACTGGCCGGTCGCCTATGTTGCTCTCATTCCCCTTGCTCGCTCGTTGGCTCCGTCGATGTTGGCTCTTCGCTATATTGTTCACCTCCTCCCTTTTTGGTGGGTTGGAGAGGTGTGCTTTTGTCTTGTTGGCTTCGTGAAATCGGCTCCTCAGTATATTGTTCACCTCCTCCCCTTTCGGTGGGGGGAGGGGTTGGATTTTCGTGTGAAAGGTGGGTTGGTAACTGAGTTGCTTGTTCGGGTGTGCCTGAAGAGTGACCTTGGGTCATTTGTAGGGTCGTCGACTCTCGTCTTCTCTCCATCCCCACTCGATAAAGCATGAGCGGTAATGTTGGCCATGCTTGTCCTGGGAGGCATATGTGAAAAGAGTTACCCTCCGCTCTGTGTTCTCAGAGTTGGATGAGGTCGCTCTGTGTGGCTCCTTGAGACAACTGGTCGGTCGCCTATGTCACTCTCGTGCCCCTTGCTCGCTCGTTGGCTCCGTCGATGTTGGATCTTCGCTATATTGTTCACCTCCTCCCTTTTTGGTGGGTTGGAGAGGTGGGCTTTTGTCTCGTTGGCTTCGTGAAATCAGCTCCTCGGTATATTGTTCACCTCCTCCCCTTTCGGTGGGGGGAGGGGTTTGATTTTTGTGTGAAAGGTGGGTTGGTAACTAAGTTTCTTGTTCGGGTGTGCCTGAAGAGTGGCCTTGGGTCATTTCTAGGGTCGTCGACTCTCATCTTCTCTCCATCCCCACTCGATAGCGCATGAGCGGTAATGTTGGCCATGCTCGTCCTGGGAGGCATATGTGAAAAGAGCTACCCTTCCGCTCTATGGTCTTAGAGTTGGATGAGGTCGCTCTATATGGCTCTTTGAGACAACTGGCCGGTCGCCTATGCCGATCTCTAGGTGTGCTTTTGTCTCGTTGGCTTCGTGAAATCGGCTCCTCGCTATATTGTTCACCTCCTCCCCTTTTGGTGGGGGGAGGGGTTGGATTTTCATGTGAAAGGAAGGTTGGTAACTGAGTTGTTTGTTTGGCTGTGCCTGAAGAGTGGCCTTGGGTCATTTGTAGGGTCATCGACTCTCATCTTCTCCATCCCCACTCGGTAGCGCATGAGCAGTAATGTTGGCCATGCTTGTCCTGGGAGGCATATGTGAAAAGAGTTACCCTTCCGCTCTGTGTTCTCAGAGTTGGATGAGGTCGCTCTGTGTGGCTCCTTGAGACAACTGGCCGGTCGCCTATGTCACTCTCGTGCCCCTTGCTCGCTCGTTGGCTTCGTCGATGTTGGCTCTTCACTATATTGTTCACCTCCTCCCTTTTTGGTGGGTTGGAGAGGTGTGCTTTTGTCTCGTTGGCTTCGTGAAATTGGCTCCTCGCTATATTGTTCACCTCCTCCCCTTTTGGTGGGGGGAGGGGTTGGATTTTCGTGTGAAAGGTGGGTTGGTAACTGAGTTGTTTGTTCGGGTGTGCCTGAAGAGTGGCCTTGGGTCATTTGTAGGGTAGTCGACTCTCATCTTCTCTCCATCCCCACTCGGTAGCGCATGAGCGGTAATGTTGGCCATGCTTGTCCTGGGAGGCATATGTGAAAAGAGTTACCCTTCCGCTCTGTGTTCTCAGAGTTGGATGGGGTCGCTCTGTGTGGCTCCTTGAGAAAATTGGCCGGTCGCCTATGTCGCTCTCGTGCCCCTTGCTCGCTCGTTGGCTCCGTCGATGTTGGCTCTTCGCTATATTGTTCACCTCCTCCCTTTTTTGTGGGTTGGAGAGGTGGGCTTTTGTCTCGTTGGCTTCGTGAAATCGGCTCCTCACTATATTGTTCACCTCCTCCCCTTTTGGTGGGGGGAGGGGTTGGATTTTCGTGTGAAAGGTGGGTTGGTAAATTGAGTTGCTTGTTCGGGTGTGCCTGAAGAATGGCCTTGGTTCATTTGTAGGGTGGTCGACATTCATATTCTCTCCATCTCCACTCGGTAGCACATGAGCGGTAATGGTTTCTATGCTCGTCCTAGGAGGCATATGTGAAAAGAGTTACCCTTTCGCTCTGTGTTCTCAGAGTTGGATGAGGTCGCTGTGTGTGGCTCCTTGAGACAACTGGCCGGTTGCCTATGTCGCTCTCGTGCCCCTTGCTCGCTCGTTGGCTCCGTCGATGTTGGCTCTTCGCCATATTCTTCACCTCCTCCCTTTTTGGTGGGTTGGAGAGGTGGGCTTTTGTCTCGTTGGCTTCGTGAAATCGGCTCCTCGGTATATTGTTCACCTCCTCCCCCTTTCGGTGGGGGGAGGGTTGGATTTTCGTGTGAAAGGTGGGTTGGTAACTGAGTTGCTTGTTCGGGTGTGCCTGAAGAGTGGCCTTGGGTCATTTGTAGGGTCGTCGACTCTCGTCTTCTCTCCATCCCCACTCGGTAGCGCATGAGCGGTAATGTTGGCCATGCTTGTCCTTGGAGGCATATGTGAACAATTCCCCTGCCCTGCCCTTAATTGACGTGCTTTTGTGGCTCTGAGAACAATTGCTCTCCACAGCCGGGCCTTTCACGCTGCTTTTCGTTCGTACTTTTCTATACGCACTGCAGTTGGAGATGCACATTAAGATAAACTGTGATGTCGAAGCTTCCTCCGCCGCTTTTTTCCACGGGGCGAAGGCAGAGGAGCCGTGTTTCTGTTGTAAAACCATAAACCGGAATTTTTCTGTGAGTGCACTGCTTGGGTTCCTCAAGGCCAGCTGAGGTCTGACAGTGCGCTCAGCTCGCTGCCTCTATGGTCGGCTTTTTCCTTGCACCTGCAGCATCGGAGGATTAAGGCGGCCAAATGTTGAGAACAAGGCATATACTTTTGTTTTTAAGTTGATCGCCTGCGCGATTGTGGTCCAACAAGGATGAGGGTATTTTGCCACGCGATATAAGCATCCGGAAGGAGGACCTCACACTGTCACCCCTCCTTCCGTATAATGCAGGGAGGAAGTTTTCACTGTCCACAGGCCTACACACCCCCAAAGCACGAAAGGTGGTGGGGGTAATGCCCATCCTCTCTCTGTCAGACATGTTCTGCGCTGTATGCGCCCACATGCATTCATTTTATTTTCTCTTCTCAGCTTTCACTTAGGTTGTTCTTAAAGCACTGAGTTGACTTTCCAGGTCCACCAAGCAGTCGCCGTCCTGCACTCCCGTGTCTCGCGGGTGGGGGGAGGGGTTGGAGGGGGAATTTTTAATAGAACAGTGAATGTCGTTTTTGCTTGCTCATCCTTTTGCATCGAGGGTGCTGTGAAAGACGCGGTGTCCGACCAGGTCCATCGTCGCCGACCGGTGGACTCTTGCAGTCTGTGCGAAGTGTGGGTTGTGTGCAGCTTGGTCGAGGTTGAGCCACTGGCTGCCCCCTCATTTCTTCTTTTTCCTTTTCGTGTTGTTGTTTGTTAATTGCTGACCCAGGCCTGCCTGCTGCCGCCTGTCCGTGGACTCAGCGCCTGCCTGCTGGCGGCCAGTAATTTTAAGAGACGCCGTGGCTTGTTGTTTCTTTTTATTACTTAGCCACATCAACGCGGCATTTGGTGACTGAGGCCTGACTGCTGTCGCCACCTGTGGACCCCTAGGTGGCCTTGGTACCAGGCGGGGACATGGGGAGGCGCGCAGAGAGAGAGAGAGAGAGAGAGAGAGAGAGAGAGACCGTGCGTTGGTCTTTCTCCACGGTTCGCTTTCGTACCAGGTCGCCGCGCAGCCGAGGCCCACTATTGCCGCCTTGCCGAGGGACCCTTGCAGGCCTTGCGTGGTGTGGCGCGGGAGGCTGGGGGGACGAAGAGAGTCCGTTCTCGTTTTCTCTTTGTCCGTTCACTGGTCATTGTGATAAGGCTGCCATCCTTGCTTCGCTTCTCTGGGGTACACAACCCAGCCTCTGCAATGTGACTCACGGGTTGACCCATTTTTTCAAGCAGTGATTCGCATCCATCATCATTACGCTGATGGCTCATATGTCCTTGGCACACCTGTGCGGGCTCATCCTTCAGATGCAAGAGGTGCGCAGGGGAGCCAGCGTTATATGTTGACTTCGACTTCGATGGTGACCAAGTCATCAGAAGAGAACTTCGAATGCCCTTTGAAGTGGAGAAAGCGCACCAAGCGATCCTGGCTGAATACATGCTTACGCCTTCAGCATTGCCACGTATTGCCTGGCATGAACCAATTCCGCATCGCGAAACCGGCGGATGGCTCATTAAACCACGATAGTTTTTTTGATGGTACCACATTAACGCAAGATAACCCAGTACCCCAGAGTCAATACTGCGTTCGGGAAAGTCCCACTTTTTGGAAGGGATGCATTTTTTAGATAAAAGGTTTGCTGCCAAGCCACGCTTTCCCGCGAATCATGACAACTTATCAGATCGCACGCCCCTCAGGTCGGGCGATGTTTGCTCAAATTTCTGCCCTATCGAATCCCTTTCATGGTATAGAGGTCATCATGGTGTACGGTGACGGATAATTAGGTTCGAGATTTCAAGAGGAGTCGATAACCAAGCATTACATTCATGAAGGTAACAGCCAAGAATTACCCAACTCAAGACAGAGTGGTAGTAATAACAACAACAATACCGCTCATCACCAGTCTCGGTAATTAAACGAGTACACCTAAATCCCTTAACGCAGGATCCATTGGAGGGTGTCCGTGCCGCGAACACGCAGTAATTTAAACAACAGTATACTAAGTTGCCGCGCTAAAAGCTCGTAGCCGATTCTTTGTCGTAAAGGTCGGGTCCGCCTTACTTTGTAATCGGCTTTCCTCGCCCTTTGTTACGCGTGTTCCTGGCTCAACGCCGGTCGCTGCCCCGTCAATATTTGAAAATTAGAGTCAAAGCAAGTTTATGCTCAATACATTAGCATGGAATAACGGATAGAGTTCCGTCTCATTGTGGTTATTTCTTCGGACCTGAGTAATGATTAATAAAGGACTGCTGTGGGTATTCGTATTTATTGTCGAGGTAGGGCCCCCGGATTTATGAAAGACTAATTAACGCGAAAGCATTGCCAGCGATGTTTTCATTAACGCAGAACGTAAAGTTGGGGCTCAAGAAATGACACCGCCTCCAGCCTCAACCATAACCACGACCAGGGATCGGACGACAAGTTGCTTCAAGGACTCCGCCACATCTTTCCAGAAATCTGAGGTTAGTCCTTTATAAGGGTATTTTGCCACGAAACCAGCGACCATTAAGGGCACCATCATAGAGTGTGAGTTCGTCAGCGCTAATTGACCAACACGTAAACGGCTGCGTCCGGATAGTATGATCGGCGACGGAGAGTTTTTCGACCCGGCGGCAGGCGTTTTAGCCGGTAGAGCGATTAACTGTTGTTCATAATTACCCAGATCACCGGCGAACCAGCCACGCGAGGTCTTTCATGGTCACTTTTAGATACCAGCAGTCAGCGAGGCCATGGAAGCGAGGCAATAATAAAATCAGGATGCCTGATGTTTCCCCACGAGCGCCAGAAATTTGCAGGCAGCGTTAAACAATGCCCGTTCGAGAGCATCGTGAAATCTTCGCACCAGACCAGACAGACAAAATTAGCTGGCCTGCTGTTCACGATAATTCCAGCGTTTTTCATTAACGAACTGCGGTTGGGACTACGCCCCCGCTTTTCAATACACTCATCGTCGCTCCTGTTCATTTAACGATCCCGAGGTGTTTCTGATTGCGCTGATTGACCAGAACGCTACCGTCGACGCCGCGACAGTTCTGCTGAACCTTATCATCAGATAGCGATGTCGGAACGTTACCGAGGAACGCGAGATCACCAATATGGTTTGCCGCTGGTGGTGTTTCATTGTACGTAATCTATATTGTGTGTCCCCAGGTGAGCGGGTTGCTTGATGTTTATTTATGGTATTTACAGTGATATTCGCAATGATTTTGCCGCCATTCCTGAGTTCAGCATGTTGTTTTCATCATAAAGCGATGTTTGTAAGTGCTTGTCTCATCCTTGTTATTATTTCTGCATGTGTTTTTTGTATAGTTCAAAGCCTGCCTATCTTTATGCTCCTTCAACGGTCCGTTCCATGTACACACAATAAAATGGGGAACATATATGCACCTGTGACTACTGTGAGGTTGCTGTGTTCTGCCCCTTTGTTCGTTAAGATGGGCTCTCCATGTTTATTTCTCTGGCACATGCACGTGTATTATGTGTTTGTTTGGTTGTTTTTTGTTAGTGGGCTAACATAGTGAGTTATGCTGGCAGGCGCTTTCCTGCCCCAACCTTTCATATGTTGCCTAGGGGCTGGCAGTAGACAGAAGAAGTGACCACACTGTCTTGTATTCTTCAATCACTGACATGTTTTTCCTGAAGGTTGGTCTGTAATGAAGAGTCTCTCTAGTCTAGCCCATCAAAATTGTGTTCGCTGTTAAAATGAGGCATTTTTTCGTCCCCTTTGTTAGAGGGAATTCTGCCTTTCTGTTGCCCAAGGAAAAGGGCAGGGAAGGTGTTGTCTCAGGCTCTGGCCATTTGGATTATGGGTTTTTTGTTTTTCACTGGTCATTGATGGGCCGATTGTTGCCAAAGCGGCTAGGAAAAGGCTAGGGGGCTTCTCTTTGTGTGCACACCGCCCACATTGTAGTCTTCTGGCTTATCCGGCATTGAGTGCTTCTGCATTTCTGTTATAACTCCTTCTTTGAGTTTTGCTGTTTGGGTCAATTTTTTATTATGTTGTCAGCCTGACATGAGGTAAAAATAGCTGTGGCTTGCTACTATGCATTTTTTGTCTAATGCCTGTGGTTGGGGGTTTCATATCTTCTCTAAGAGAAACTACCAGGCAACTTGTCTGTCACTTTGCCAGTAATGTTGAATGTAACACTGTTTGTCTGAATGTCACATGTTTTATATATTATGCCTATGTAGTATACATATACAAACGGATGCTTTTGACTAAAATGCCATTTTCAAGGTCACCGCCGGCAAGGCGGGTCTTCATGCCAATGAGCCACAAACTGGGCCTCCTTTTCTCAAATTTGATTTAATGTTACACAGAATACATTTGTCTTTCTCTCTCTGTCATTTTCTTCCTTCCCCATTCCCCAAATGCACGGAAAGCTGAACTGCCAGGTTTGCCTGAGAAGGATGAAAAGTATAAGCTCTGCTGGCCACCCTAGTCCTTCATCGCCCCCAGCTTCGCTAAGGTGACAGTATTTAGCACCACCTGCCTGATTTCCCCAGATTCAGCCAATTTTGTTTTTGTTTTATATATGTGGGATTGCCGAGATTTATTAATATGAAAAGTACAGTTCCCATTGTGGTTTACCTTTTGCCACACCCAGCCCTGCCATGTATAATTTTGGTTTCAACTCGTTTTGTGTTTGTTTCGCCATGTTTCTGTCCTTCTTCTTTCTTTTGGGTTGTTTTTTCTTCCTCCTTCTACCTCATTTTGTTTTTATAAAAGGGTGAATCGTTGAGGATTGGCATTCGCGATGATGCAGGCATGTCATGGAAGCTCCCCGGGTTGGCCACCCTAGTCCTCTTGTTTGTCGTCTCACACCTTCCTCTTAGCAGGCTTGGGGCTCACATGTTTATCCTGTTCAGCCTCCAGTGTGAATTTTGTTTTTTCCATGTTTTTTCTTACTTTCCTCGTTCGACCCACGCCTACTTTTAAAAAACAGAGTCAGATAAATGAGGCTCTGGTGATACCCACATGAAGGGTGAAATTTTCAGCAGGGAAGCACCCTGAACCTTCCCTGGCCACTGCTCACACCTACCCCTTGAAAGGCATGGCTGAGGCGCCTGCTGTCTGTTCTTCCTTCAGAGCAAAGGTGGATGCTGCTGTCTTGAGGGAAGGGGGCCTGCTGCGACGCATCGACGTTGGCTGGCTTTTAGCCATTTCTCGTGGGGGCAGATTTTGTAACAGACTGTTCAATTCTTAAACGCATATTTTTACTTTTGTTATTAGATGAAGAATGACAGCGCGCATACTTTAGTGTGGCCCAGCGGTATCCTGAACGACCAGTTTTTAACCAATTCTGTTTCAGGTTTCATTGAAAGGTTACTCTGGTTTCGTTGTTTATTCAACCCAAACCGCGCCTTTAATGGTAGTAGTTGCCGGATATATCGCCCGCCCAATGCAAAAAATATTTTCAACGTAAAGTATAATAAAGCCATAGCGCAGCCAAGCAAGATTCATCTCTTTATTAACAGTCAGCGTTATTTTCGCGTGGCTTTCCATCCCCTGAATTGCCAGCCTTCGTCTTCCATCGGGGAAATATTTAATTAATCATACCTCAGCCAGGCGGAAGAAGCATCACCAGCCGGGCGATAATTGTTTATGAAAAGAAACCTGATAAGATTCCTCTTAGTAGCGCGGTAGCTAATCCCAGAAGAGTGCTCAAAGATGAAATCTGGGTGGCAAATATTGGTCAATTTGTAGTTCCAGAGAAAGTCGCCCCCACGGCTACCCGCCAAGTCCCTTGCTGGGGTCGAGAGGGGATGTTAGCCTTCACGGGAATGACCACGATCAACAGTTGTTTGCCAGTCGGTTACCAGAACGTACTCAATCGCGTAAAATTCCGGTCTGGCGCGCGATTGCCAGAGACCATAGTGAATGGCACCGGCGGTGACAGCATGACTTTAAAAGAGAGCAGAGTGTTTGAACTGGTCGCGGAGGAAGCGATGAATGTTTATGCCTGCCGACAGAATCACCAGTCGTCCATTGCCTGATTTAGTAACCAACACCGTCACCACTGGCGGGGGAGTACCGCCTGCTTGCCGGTTTTGCATGGTCGAGATCGGCGGCCTGTAGCGGTTAAAACTGTGGCCGCAGTTATCATATTATCTCACTTATTTTAAACAATACCACAGGCCCAACATAAAGGAAATGTTATTGAAAATCATGAAATAATAAGTCGACGGCGATCTTTGCGGGGTAATGTCAACGCACCTTGCTGCGCGACAATTACGTTGCTACACCCGCGACCCGCAAGATGGTGAACAGCACCAGCAGGAAAGAGAAACTGCGGATAAGCCAGACATAATTTCAATGCAAATCGTCGCCATTCCATTTCGGCATAGGGGTTAATTAATTAATCATTCACGTTTTCCAGCCAGATAATGAGTTTACCAGTTTACCCGCAAAGTAATGATTAGAGGCATTCGCGAACGCTTTCACCATTTTCACCAACAGTAAGATGCGCGTCGCCCAGCGAGTCAGCATAACCAGAGTGCTCTGGCGGGCTATTTTTGGTGTTTAACCTGGCGATGGCGCAGGCGAACTTAAAACAGCGACAAACATCATAAGCAACGGGGATCCCACAAAGGTTATTAACAAGACAAACAGACTATGGTCGCGTGAAGTCGTAAACCGCTAAGGAGGTAATCTCCCTGATTACCGGGATCAATTAGCCTTAAATGGATATTTACGCGTAATCATTTACCGTTTAGCAATTGCTCGTTTTCGGCGAGCAGAGGACGCCAGTCGTTGAGAAACCCTGGCAGAGCTGGTGACCGCAATACCTGCGGTAGCAAATATTCAAATGAGAACTTAACACCATAATGTTCCATAACATTTAATATTATTTATCCGCAGATAAACAAGACATTTATAAAATTATCAGCATCAGCGTAATCAGTTAATATTTCAACCGTGATACATGCGTAACGCGAGAAATCCCAGGATGTCAGTTCCCGTGAATAGCGTTATTTTTCTTTTAGCCGCCTGCTCACCTTCAACTTGTTCACCGGATAGGTCTGGCATGAAGAGCACCACGCAGCAGGAACTGCAGCTGCTGCCTTGCATCTGGAGGACTGACACCGTCATGCCCGCCGTGATTGAGTAATCATGATCAGCTCATGGTCACTATAATATGGTATAGCGCTGAAACGGATTCAGGACCTGAAAAGGATTATTTCAGGGTCGTTTGTATTCGCGTCAACTCAATATTACAGGTCACCGGAATACCGCGCATGATACGGCAGTCATTACTGGCTACGGCGAGAATACCGCGGGGGCTTTTTCCTTGTATACAATGATTTCAGAACCTGGTACGGCAAGGGGGAATCCAGACCGCGACTAAACAGCACGCGATACCCCGCAGATGTCAATATTAACGGTATTTCTTCGCTTCCACGCCGTGGCGAAGAATTAAATCAGCGTTGCCGGTAACCGCCAGAGTAACTATGACTTTCGATAGCGCCAAATGCTCGTCTGGTTAGCGACGTTGCCATACGAATGGATTAATGCAGGATTTCACCGCTCTATCACTATTCACGTAAACCGATACCAAGGGGAACGTCGGCAGACCAATGGAAGAAGATCAATAGCCGGATTTTCAGTCCGACTTCAGGAAACATCGACAGGTGAACGGCGGGACGCTTGCCGCAGCAAAGTGAACATTACTATTTTTAACGTTATTTTACCGTCTGGTAGCGACGTGGCATTCTGCCTCGCTATCATATCGCTTTGCTGGTTTATCCGGCGGAACATTGTCGTGGGGAGTTTGGTCACAGCATATCCGCAAAAGATAACGCAGAAGTCCGGCATTGTTCGCACTGGCGGTTGCAACCGTGGTCAAAAGGCAAAGCCAATGGATTTATCGTTATCAACAAACCGGAAAGCGTGGTTTACCATCCAGACTTAATTCAGCCAGAGGTGTCGCGTTACCGAAGGTGATGAACCGTCAGCGTTGCCGCTTTGTGAATAATGCTGCTGACCTCGACAGTCGCTTCTTCTGTCATCAGCAGCTAATTCATCGGCGTGATTAACTACCCACTAACAGTAATGAGCTGGCTTAGAATTACCGCATACGGTGCTGGTTTTACCCCATCACGAACCTGATCGCCAGTCAGGTAATTCAACTTAGCAACAGAGAACCGCGATCGCTGAATAAATTAGTCACCGCCAGCTGGTGCCATGGCGAATATCATGCGCTTTACCATGAATCGGGAACGCTGGTCGTAACCACGTTGTAGTTGCATGTCACTTTTTCGATCGTATCTCTCACTCCGCGTAGGGGCGTTTCTTTGTCGCTTCGTGTCTATTATTTTGGTGCAAACCAAGGATTCGTACATCTTTGGCTTGCATGTGCTTCTTGAAGTTCAATTTTCAACCTGCTGCTGAGAAGAACTTTCAGTCACTTAAACACGTTGATTGGGTATTGTAGCACAGTGGCCTTTTGCTCACCATCCACCCATCTTACCACGCGCACCCAGCCGCTCACTCTTTACTCACCCTAGACGACTATCCCCATTTCACCTCTTCTGTCTTTTTCTATTCAAACGTCGCTTGCTTCCGCATTTCGAAAATGTATTTCTTTGTCAGTGGAAATTTATCACGCTACCACAGGAGAGGGAAGCCATTTAACTTAAGCCTGCATGAAATCCCCACTGCAGCATTTTGAAACTGCCTTGTATTGCTTAATCATGCCTGCTGTCCTCTCACATTTCTAGGAACACGTTAGGAACCGTTTCATTTTCACATACCATGAGGGTCACAAGGGGCTTTGGCGTTCGGGAAACTTGAAGTCGGTGTCTCGCTCGACGAAATCATGTTTCCATGTTTACGCCGCCACCGGAAACTTGGGCCACATGACAGAAACTGTCGCCTGCCCAGAATCGTAAGCTAAACCGCATCCAGCCTCGTAACTCGGGTTTTTTTTTTTTTTTTTTCATGTCGCGGCGCGCATACAAACTTTATTTTCCATTTTTATTATTACCATTTGACAAATTACTTAATTTATAAAGTCTTTTGCTCATTTTATGCACTTGGCGTGTAGTAATTTCTCGTGTCTGGAAATTGAGCCTGCAACCGCCAAGGATGGAATCACAACCCCTGAAGACGTGTACTGGGGGGTTCATGTCACAGTCATGATGTAAAACCGCCAAGTATGGGGAATCTCTCGAGCCTTCACGTTACCACACATTTTAAAATCGCTACTCGTGTCTCATGAGCTCAGGTTTCATTTTTTTATGCACGCATTTGATACCACCCAATTTTGAACTTAATGATGCTCATTATTTAATAAACCGTGCTCAAAAGGGGAGCTTTGGTCATGTCAGGCACCACTTATATCCCAAGCTCGCGATCTTTGGGGGTTGTCATGGCACGAGGAAATCGTCAGCTTCGGGAACTCGGCGGCCATTCTCTCGCTCGACTTAGCAACCGCGCTCGGTCGGGGGGAACTGTCGGCGTCGCGCACGGTCACAACGCCGGTGCCACGAACTCGTGTTTCCGCCGCGCGCACGCGTCGAAGAACCGCCAAGCCTCGGCGAACTGCTCGGCTTCGCGCACGGCGAAGAACCGCCAAGCCTCGGCGAACTTGGGGCCCTATTTTCGCGCGCGACGGAAACCCCCCCCCCGGGGGTCCGCCCCGGTCTGGGGCCGGCCGTCGCGCGGGGGCCGTTCAAATGCGGGGGGCGGGGTTTTGCAAGGCCCCGAAGACCCCGCGCGAGTGTCGCTGCCTGCGAGGGACCCGGCGCGCTCGTCGTGCGCGCCGGCACCGTGCGACGCACGGCGAGCGCGCACGCACCGCACGGGCGTGCGGGCGGCAGCGGCACGGCGTGCTCACAGCCGGCGTGGCATTGGGAAAAAGCGACGCGCGGTGCGAAACGTCACGGCGCAGCCGAGCTGGCAGAACCGACGCACGAGTCGAGGCTACTTTGACGCCATACCCAGTGGGCGACAAATGAATTGCGTCGTTTCGGCCCATCGAAAGCGACTCAATACACGCATACGATACGCCAGACATTACGCTGTACATGACGGAGAAGCATTCAATCAACGCATTGCTGCCATCTGAAAGCGCAGGCTTATTGAGCACTACTAGCCGTCACAGAAGGAACACTACAAGTGGTGAACGCAGAAGCAGCGGTTTGCGCCGTTGTTGACGTAAAGGCAGCACTCTCTCAGGGCATCCGCACCGCAGACGTCGTAGCCTGGGGCAACAAGCGTTTGTGTCAGCATATTGCAGGTGGCGGCGGAATTTCTCTCGCGCGTTTCACCAACCAGCTTCGCCTCCGCAGGTCGTTTGCCGCATCGTGAGCTGGACTGGAGAAGCAAAGTTGAAGTGTGCGTTGAGCGATCACCAGTTAACCGGTATGGTTTACTGGACAAGACGAGTCATGGGAGCGTTCTGAAACCATTTGTGCGCTTACCTTTGCGGACACCAACATCAGCGCTTATGTGATATTCTCGGTGTACCTTTAGTGTCAATTTATTGCTGTGGGTTGTTAATGATTACCAACAAGCTGGACAAAAAGTGACTAAGTCGCCAAAGAGCAAAAGGGGTTTTTGGTCGATTGAAATTATACCTATTTTCGTATTTATGAAACATATTATCGCGCACTCATTATTAATCGAAAGGTTTTCCCTAAGCGTATGGGCGTACACCGTGATGTGATGATGATGTTGTCTGCGTTTTCCGCACATTGAAAGAACATTTGATTAACCAATTTACTGGCGTTGCTAACAGCACCATACACTTTCTGGCATTGCTGGCAGGCATTGCATGCCGCACTCGCTATAGTACTGCCAGAAAGGTCACTCACGTCCAGGCAGGATAAAGTCACCGTCATGATTATAGTCGGCTTAACCCAGGCGAAATGGCATTTCCATGTTCGCCGTGATGTACCATCTTAATTATACCACTACCGCGACGAAAAACCGTCAGAAGACCCACGGCGTTTATGACCACGAACGGAATAGCGCGAAGCCGCCGGTGACATGCGTTATTTAACCACTAAACCACGCATTTGCCGTTGCATTTACGCTGGTTGTCGCAAAACATCGTCTGGTTACCAACGTTATTTATTACCATGACCGCCAGAGCGACGTCAGGCAGCATAAAACGTCACGTTCAAAACGGTCAGTTACTGAGGCTGAGCAGGCCGCCGTGGTGGCAAGTCGACGTTAAGGAGGAACGCACATGAACCAAGGCTTTATGGGCGTTTACCGGGTCGGCCTCTATATAATGCTTCCACCCAAGGAAGCATTGTGTGGGTAAAATAATATACGAAAGGAGTGACGATACACATATAAAGGCAGAAAGAAGGACACCAACATCTTGCCGATTCCACCATTGAAAGCTAATGCCCCGAGCCGAGCGGGCGGGCGTCAGGGTGGAGGGCGGTGCCGCGCGCAGTGAAACGCTGAGTCCGGGTCGTAGCCTGTAAAACCCGTCGCTGCTCACCCGCCAGGGTCGAGTCGCGGGTTCCTTCCAGGGCGCGTGTGCGTTGCTAGGCATGGTCGAGCCGGTTCCTTCCGCAGGGCGCGTGCGTGCAGCGAGCTGCATGGTCTGTCGGGTTCCTTCGCGGCAGATCGCGGTGAGAAGCAGTAAAGCAGTTCGTAGCGGGCGCGCCCGGGGTAGAGCCCTGGCCCGCGTGCACAGCGCTCGCGCTCCGACGCGCTGTGAGCCAGCAGCTTTGATGCGCGCGAGTTCCCCACGCCCAGCGTGCAGCCGTGCCCGCGCTCGTGAAACGCGTGCACCGTGCGTGACCCCTGACTCGCGCGGCATGAAACGCGTTTGTGTGGTGTTTGAGGGCGCTCGGACCTTAGCGGGGACCCACTCAGAATCCGACGTCGCATCTGTAAACATGTTCGAAAGCGAAACTCTGTGTCCTTTGGGATTTTTTGCACTGCTGGAGTCGTGGCGTTAGACCCGCATGCAAGCACATTTTGATGTTGAAGCATAAATGGTTTATGGAGTGCTTTACCGTATAGTCACTGCAGATTGTATATTTATCGAAAGCATAACATCATGTGTACTTATTAACGGGATTTGCCCCCTCCTTGAACTGTATGGCGTCTGCGTGTTTGAGTATTGCATGTTTATTGCCGTTTATTTCCGTCATGAGCACTTCTGAAGATTAATTAAACAAGCGAGTGAGTAGGCTAGTTCACTTATTGAGTATTTGAAAAGAGAAAAAATACAGAAAGCCGCACTCTACTCATAGAGCGTTGGGAGACTACCAGCAGTATGCAAGTGCGAGCGCTTGGTACTGTAGCTACATTTTTGTGGCTTTATTATTATTATTATTATTATTAGCTGAGCGTAGATACCGCTATGCTGCTGGTATTGAAGCTCGATGGGATGAGTTTGTTTCATTGGAAATGAACTTCAAAGAAATCAAAGAGAAGTCGAGTAAAGGTGGAAAGAAAGTTTGATGAGGCGAGTCTGACCATTGACATATTGCGGCAAAGAGGACATCCCTGCATGAGAAAAGATGAAATGTTTTACTATGAAGAAAGCGAGAATTTCCCAGCAAAAATGGACAAGGTGGAAGAAGAGCGAAGGAAGTTAATTGATAGCTTCTCAGCTTAGAGACCTTGAAAGATGAAACATGGTGGCATGAAGCCCAACGTGGTCGGAACCAGCGATGTTGTGGATGTGATTGAAAGTCAAGAGAGAAAGTCAGTGAACAAGTTGGACCGGGGACCAAAGCACATTACAAGCATTGATGGTGGACGCAGTTCTCACAAGGATGTTGCGGATGTGGTGAAAGTCGAGGACGAACTTGATGAACAAAGGTTGGACCGAGGCAAGCACATCGCAAGCACTCGGTGATGGATGATTTCTGGGAGGATGTTGAGGATGCGGATATGATCGAGGAAGAACTCGTGGAACAAGTTGAACCGGGACCAAGCACATTACTGAGGGCATTGGGGGATGAACTACATGAAAATTTTGCGTAGTGACAATGATCGAGGAGGAACTGATGAGCGAGTGTGTGCCGGGGATCGAAGCATGCAGGGACATTGATGAGACCTGAGGACACTCGCCTAGAGATTCTTCATGAAGACATGGCTCGTGTTTCAATTGAGCATCCGGGAGATGGACCGTGTCGGGGATGGGAAAGAAGATGACTTCTTTTTCCCAATGCCATGGAGGACCTTTCCTCGGGATGACTATGATGGAACCTTGTACATTGGAGAAGCAAGGGGGACATTTCTTGTTGTAGGCCTTGATAGGGAAATTTCAGTGACCCTCGCTCTAGTAGGTTCAAATTCCCGTGACAAGGGTGGAACTTGATGATCTCGTGATGATACGGGCCATGCGTTTAGCCACATGGGACCTGGCAGGTGCCCGCATGACTCATGGGACCCGCCTTGGTGGTAGGGCACATTGTCCTGGGTAGACTTCTTCATGGCTTACAACCAAGAAGGAACTCTTGGTGCACCTTTAGCGGGGAGAAGCCTTTGGAGGAAGTACCCTATGATGATGATGGTAGAAGTGACCCAGGGCACTTAGCACATACACTATACACATGATGGTAGGGCACTGGGGTTGAGGGCGAGTCTACTCTTCGATGGACACATGGAAAACCAAAAGTCATGTGCATTGACACGAGGGCATGGCAGACATTATGTGGAGACATGTGCGTGTGCACTCACTGGGTGCCCACTTATGAGCATCATGGAGGAGTGTCAGAAGGAATATGCGAGCATGATCGATTGTTGGTGCTACAGTCCGTTCGGGTCGGGTCGTTCGGTCGTGCCGGGTGAGGGCGTCCGTTCGGGTCGGGTCGTTTGGTCGTGCGGCACGATGGCGTCCGTTCGGGTGGGTGTGCCGGGCGAGGGCGTCCGTTCGGGTCGGGTCGGGTCGTTTGGCCCGAGGGCGCCCGTGTCAGATTTGCTAAGTTGTGACCGCCCGGGTGCCTTGTGCACGTCCGGCCGGCCCGTTTGCCGTTTGCTCCCATGTGCGTCCGTTTGGTCGGGGGCGGGGTGTCGCGCCGGGTGAGGGCGTCCGTTCGGGTGGGCGTGCGAGCGAAGGCATCCGTTCCGGGTCGGGTCGTTCGGTCTCGTCGGCCGTCTGTGGGGGCGGCTCCGTTCGGGTCGGGTCGTTTGGTCGTGCGGCACGATGGCGTCCGTTCGGGTGGGCGTGCCGGGCGAGGGCGTCCGTTCGGGTCGGGTCGGGTCGTTTGGCCCGAGGGCGCCCGTGTCAGATTTGCTAAGTTGTGACCGCCCGGGTGCCTTGTGCACGTCCGGGCGGGCCGTTTGCCGTTTGCTCCCATGTGCGTGCGGTTGGTCGGGCGTGCCGTGTCGCGCCGGGTGAGGGCGTCCGTTCGTGTGGGCGTGCCGGGTGAGGGCGTCCGTTCGTGTCGTGTCGTTTGGTCGTGCGGCACGATGGCGACCGTTCGGGTGGGCGTGCCGGGCGAGGGCGTCCGTTCGGGTCGGCGTGCCGGGTGAGGGCGTCCGTTCGGGTCGGGTCGTTCGGTCGTGCCGGGTGAGGGCGTCCGTTCGGGTGGGCGTGCCGGGCGAGGGCGTCCGTTCGGGCCGGGTCGGGTCGTTTGGCCCGAGGGCGCCCGTGTCATATTTGCTAAGTTGTGACCGCCTGGGTGCCTTGTGCACGTCCGAGCGGCCCGTTTGCCGTTTGCTCCCATGTGCGTCCGTTTGGTCGGGAGTGCCGTGTCGCGCCGGGTGAGGGCGTCCGTTCGAGTGGGCGTGCCGGGTGAGGGCGTCCGTTCGGGTCGGGTCGTTCGGTCGTGCCGGGTGAGGGCGTCCGTTCGTTTCGTGTCGTTTGGTCGTGCGGCACGATGGCGTCCGTTCGGGTGGGCGTGCCGGGCGAGGGCGTCCGTTCGGGCCGGGTCAGGTCGTTTGGCTCGAGGGCGCCCGTGTCATATTTGCTAAGTTGTGACCGCCCGGGTGCCTTGTGCACGTCCGGGCGGCCCGTTTGCCGTTTGCTCCCATGTGCGTCCGTTTGGTCGGGCGTGCCGTGTCGCGCCGGGTGAGGGCGTCCGTTCGGGTGGGCGTGCCGGGTGAGGGCGTCCTTTCGGGTGGGTCGTTCGGTCGTGCCGGGTGAGGGCGTCCGTTCGTGTCGTGTTTTGGTCGTGCAGCACGATGGCGTCCGTTCGGGTGGGCGTGCCGTGCGAGGGCGTCCGTACGGGTCGGGTCGGGTCATTTGGCCCGAGGGCGCCCGTGTCAGATTTGCTAAGTTGTGACCGCCCGGGTGCCTTGTGCACGTCCGTGCGGCCCGTTCGCCGTTTGCTCCCATGTGCGTCCGTTTGGTCGCTCGTGCCGTGTCGCGCCGGGTGAGGGCGTCCGTTCGTTCGGTCGTGCCGGGTGAGGGCGTCCGTTCGGGTCGGGTCGTTCGGTCGTGCCGGGTGAAGGCGTCCGTTCGTGTCGTGTCGTTTGGTCGTTCGGCACGATGGCGTCCGTTCGGGTGGGCGTGCCGGGTTAGGGCGTCCGTTCGGGTCGTGCCGGGTGAGGGCGTCCATTCGTGTCGTGCGGCACGATGGCGTCCGTTCGGGTGGGCGTGCCGTGCGAGGGCGTCCGTTCGGGTCGGGTCGGGTCGTTTGGCCCGTGGGCGCCCGTGTCAGATTTGCTAAGTTGTGACCGCAGAAAGTGTGCCTTGTGCCGTGCGGGCGGCCCGTTCTGCCGTTTGCTCCCATGTGCGTCCAGGTTGGTCGCTGCGTGCCGTGTCGCGCGGAGTGACGGCGTCCGTTCGGTCGGGTCGTTCGGTCGTGCGGAGGTGGTGAGAGCGTCCGTTTGTGTCGTGTCCTTTGGTCGTGCGGCACGGTGCGGCGGCCGTTCGGGTGGGCGTGTCGGGCGAGGGCGTCCGTTCGGGTCGGGTCGGGTCGTTTGGCCCGAGGGCGCCCGTGTCAGATTTGCTAAGTTGTGACCGCCCGGGTGCCTTGTGCACGTCCGGGCGGCCCGTTTGCCGTTTGCTCCCATGTGCGTCCGTTTGGTCGGGCGTGCCGTGTCGCGCCGGGTGAGGGCGTCCGTTCGTGTCGTGTCGTTTGGTCGTGCGGCACGATGGCGTCCGTTCGGGTCGGGTCGGGTGGTTTGGCCCGAGGGCGCCCGTGTCAAATTTGCTAAGTTGTGACCGCCCGGGTGCCTTGTGCACGTCCGGGCGGCTCGTTTACCGTTTGCTCCCATGTGCGGCCGTTTGGTCGTGCGCGCCGTGTCGTGCCGGGTGAGGGCGTCCGTTTGGGTCGGGTCGTTTGGCCCGAGGGCGCCCGTGTCAGATTTGCTAAGTTGTGACCGCCCGGGTGCTTTGTGCACGTCCGGGCGGCCCGTTTGCCGTTCGCTCCCATGTGCGTCCGTTCGGGTGGGCACGCCGTGTCGTGCCGGGTGAGGGCGTCCGTTCGGGTGGGCGTGCCGGGTGAGGTCGTCCGTTCGGGTGGGGTCGTTTGGCCCGAGGGCGCCCGTGTCAGATTTGTCAAGTTGTGACCGCCCGGGTGCCTTGTGCACGTCCGGGCCGCCCGTTTGCCGTTTGCTCCCATGTGCGTCCGTTCGGGTGGGCGTTCCGTGTCGTGCCGGGTGAGGGCGTCCGTTCGGGTCGGGTCGTTTGTGCCGAGGGCGCCCGTGTCAGATTTGCTAAGTTGTGACCGCCCGGGTGCCTTGTGCACGTCCGGGTGGTCCGTTTGCCGTTTGCTCCCATGCGCGTCCGTTCGGGTCGGGCGTGCCGTGTTGCGCCGGGTGATGGCGTTCGTTTGGGTGGGCGTGCCGGGTGAGGGCGTCTGTTCGGGTCGGGTCGTTTGGCCCGAGGGCGCCCGTGCCAGATTTGCTAAGTTGTGACCGCCCAGGTGCCTTGTGCACGTCCGTGCGGCCCGTTTTCCGTTTTCTACCATGTGCGTCCGTTCGGGTGGGCGCGCCGTGTCGCCCCGGGTGAGGGCGTTCGTTCGGGTCGGGTCGTTCGGTCGTGCCGGGTGATGTCGTCCGTTCGGGTCGGGTCGTTCGGTCGTGCCGGGTGAAGGCGTCCGTTCGTGTCGTGTCGTTTGGTCGTTCGGCACGATGGCGTCCGTTCGGGTGGGCGTGCCGGGTGAGGGCGTCCGTTCGTGTCGTGCGGCACGATGGCGTCCGTTCGGGTGGGCGTGCCGTGCGAGGGCGTCCGTTCGGGTCGGGTCGGGTCGTTTGGCCCGTGGGCGCCCGTGTCAAATTTGCTAAGTTGTGACCGCCCGTGTCCCTTGTGCACGTCCGGGCGGCCCGTTTGCCGTTTGCTCCCATGTGCGTCCGTTTGGTCGCTCGTGCCGTGTCGCGCCGGGTGACGGCGTCCGGCTCGCCCAATGCTCGCCGTGTCGCCCGGTGAGGGCGTCCGTTCGTGTCGTGTCGTTTGGTCGTGCGGCACGATGGCGTCCGTTCGGTGGGGCGTGCCGTGCGAGGGCGTCCGTTTCCGTTCGGGTCGGGTCGGGTCGTTTGGCCCGAGGGCGCCCGTGTCAGATTTGCTAAGTTGTGACCGCCCGGGTGCCTTGTGCACGTCCGGGCGGCCCGTTTGCCGTTTGCTCCAATGTGCGTCCGTTTGGCTCCGGCGTGCCATGTCGCTACGGTGAGGGCGTCCGTCCGTGTCGTGTCACTCATTCTCGCGCACGATGGCGTCCGTTCGCGGGTCGGGTGGTTTGGCCCGAGGGCGCCCGTGTCAAATTTGCTAAGTTGTGACCGCCCGGGTGCCTTGTGCACGTCCGGGCGGCTCGTTTACCGTTTGCTCCCATGTGCGGCCGTTTGGTCGTGCGCGCCGTGTCGTGCCGGGTGAGGGCGTCCGTTTGGGTCGGGTCGTTTGGCCCGAGGGCACCCGTGTCAGATTTGCTAAGTTGTGACCGCCCGGGTGCTTTGTGCACGTCCGGGCGGCCCGTTTGCCGTTCGCTCCCATGTGCGTCCGTTCGGGTGGGCACGCCGTGTCGTGCCGGGTGAGGGCGTCCGTTCGGGTGGGCGTGCTAGGTGAGGTCGTCCGTTCGGGTAGGGTCGTTTGGCCCGAGGGCGCCCGTGTCAGATTTGCCAAGTTGTGACCGCCCGGGTGGCCCGTTTGCCGTTTGCTCCCATGTGCGTCCGTTCGGGTGGGCGTTCCGTGTCGTGCCGGGTGAGGGCGTCCGTTCGGGCTCTGGCCGGCGAGCGAGGGCGCCCGTGTCGACGGCGGTTGTGACCGCCTGTGGGGCCTCAGGCACGTCCGTGCGGCCCGCTTCCGTTTTCTACCATGTGCGTCCGTTCGCATGGCGCGCCGTGTCGCCCCGGTGAGGAAGCGCCGTTCGGGCCGGGTCGTTCTGGCCGAGGTTTCCGGTGATGCCGTCCGTTCGACGGGGTCGTCGGCCGTGATGTCGGCCCGGTCGGGTCGGGTGTGATGGCGTTCGGGTGGGCGTGCCGTGCGTGGGCGTCCGTTCGGGCCGGGTCGGGTCGTTTGGCCCGAGGGCGCCCGTGTCACATTTGCTAAGTTGTGACCGCCCGGGTGCCTTGTGCACGTCCGGGCGGCCCGTTTGCCGTTTGCTCCCATGTGCGTCTGTTTGGTCGGGCGTGCCGTGTCGCGCCGGGTGAGGGCGTCCGTTCGGTCGGGTCGTCTTCATTGGGTGGCCGGTGATGCGGCGTCCGTTCGGGCTCGGTCGGCTTGCCGTGCCGGTGAAGGCGTCCGTTCGTGCTGTGTCGTTTGGTCGTCTGGCACGATGGCGTCCGTTCGGGTGGGCGGCTTGCGGTGAGGGCCTCCGTTCGTGTGGCACGATGGCGTCCGTTCGGTTGTGTGAGCCGTGCGAGGGCGTCCGTTCGGGTCGTTTGGCCCGAGGGCGCCCGTGTCAGATTTGCTAAGTTGTGACCGCCCGGGTGCCTTGTGCACGTCCGGGCGGCCCGTTTGCCGTTTGCTCCCATGTGCGTCCGTTTGGTCGCTCGTGCCGTGTCGCGCCGGTGGTGCACGTCCGGGCGGTCCGTTTCCCGTTTGCTCCCATGCGCGTCCGTTCGGGTCGGGCGTGCCGTGTCGCGCCGGGTGATGGCGTTCGTTCGGGTGGGCGTGCCGGGTGAGGGCGTCCGTTCGGGTCGGGTCGTTTGGCCCGAGGGCGCCCGTGCCAGATTTGCTAAGTTGTGACCGCCCAGGTGCCTTGTGCACGTCCGGGCGGCCCGTTTTCCGTTTGCTACCATGTGCGTTCGTTCGGGTGGGCGCGCCGTGTCGCCCCGGGTGAGGGCGTTCGTTCGGGTCGGGTCGTTTGGTCGTGTCGGGTGATGTCGTCCGTTCGGGTCGGGTCGTTTGGCCCGAGGGCGCCCGTGCCATATTTGCTAAGTTGCGACCGCCCGGGTGCCTTGTGCACGTCCGGGCGGCCCGTTTGCCGTTTGCTCCCATGTGCGTCCGTTCGGGGGGGCGCTCCGTGTCGCCCCAGGTGAGGGCGCACGGATGGGGGCGTTCGGGTCGCCCTGTTTTGTCCGAGGGTGCGCTTATCAGATTTTCTTTTCATGTGAAAGGTGGGTTGGTATTTGAGTTGTTTTGCTCGGTTGTGCCTGAAGAATGGCCGTGGGTCATTTGTAGGGTCGTCGACTTTCTTCTCTCCATCACCAATCGGTAGCATATGAGCGGTAATGTTGGCCATGCTTGTCCTTGGAGGCATGTTTGAACAATCTCTCCCGTCCACTCTGTTTTCTAGCATTTGGATGGGGTTGTTGTGTGTGGCTCTTTGAGATGACTGGCTGCCCGTTGGCGTTGTTGAAATCGGCGCTCCGGTAACTCTCTCTCGTGCCCCTTGGTCGCACGTTTGCTCTGTTGAAATCAGCGTTTTGATATGTCGCTCGTTGGCTTTGTCGATGTCGGCTCTTCTCTATATTTTTCTTCTCCTCCCGTTTTGCTTGCTTGTGGGGGGAGGGGTTGGATTTTCGTGTGAAAGGTGGGTTGGTAACTGAGTTGTTTGTTCGGGTGTGCCTGAAGAGTGGCCTTGGGTCATTTGTAGGGTCGACGACTCTCATCTTCTCTCCATCCCCACTCGGTAGCGCATGAGCGGTAATGTTGGCCATGCTTGTCCTGGGAGGCATATGTGAAAAGAGTTACCCTTCCGCTCTGTGTTCTCAAAGTTGGATGAGGTCGCTCTGTGTGGCTCCTTGAGACAACTGGCCGGTCGCCTATGTCGCTCTCGTGCCCCTTGCTCGCTCGTTGGCTCCGTCGATGTTGGCTCTTCGTTATATTGTTCACCTCCTCCCTTTTTGGTGGGTTGGAGAGGTGGGCTTTTGTCTCGTTGGCTTCGTGAAATCGGCTCCTCGGTATATTGTTCACCTCCTCCCCTTTCGGTGGGGGGAGGGGTTGGATTTTCGTGTGAAAGGTGGGTTGGTAACTGAGTTGCTTGTTCGGGTGTGCCTGAAGAGTGGCCTTGGGTCATATGTAGGGTCGTCGACTCTCGTCTTCTCTCCATCCCCACTCGGTAGCGCATGAGCGGTAATGTTGGCCATGCTTGTCCTGGGAGGCATATGTGAAAGGAGTTACCCTTCCGCTCTGTGTTCTCAGAGTTGGACGAGGTCGCTCTGTGTGGCTCCTTGAGACAACTGGCCGGTCGCCTATGTCGCTCGCGTGCCCCTTGCTCGCTCGTTGGCTCCGTCGATGTTGGCTCTTCGCCATATTCTTCACCTCCTCCCTTTTTGGTGGGTTGGAGAGGTGGGATTTTGTCTCGTCGGCTTCGTGAAATCGGCTCCTCGGTATATTGTTCACCTCCTCCCCCTTTCGGTGGGGGGAGGGGTTGGATTTTCGTGTGAAAGGTGGGTTGGTAACTGAGTTGCTTGTTCGGGTGTGCCTGAAGAGTGGCCTTGGGCCATTTGTAGGGTCGTCGACTCTCGGCTTCTCTCCATCCCCACTCGGTAGCGCATGAGCGGTAATGTTGGCCATGCTTGTCCTGGGAGGCATATGTGAAAAGAGTTACCCTTCCGCTTTGTGTTCTCAGAGTTGGATGAGGTCGCTCTGTGTGGCTCCTTGAGACAACTGGCCGGTCGCCTATGTCGCTCTCGTGCCCCTTGCTCGCTCGTTGGCTCCGTCTATGTTGGCTCTTCGCTATATTGTTCACCTCCTCCCTTTTTGGTGGGTTGGAGAGGTGGGCTTTTTTCTCGTTGGCTTCGTGAAATCGGCTCCTCGCTATATTGTTCACCTCCTCCCCTTTTGGTGGGGGGAGGGGTTGGATTTTCGTGTGAAAGGTGGGTTGGTAAATTGAGTTGCTTGTTCGGGTGTGCTTGAAGAATGGCCTTGGGTCATTTGTAGGGTGGTCGACATTCATATTCTCTCCATCCCCACTCGATAGCACATGAGCGGTAATGTTGGCCATGCTTGTCCTAGGAGGCATATGTGAAAAGAGTTACCCTTTCGCTCTGTGTTCTCAGAGTTGGATGAGGTCGCTATGTGTGGCTCCTTGAGACAACTGGCCGGTCGCCTATGTCGCTCTCATGCCCCTTGCTCGCTCGATGGCTCCGTCGATGTTGGCTCTTCGCTATCAAGGACCCTCCTTTTGGTGGGTTGAGAGGGAAGGTCCTCGCCGTCTCAGGAACGCTCCTCAGGTGAAAGGTGGGTTGGTAATTGAGTAGCTTGTCGGGTGTGCCTGAAGAGTGGCCTTGGGTCATTTGTAGGGTGGTCGACATTCGCATTCTCTCCATCCCCACTCGGTAGCACATGAGCGGTAATGTTGGCCATGCTCGCCCTTGGAGGCATATGTGAACAATTCCCCCTTCGCTCCGTGTTCTCGGAATTGGATGGGTTTTTGTGTGTGGCTCCTTGAGACGACTGTCCTCTTCATTGTTTGGCTCTTCACGGTGCCGGTTTCTTGTGCTTGTACTCTTTCTATGTCAGCACTGTGGGTTGAGATGCATACGTTTAAGAGGGATGTGGAGGGGTTTTCGCTGTAAGCTTCCCCTCTTGCTTGCTTTTTCCATTGGGCGATGTGAGGAGCGGGGTTCTCCTTGTTGTAAAATTAAGGTCTGGAATTCCTTTCAGAGTGCACGTTGTTTGTCCCTGCGTTGGCTTTGAGGTCTTGATAGATGTGGTGGCCCATTTGTTTTCTCGAGTGGTCGGATTTTTCCTTGCATCTTGCGTGCATCGTAGGATTATGCGGC